>PVKB01003413.1:0-202388 GCA_004027205.1 Ctenodactylus gundi | reverse complement strand
GTGGGGTGGGGGTGGGGGTGGGGGGGAGAATAGCAGCTGTCAGAAGCCGCCTACCTGGCTTTGCCTCTAGTTTGGTCTCCAGAAGCTTCTGCATTTTTTCCCCATGCTGACCTGAGCCTCAGGAGTAATCAATCAGTAACTGATATTCAGAAAGTAGGTATAGGCTTAGCTGAAGTGGATTTGGTATGTTAATTAAGTGTTTTATGGAACCTCTGAGATCTCAGATGACACTCAGTAAATATTCCTTACTGAATCCCCAGAATCTGTGAGCGGGTTCCGTATAATAAAGCAATTTCAGTGTCCTGACAGATGGGCCACAGAAATTGGCTGTGTGGCTGTGATTCCAAAGATGATACACAATAGGAAGTCTGGACAGTAAGTGCTTTCTCTGACTGCTGTCTACATGCTGGTTGTTTCCTAGAAGGGGAGAACTTGACAGTTTGGGTTTGTGTCACAAGCAGAAAAGGGCCCTGAGATGTTTGCAATTCTTATATCTTGGCATTAAGTTTAAGCAATAAGTAGTTTCCAGTTCTGCTTGCTGGCCTTCATACAAACTGTCTTGCCTTGGAAAAGCTATATGGTGGCATGTATCACCGAAAGGATCCTAGTGACAATTCCCTGCTCCTCTCGTGGTCTCAGCACTCTTCTGACCCGTGACTTCTCTACAGAGAAACAGGTCTGCGTTCTGGTGCACCTCCAGACCAGGATCGCAAACTCTCAAAATAAGCTCAATACACCTCGCAGTTGGTACTCAAGTACACGTGCACTCGGCCAGCTTTGGGATTCTAAGTTTGTGGCATTAAGCTTGCTTGTGCACACAGACACATAACGCATTAAGCAAAACATCTTTCAGATATCTACAGAGAGACCTTTCTAAAGTAAACAGAATAATTTGCGGCCTCTATGACTTTTGCCTAACACCTACACAACTGTAGTAGAGAATAATATTTAAATTTTCCCTTTTTACTACCTTAACCTCATTAAGAGTCACCATTCTCTGCCGACTTGGGGTGGTATATGCTGAATTGATGAAAAGAACCTCGAGCAGCCCACAATTAGATAAAGGCAAAATTGCCTATGGAAATGACCGAACCCTTAATTAGCTAATTGCAGGTGCAATTGGCCACTTGCACCATCAGATGAAGGGCAAGTGGTTAATTGAGCCCACAAGTGACCTACTCAATCAGAACTAACAAATGGCTCATCAGATGAGGTCCCAGCCAAAATGTGTCTGCAAACAATAGCATGTGCGAAAAATGCACAAATCAGAAGCAGCAGTCGGCCTGCCATCTAAAAATGAAACCCACAAAGCATGAGATAATTAGGGAAATAATCAAAATCAGGAAAATTCAATAATGAGCCATGATCATGGGGGATGTGGGGGGGGCGCTGCAGCAATTTTGGAAATCAAAGGCCGTAGATGCTGGAAAGAGCATCTGCTTTGAGTCATCCTCATTTATTCCTATTTAAAACTTTCGGGAGAACTTGTTACTTTCCGTCAAGAGAGGTTCTTGTTCATGGCGGGTATCCAGAGAGATCAGCACTAAATCCTGTGCAGAAGTGGGTTTAGAGAAGTAAAAATGAATAAAGGAATGACACTTTCTTGCAGATAGAAGGCTAAGAGCCTGAGTACAGCCTTTAATTGATAGTACTCAAAAGATTTCTTGGTGTTTCCCAATACTGAGCATTTTTTGCTTGGGTTGTTACTACGTACAATTTAGAAAGTATTTTTTAATTTAGTGGTGGGAGAATATGTCAATGATTATTGATAGAAGTAAGAATAATAGTTTCTATGCATCAGAACAGGCTATGCTAAAGCTCAATTTCCCACAATGTTTGTGGTTTTTCAAAATTCAATCCTTTTGGATCATTTCTTCTTCTTACCAGAAAACATTCTCCCACTCTGTGACACAGTTATTCCGACAAAGGCCTTGGCCTTCATCCCTCAAAATGGCAGAGAGAGCAAAAATCTGTGCAGCATAATAAGGTTTTTCACTATACTGTGTCAGTGTGTCACACAACACCTCTTTTGACATTTTACTGGTGAGATCTGGTTGTATTGTCTTGTCTAACTGCAAGGTTTGATATGCACAGTCTTCTATCCACCTAGGAAAATGGAGATCTGAAGAGGAGTTGGGTGAACCTGTCGAAGATTAAAAACAAAAATGCATTATTATCTATTTGGAAATTTAAGAATATCCCTTCATAGAATGATAGCTTTAAAAAGTAATCAAAATAAGATGTACAAATGATTCAGAAATGATAAAAAAAGGAAAGCCAGGCTCTCATTACAGAGTATGTGGGCAAAAGCCAAAGTGATACTCAGAAGGAAGTTCAGAGCAATAAAGCTACACGCGGAAAGGTAGACTGAAAATAAATGAGCCAGACCTGCTCTCAAGAATATTAAATGGAAAACAAAATAATGCAAAGAAAAATGTGATCTAAGATTCATTGAAGGTTTTTAAGTGGTGAAAAAAATCTGTTTGAGAGCTTGTTTGGAGGTTCTAACAGGACGTGTAGCTACTCCTATAACCCGACTGCGCAACAGTCCTCCTCTAGCGGGGAAAAAGGTCGTCCTGTTTCACTGAGCACACAGCCTCTGGAAGGATGCACAAGGAGCTGTGAGAGAGGAAAGGGACACCCGCCTAGCTAGCCAGATCAGCCAATCAACCATGGCGATCAATGGGCTGGCACATATCACAGCCAGATTAGCCTCACATCCAATAAAATCTATTTGAAAAAAGTTTATTCTAGTAACTGGAATGTTAAGTGGTCTTCTTAACGATCGACAAAGAAGGTGAATCATTGGTTAGTAGGATCATAGAGAACACTATGCCAGATTCCCATGAATAACCTTATGAATGAAATACAGACAGGAAAATCAGTGTTGAGGAGTTAATAAAGTTGATAGGAAAACACAGCCAACAATGTCAACCAATAAATATGGAACTCTAGAAAACGGAAGATTTAGAAGTACAGTAGTTGTTCATCCTCATAAAACAGCTTCTCCATGCCTAAGAGTTTTTCTTTTCTTTATACTTATATTCCTCAAAATTTAATTACTTCCCCCAGAGTTTGAGTTGAACTCTGAAATTATCTGTGATAGAATTTAAATTCTGAATCCACCCCTATCTGCTGTGTCATTTTGGCCAAAGTGTTGAACTTCTCTGTGACTGAGTTCCTCATCTGTAGCCACTTGCAAGAATATTGTGATGATCTAGTGAGTTGTAAACTCTCGATGAGCATTGCTATTTTTCTTTAAATGGACTTCAAGCACATACTTTTTAAGTGAGTTTGAAAAAGTGTCAAAAATAGGCAATCCATATTTCTATGAGTTATTCCAATACACAGACTATATTCTGTAATATTGGAGTCATTTAGAAATGTAGTATAGGTGCATAAATAGATACAGAGATCAATGGATCACAAATTTAGGAACCTAAAGGGCCATGCAGCAAAATAAATGAAGAAAAATTGGTGTAAGAAAAATTCTATACACATTCTCTTTTGATCCATCTTTGACATTTTCAGTTTTAATATAGGCATGAGACGAAGAAGAGGCTCTCTTGTCTAAGGCAGATAAGTGCGCAATCATGGTAAAAAATTGTTGGTGGCACACGGGAGGTGATGGGGCCAGAAGGGACCATGACAAAGAGAGGACATAGGATTCAATGAAATGAGATATATGGTCTGTGTGTCATGGCCAAACAGGATCTCACAGAACTGAGCTCCCAATAGAATTCAGTAGTCATATTCTTTTATATTTTTTAGACAACTTTTCTAAGAAAGCTGGGCAAATAAGCAAAATAATTAATACCTAAAATTAAAACTCTCATTGTAGAAATAGCACAAGTCCTAAAATGCAAGTAATAGTTTTTGAGAGATATGTATAAAATATAAACCCAAAGACTCATAGTAAAATAGTGGTGTCTATCAGAACTTCCTGTGATGAGGGGAAGTATTAGCAATTTGCTGTATATTTTGGATGTTTCTTTTCATATTTGCATATTCAGGTACAAACAAATATGTCACAATAACTACGCCAACAATGTCAAAAATAACAACTTACTGGATAGTTCGGCAGGTGTCACGCACTGTCGTAAAGCTTTCTCATACATTAGAGCATGGGCTGTGAAGAGAGCACTCTGGTTGTTTCCGCTTGATAGACACAGGCTTGCAGAATGATACACAGAGTCGCTTAGCCACTTGTCCTTGCTCTGACACAGCTAGGAAGTGCCAGAGGTACCGTTTCACCTCACATCTGCCTCCACAGCCCATACTCTTCAACTTTGTACTAATCTCCTCGCATTTAATTTTGGCTTGTTGCTTTTCATGTGTTTGTTTTGAGAAACATAAATGGGATTTTATTAGGCATAGAATTTTACTAATGGCATCTTTGTTACTATCTAGGTTGCGTGTGCCCATATCCTCACATGATATGCTTACTCCAGTAAAAAATACACTGGCTTCCTGACAGTTCATAATGTAAAGAAATGTATTAAAACTAACTTAACCTTTTTGACCTTCATTGCTAGTGCACTTAAGAAACTTTTCATGTATTTACTGGCCTTTGAATACGTTTTATTAGTTTTTTGTCCTATTAACTTATAAAGCATATATAGCCACACTCAGACTAACAGATTAGTAACTAGCCACACTGGGGCTTGTTGATACTCATATATGTGACATTTTGTCTTTCAAATAGAAATTTAAGAATTAGTGAAATTCTCATTTGATTTGAAATCTGACTGAAGTTTTGTTTTTGTTTTTTCTTAGGTTTGGTGTGGTGGACTTTAAATTTAATTTAGTCACAATTAAATACCAAGTCATCGTATTTGAAGTCTGCACATTCTCTGTTGGAGAAGGAGCAGTGAAGAAGCTGGAGATAGAAAGAGTAAAGAGAGAAGCAGGCCAGTCACATGGCACACGCCTCTGATCCTAGCACTTCCTGAGGCCGTGGCGGGAAGATTGCAAGTTCAATTTGCAATTTGCTGACTTAGTGAAACTCTGCCTCAAAAATAATAAGTGGGGTGGGGGGAGGGATGGGGATGCAGCTCAGTGTGAAGGCTACTGGTTCAATCTCCAAATGCCCGGGGGTGGGGTGGGGGGTAGACAGAAACAGATAGAGACAGAGAACAGGAAAAAAAGGAAAGGGTAACATAATTACAGTAAATAGGGCTGATAGGAAGCTTTAAAATGAACTGTTCTCATAGTTGAAGATACTTGACCATGTAGGCATGGGCAGAGACTTTCTCAATAGGACACTTGATGCAAAAGAAGCAACCTCGGGATTAACAAGACAGATTATATCAAATTCAAAACTCTACAGCCAAGGAAACACTCAACGGGATGAAGAGAGAACTGACAGAATAGGAAAAAATTTTACCACCTACACTTCAGACACGGATCTAATGACTAGAATGTACAAAGAACTGAAGAACTGATTCTCTGAATCAAAGGCCAAATAAAAAAATGAAATGAATAGGCAGTTCTCAGAGAAATGACCAGGAAATCCATGAAAATACGATCAGAGTCCTTAGCCATTAGAGAAATGCAAAGCAAAACAATGCTGAGGTACCATCTTACTGCCGTGAGAATGGCTTCTATTAGGAACTCAAAAATAAGAGATGCTGGCAAGGGTGTGGGGAAAAGGAGCCCTTTCTCATTGCTGGTGGGACTATAAACTGGTGCCACTATGGAAAGCAGTATGCAGATTCCTCATAAAACTGAAAATAGATATTCTCTCTGACCTAGCAATATACCTGCTGGCTATCTTTCCAAAAAAGTTAAAAGCACCATATCAGAGCAAAGATACATGCATATCTTTGTTTCTAGCAGTACAACTAATAAATAGTTTAGTGAATTGTGGAAGATGTTGAATTATACATCAACAGGGCAATAAATGCAAAAAATGTGGTATATGTGGTATATGGAGTATTATGGAGTATTACACTATCATGCAGACAGATTTGATTCATTTGCAGTAGTTGTACATGGATACAACTTGAATCAAACTCAGAAGGTTAAATATCACATGGTCTTTAATATCAGAAACTCAGAGTATAAATAAATTAAGAGTAAAATGGGTAAGTTGATGGGAGTCAGGAAGGATGGAGTGGGGGGGAGGGAAAAATGGGGGGTGGAAGAGAGTGTGAAGTTGGTACAGTGCACACAGGCACCCGATTCCCAAGGACACTGTAACCATGGTGTATTGAATACAGAAACCAATAAAACGAGGGGAAATTCTATTCTGTGAAGTTTTGGAATTCAGGACAAACATTCATATAGACATATTTCAATATATAATAAGCACATTTTAAAGGGATGGGGAAGGTATGGGAAGGCCAAAAGGGGGTAGTAATGTTGATGTGATATGTATGTGCATAAAATACTCAAACTCAATGTAAACACACACACATATATCAATAAAAATAGGAAAAAGTATACATTTAAAAAAATTTTAGCACTGGAAGCAAAAATGAACAGATCCAAATTTCAGTGCCTTGTGAGTTACTGAAACTAGAATTTGCTTCAAAATTTTAGCTTGCTTTGTAAAAATCATAAAAGTAAAATAAAAAATTTCTGATGTATATATTTGAAATTGTGACACATGTGTTATTGTGCAGGGAAATTAAAGCTCTGCATTTAGTTTTCAAATAAAATTTTCAGACTGAGTATGTTGATCCTCATAAATCTGAACAAGCGAGCATGCGACCTCAGCAGATGCCCACTCAGGCCCTAATCTTCAGTTCAAGGTAACAATGAAATAATGAGTGAGTGAAAACATATGGTGTCAAAATAGTGTCACGTTATAGAGAACTTTAGTGTTAATTTTAATCTTTAGAAGTTTCTCTTTTGACTTTGTATATAATAATAAAACATTTGTGCACACATTGAGTTATTCTTATTTCATTTTCATAGTTACAAATGCTTTATTTTTTTTCCAGGAAAGTACCCTTTAAGTGAAAAAGTACTCGTAACACTACAAAAAGATTTCTGATAAAGGCAGGGAGAGTAAGAAAGGCGGGATTGATATAGAGCAAGTTATAAAGGTAAGTTATTGATAGATATGGCACATTGACATCATTATCATGTATCAACTGATGCCAGACCATTAAAAAAACATAGGGATTGAATGCATTGCTGATAACTTATATACATTTACTCAAAATGAAAAAAAAACGTTATGATGATGGATGGAAAAAACTTCAGGATTCCATATTTATGGTTATGAAGTTATTCAAATTTGTGCTGTGTTTTATGCCATCAACTATTTCAAAATGATATTATAGCTGCCAGAATGTTAGCCCTAATAAAAATAAATAAATAAATAATAAATCTTTTTGCTTTTTTCTAATTTAAATTGAATAATGTCTCTGTCACTGTCCATCCTTAGATCATACTATTAGAAACACAACTAAGAGGAGAAGTTTATTTTACTTCACAGTTTCAGAGGTCCCAGCGTATGCACAGTCAGCAGGCTCAGAAAAAATAAAGGACAATAACGGAAAGTAGAAAGGCATGGCTGAGGAGACTGGTCATCCTATGGCAGCCAGGAAGCAGAGAGAAAAGGGAGGAGCCAAGGACAAGACTGAAGGCGTCAGTCAGGCCACATGCAGAGGCCTCGGCTCCTCTCAGCACGGGAAATTGTTAATGGGTTGACCACTGATGGACACAGCGCCTCCACAGTCCAATCACCTGCCAGACACAGGACACTTCTACATTTCAACCATAACAATCAGCTTCAAGGTGATCGAACTAAATGCAAATTGCATGTTAATAAGATCATTGACATGCAGCTCCTTCTACAACAGAATCAGATTCCATGGAGGGAAAGATTTAAAACTGGTACTTTTTAAAAATCCAATGCAAGTCTTACAGGGCCATTATTAATATACACATATGCACATATATAGACTTGGTACCAATTTGTCACACTGTCTTTAGAGAGGAAGGAAAGCTTTACACCTAACGTACATGATGGATTAGTAATAGTCATTTCATGAATGCTTTAGTGGACTTTATTAGTAATATTGTGGTTTTCAATATATTTCTTATTTTTCTGTCCTGGGTTCATATACACGAAAATGAAGAAGATTGCTTACGTTAAACTGGCTAAAGTGTAATAACATCTATACAGACAATGTGAAAATAATGTCTGCAGAAAACATGAAAGTAATGGTTTGCTTTAAGACATCATCATAATGTGTTCAAGTAGTCTAATGACTGTTTAATGATGTTGCATAGTCAAACACTAGATGTGAACTTTCTCTGAATATGCAAGCAACTTTCTAAACAGTGTCAAGTCAGGCATATGAATAATCAGCCATAGTAAGGTGTAACCTTAAAACTGCAGTTGTTCAGGGATGTTGATAATTACACTGGCAGCAGGTTTTGAAAAAGACTTTCTACAGAAAGGTTTTATGATAAACTAAAGACAAGGTGCTAGTACAAATATTTCAAAGATTTTAAAGAAGAAAAAATATTGTGTATGCCAGTGAAGAAACTCCATTTATTAACTAGCTAACAAAAATACAACAGCTTTTCAGAATTCTGGTATTTTCATGCTTATAATTGCAAATAAGATGTTAGCAAGCAACTCAAAATTTGAAGTTTCTAGTGAATGAAAAAAAGTAGATTGCTACAGTCTTTAAAAATGACAGACAGACATCTGAAAGTTAAAAAAAATCAAGAAGAAATCTTTGTTATCAGATACAGTTGAAAAGTATTTCCTGATAAAGATATTTCAACTGGGTAGATAGGAGACAATTAATTAACATATGTCAATGAATATACAGTGAAAATGAAGAGCTATTAGGTGTTGGTGTGTTAATCTTGAAAAAAACTCCTGTTTTTTCTTTTGCTATTTTCTCTAATTGTTTTTTGCCCCCCATTTTATTTATATGTATAAGTGCAAAATTGAAGGTTTACAATGAAGTTGAGCATTTTGTGCACATATGTATCTTGTCAAGGTGACAAGGACTTTCCCACTCTCCTTTTGTCCCTCCCTCTACCAACCCCACCCTCCCTCCCAGCCCTACCACCCTGGTTCACTTTGTTTTTGGTTTTACGTTCCATAAGAGTTGTGATCTGGGTTTCTCATATCAAAGAAACCATTCAATGTTTCACTTTCTGCTTCTGACTCACTTCACTAAGCATGATGTTCTCAAGTTCTTAAATTATCTCCATTATTAAAAAATGGAATCTTGTCAAATTAAAAAGTTTCTGCATAGAAAAGGAAATTATCAACATTGTATAAAGAAAACCAACAGATTGGGAAAAAATAGTCACCGCCAACATCTCAGATAGGAAGCTCATAATTAGAATATACAGGGAGTTGAAGAAAAGTAAGCCTACCAAAATAAAGGATCCTACTGAAAAGTGGGCAAATGAAATGAAGAGGCAGTTCACTCACTAAGAAGTTCAAATGGCCAATAGATACATGAAAAGATGTTCAACATCCCTAGCCGGTAAAAAAAAAAAAAAAAAATGCAAATCAAAACAATGCTAAGATACCATCTCACTCCAGAAAGAATGGCCTAAATCAACAAGTCAAATAATAATTAGCGCTGAGGAGGCTGAGGGGAGAAAGGAACCCTTCTGTGCTGCTGGTGGGAATGTAAATTCATACAACCACTTTGGAAAGCAGTATGGAGAGTGCTCAAAAGACTGGCAATAAATATCCCCTTCGATCCAGCGACAGCCCTCCTGGGAAAGGTGGTCAAAACAACACATAACAGAGATACATGTATACTCATGTTCATAGTAGCACAACTAACGTTATCTAAAATATGGAAGTCACCAAAATGCCCATCAGCAGACCAATGGATACACAAACTGTGGTATTTATACACAACGGAATACTATGCATCAATAAAGCCCAAAAGTTGGAGGCTTTTGCAGTCAAATATTTTCTCTAATTGCTAACAGAAGCATAAGCTTAGTCATTGAAAAACTCTTATTCCTGTCTTAGTTACTATAGCTATAGGTGCTGAGACAAAATACCTGACATCTGCAACTTTAGGAAGAAAAGATTTATTTTAGCTCACGGTTTCAGAAGGTCACCAGGCCACTCACAGGAGGGCAGCTGGAAATGGTGAAACAGTAAGAGCCAGAGCCAGAGGTCCTCACAGCATGGCAGAACAGAGCCAAGAGAGAGAGGAAGAAGGGAACCAGCACACACTCATCCAAGTCAAGCCTCAAGCATCTGCCTCTTCCAACTGGGTTCCACTTTCCAACAGTACACAGTATTCACAGGCATATGAGGCTTTTAGGGCATACTCCAGACCCAAACCACAACATTCTGTCCCTGCATCCTGGAAGACTCATGTTTACCACCTTATACAGAATGCCTTCAGTTCTTCTCTAAGAGTTGCCAAAGTCTTAGCAGTTTCAAGACTCCTAAAAATGATCAAGACCAAAGTCTCCTCTGAGATGCAAGGCAAACTTTCAGCTGTAAGCTCCTGTGAAAATCAAACACTTAAACATTTCTAACATACAATGACACAGAGTAAATATTCCCATTCTAAAGGGGAGGAATAGAAGAATAATATGCAATCAGACCAAAGTAAGCTTTAAGTGTGGCAGGGCAAGTATTAAATCTTGTAGCTTTGAGTGCAACACCCAGGGTGGTGAGATGTGGGCTCCAAAGGGAAGCCTCACCCCTACAGCATTGTCAAGGGCTACAACCTCCACCCACAGCCTGCAGTCTTCCACAGGAGACAATCTATGTCCTAGCTTCTCCAAATTTTCAGGGTCTCCGCTGTGCCTTATGCTTCTCCTTCATAAAAATATACACTGCCCACCCCCGGGCACCCTGCCTGGCCTTTGGAACCTTCCTCTGAAATCTGAGTGGAAGCTTAGATACCAATTATTATCTATAATCTCTAATTTCAAAATTGCATATATAGACATTGTTGTTGAGATATTCCAGTTTTTATTTTATAATAACGAGTATAAATTAAACAAATATATACTTAAATATGTATAAACTAAATATATGCTTGAGCTAAAAATATGATAAACACTGCTTTTATTTTTAATATACTTGAGTTCTAGGTATCATATTGCTTGTAAAGAAATACTTCCAGAAATGAAATAAAGGTGATAGACCTAACTTTTTAGTTTACAGACAAGAGGTTTTAGTCAGGGAGGCAATGAATAGCACAGCTTAGAGCCTTTTTAAGCACAGTATCAAATGGATACTGTGCTAACTCTCAACTCCATCACTTATTTTCCATATGCCATAAGGTAAATGTCTTCATCTGTCAAAGTCACAGTTTCATCCTTTAGATGATGAAGATTCCAGTAATACCTAGTTCAAGAGCTATTATTAGGGTTAAATTAGATATCATGAATTCCTTCATCAGAGAAAGAACCAAAAACACAGCAAAATACACCTTGCATGAGGAAGTGACCCAGTGCCCCACAGAAGCCAACAGGGAAACCTGGGCCCATTGTCAGTGATCCTACCTCTAGGATTCTCTACTTTTACAGCAATCTTCCTCAAACTCTGCCGGAAAGTTCAGTGCAGGATGAGGATGGCTTCTTTTCCCACTACGAAAGGAAGGGACAATAGTCCACGGCAGGAAAGATGTAGAAATTCTGAAGTGAAACTCAGACAATGGCTGGAATTTATTCTTTTAATTTGAAGTGGGGTTAATATATCTATTGAAAATTTGGATTTTTGAGTAACATGGCAAAAGTTGCAAATGGGCTGTAGAGGCAGAGAGGCAATGAAGTATGAAAACTATAAAACATATTGAGCGGAAATTTCAATGACGTTCAGAGATTCCATGAAAAAAATTGATCCTTTTAATTGCTGTTAGCTGCTACAACTTCAAGCTTTACTTCATAATAACTATGCAGTCATCTGATAGTCTTCAATCTCTGTATACTTCTTCTAAAACCAAGGCTACTGTGAAGAATATATTCCAAGATGATTATTGAGGTCCCAGGCCAACAGAAAAGCAACTGGCACAATCTTTCTGGACCATGAGATCCTTGAAGTCAGACACAATTACACTCATATTTGTTGGGTGTTGAATGAACCTTCAACTCTTTACTTTCTTAATTTTTTTTTATCTGCTTATTTGACCTTTCATCTTGCTGGTGGTGGTCCAGCTTAAGACCTTGATCTGTGTTACTACTCCAGCCCTTTGCTTCCTGGAAATAAAATGGGGACAGTAACCATTTAGTATGGATTTTGGGGGGTTAAAAGTAGAGCAACTAAAATATTTCCACAGTTCTAGAATAAACATGTAAAATCAAGTTTCAGTATCTCTTGTTTTCTAAAGTGTCTTCTCCTTCAAGACGGAAAAATAGTTCAGTTGTTCTGAAGTCTAAATGAAACTTGTAATGTGTGAAGAGATTTTGCAAGTTATTCAGTACTAAATGAATGTTGATTAACATTGTCAGCAGACATTCACTATGTATCTTTGGTAAAAGACAAAGTAAAAATATTAAGTATTAGAATCTGAAATTTTCCCAGTAAGTTCTCTGATGAAGACTTTTACTTTGCTGGTGGGACTGCAAACTGTTAAAACCACTATGAAAAGCAATACGAAGATTCCTTAAAAGGCTGAAAATAAATATTCCATTAGATCCAATGATTCCTCTTTGGGTATCTTTCCAAAAGAGTTAAAAGCAACAAATAATAGAGATATATGTTTACCCATGTTTATAACAATGGCTGAACTGTGGAAAATGTTGAGGTGTCCATCAACAGACCAATGTTACAAAAATTGTGGTATATGTACACAATGGAGTATTATTTTTCTATAAAGACAGAATAAATTTGAGGATTTTGTAGATAAATGGATGCAGCTTGAGACCATCATGCTCAGTGAAGTGAGTCAAAGTTAGAAGGTAAAATATTGCATGTTTTCTATAATGTAAGAAATCCAGAATATAGGCATTTTATAGAACCAAATGGGTGTAATAATGGGAGTCCGGGGGGATGAGGGAGAGGGAGGAGGGGCCAATGGCAGAGGGAAGGGAATGTAAGGTTGTCGTGGTATGTATGTACACAAAATCCTCAAGCTCAATGTAACCATTGTATAATATATATATATATATATATATATATATATATATATATATATATATTAGTACATACTTGGGGAAAAAGAAAAGAATATTCTATTAATGTATTGGCTGCATGATGTTCTTCCACCTGCACTCTGGAAATGATTCTGTCATTTTTTGGGGAAGCTGTTTTGTAAATTAATGAATTGCAACCTATATATGATCAAGCTGCAGCTAGTAGCATACATATTTAATATATAGACATTCAAAAATTTTGTCCAGAGGGCTCTATTTTTCAGTATGTCATGGAGAAAATCCTGTGTTAATTGGAAGAGAGGAATAAAACAATATGAATGTGAAATGTAAAGAACATTCTGGCCAGCCTGGGCTCCATAGTGAGTTCAGGACCAGCCTGGGCTACAGAGCGAGACTCCATCGCAAAAAAAAAAAAAAAAGGAACATTCAGATACAGTTCAGCTTCTGACCACTGGACTCTGACCAAGTGGGTGTGTGTCTTCCTTCTGCTCGTGGGCTCAGGGTGAGAGGAGAAACATCCCCACATCAGGAAACTCTATGAACTTCTGAGCACCATCATTTCTAGAAAAATCTTCTTTATATTAAGCAATCCCCACTTGTCCTTCACTCACATAGTCTTTTCTGGCTCAAGTCATCGAACTTTTCTGTCTTTTTCCAGTCAAATACATTGAGCCTGAAATGAAGCCTTTTGTCATACAGGCAGTTACTGGCCATCACATGAAACAGCTCCAGGGACAGGTGGTTAGGGACTTAAGATGAAGGTCAGGCACTTTGGCAAGCAGTTTTTGACCACACCTTCTCTCTTGATTTAATACACCAAAGACAGCCAGCGACTATTACCAGATCGTTCCACTCTTCCCTCTTCCCTTGACATTTTCTTGCTCTTACTTGGGAATCTTCCTCATTTTCTATGGAGCATTAAATAACACCTGTTTAAAGGCTTGCTTTTTTGTGGACAAAGCCCCTCATTTATTGAGTGACTAAAGAGATTATGATTCCAACTCTTTCTCCTTTTTTTATCTTTTAGGTTCACTTCTTTTTGCTACCTTCAGGTATTCACTTCCAATCCTTTCATTTTCCCTATTTTCTCCTTGCACAATCTCTTCCTGCCTTCCTAATAAGGAAGATAAGAAGTTACCCTGAAATCACCTTGTCTTTGCCTCTAATTGAATAGGAAGTTGGACACACATCTAATCATGATGGCGTTGGCAAGAAGGGGGACCAGACAGGGCAGTAGGAACTTTCAGGCTTCCTGATGTGTGGAAAACCAGAGTGAGCATCTCCAGTGAACCACAGCATAGCAATCTAATCCCTGGTACTTCTTACTGCTAAAATCAGTGGTCTCCAATATTCAATTATTTTTAAGCAAGACCATCTGATTTCTTAATGTGTCATCCACTCATAGGCCAACAGACCTGCAATGCTAGTCAGTTCCACTGATCGGTTCTTTTTCCCTATTTTATTGATATGTATACATGCAAAGTTAAGGTTTACAATGGAGTTGAGCCTTTTATGCATATACGTATCTCGTCAAGGTGACAAGGGCTTTCCCACTCTCCTTTTGCCCCTCCCTCTACCCTCCCCAGCCTCCCTCCTCCCCTACCGACCCCCCTGTTTCACTTTGTTTTTCAGTTTAAGTTCCATAGGAGTTGTACTCTGGGACTCTCATATCAGACAGACCACTGGTCTGTTTTCAGATGCTCAGAAAGATATTTGTCTTGTTTTTAGAAATTCTTCATTCATTGGTTCCAGTAAACTAGTAGCAATCACACACTTTGTGTTAGCGAGGTTTTACTTAAATTTTTATATATCTCGTGGAGATCCTTATAGAACTTCTATGATATATGTAGAAAGGATATTGTCAGTAGATATCATTTTGTAGATGAGGTAGCTACGGATCAAGAATAGGTAGTTTTTATGCACACGTGTCAGTGACAGAGCTGAAATTCCACCACAGTCTTTGGACACAAAGTCTCTGCTTATTTACCTCATATTTTATTATCTTTTTTATTTCTGGAAAGAAACACACAAAATAATAACTTATAACTTCCTCTATACAAAAAGTTTCTCTGGCTTCAGAAAAAAAAATCCTCCTAGAACACGTTAGTTGAACATACTTATCTAAATCACAGTAAAATGTGTACTGTCCAGTTTGATTTTAGCTCACACGCATTCGTTGAATTTTTTCCCACTACTAAAAATTGAACCCAGGGTCTTGCACATGCTGTATCACTGATACACACCTCAAATCTTTTTATTTTTTGAAACAGGGTGTCATCAAGTTGCCCAGGCTGACCTCAAACTATGATTCTCCTGATTTTAGCTTTCTGAGTAGCCGTTCAATTTTGGAGGATGACTTGTATCAAAGCATCGGAAATTCAAAGCTCAGGAGGACAGGGTTCTTGCTTTTGAAGATTATACTACGTAATGCAGGAAACAAGAATGTAAATCAGGAACTTCGGCACGATTTTAAAATTCTAACATTTAAAATGTTAAACTAATAGTATTTATGACAACTATGGCCAGCATTTGGTGAGTACTTATTAAGTCTTTTAGGGACACCATTTTGAGCACTTTATATACATGAAAAGTGAACATAGAAACTGCACGGTTTATAATTTCTTATGAATGCCTAGCACTGGCCCACCTGGCCTTCAAACTTATTGAAAACTAAAGTTTTCCTCCAATTTTGCTACTTTTCTGTATATTCTCAATTAAATCAAAATGAACCACATTATGGTACCACCACAAACATCACTGCAGTATAACAAAAAAAAATGTCTATTTCTCTTAATGACAGTGACAAGGGACACTATTCCTAGAGATGACTTTAAAGATGAGTGGGAATCATGAAACAACTAATTTTAATGGCAGTTGAACTGAAGAATGGATTTAAGTGTGTAAAAGTCTATGATTGTTAGGATATAAAATATGTTTACAGATCAACAATGTCTATGAAAATTAAGCTTAGAAGGTAAAAATGAAAGAGAAAAGCAAGAGGTTGCAGAATATACCAGTCCTAGCCAGGATTTGCTGTGAACAAAAATAGCAGTGGCTAAAAACTGTGGTTCTTAACTAGAAGCAGTTTTCCCCACGGGGGAAAATTGTCAGGCTGCTGGGAAGTTGGGAAGGAGATCCTAGGAGGAATAAATGAGTAGATGCCAAGTTACTTATCGACATAGAGTTTCATCACCATCCTGTCCCCAAGTCTGAATTATCCAACCCTAAATGTTATAACAACCCAGACTGAGAAAGTCTTCGTTAAGCTAACTGCTACAGCTTGGATCGGAAAACCTCATGTTTAGAAGGCGATTCAGTAATGGGCATTAACCTATTGATTTCCAGTGAAAAGATAGGGCTTGGTCAGGAAGGGCAGACCACTCGGGCATGATCTGGCAGGGAATACCCTAGTTCTGCCCGTCCTCACTCAATCTGCTTCCTGCTCTGATGCTGTGACCAGCTTTTTCTCAGGTAAGTCTCTGCCAGATGTTTCTGCCAAAGCCAGCTGCCCATGAGTGGGCTGAGATTTCCTGAAGATGTCTGCTAGAATAACTAACTTTTCCTCCCTGAACTTGTGATGTCAAGTATTGTATTCCAGTAATGAAAAAGTAACTAAGGAATTAACAAAGGACTGTTATTCATAAAACGTGTCCATTGGCGATCAGCTTAGAGCTTTGCTCTAGAACTCTCTTCTATCTTCTGTTTTCATCCTCTTCTTATTTTTCTTGCATTTCTTTTCTTCTTCCTCTTCCTCCTCCTCCTCTTCCTCTTCCTCCTCCTCCTCCTCTTCCTCCTCCTCCTCCTTCTTCTTTTTCCTCTTCTTCTTCTTCTTCTTTCTTCTTCTTTGGCTAACAGAGCAACCTGGCTGAGAAAAGATAGACTTTTGGAGGAGCACCTCACAATGACACAAAATGACTCAGCTCTGAAGTGACATAAATTATTTATAGTCAAGCTCATTGCTTATAAGAAGACATATATTCCCACCCAAACAAAAAGGAATTAGGGAGTGAAATTCTGCTGTGTAGTCTAAAGAGACTTGTGGTGTGTGTGATTCACACCTCAAAGGAGTAGTCTGAGACATGAAGGGACGCAACAAGAATATCGGGCTCATTGCTCTCTAGTGGCATGTCTAAGATCACAGAGCTCAGTGTAGGTTCCACTTCAGAATATCTTCACACAGAAAGAAATATGTTCACAAGTATGGATCGGAAGATTTAAATGTGGAAATGGAGAGAATACCAATGTGGAAATGTTACTGATACACTAAAATGATTGGCACAGCGCTTCTAAGAAATGATTTTTAAATAAGTATTCCTTTACTCCCTTTTTGAGAAGATTTGAGAGAGATGTATTAGATAAAGAACAACCCTATCAAAAATGGGCTTATTTTCTATTGTATCAGAGAAGAAAACGCAAGTTTGTGTATCATATATGATACCTAACAACTTTGTGTTTTCCTGCCAAAGTTTTGCCTATTATCTGATAGATTTCATAACCCTACTATCTCTCCTTTTGTCATCTTTCTTCAAACTATTGTTATATTGAGATTTATAAGCAGTAAATTAGTCCTTGCTTTTTCCTTAATCAAAACCTATAACTTTTAATAATTCTCAGAGTAAACATCTGACTCATCTACATCTTTCTTCCTATGGCCCAACCTCTTAGATTCCCAAACACAATGTGGACACTTTGTGCCTGATTGAAAAGTGACTTCCTCTACCTATTGGCCTGGCCATCTACATTGTGTCCTTAAGAAGTGCTCATCCATAGCTGTCCTTTGGAACACCATCCCTGAGTCTCATCTCTATATTCATTATTCTGACAGCATTTATTATGACCAAGTTGTTGATTCTTTAGTTACCTGGGTGGATCCTCCACTTTAGGTAAAGTGTCTCCATTACAGACCACATTTCCTGGGATCTCAGCAAATATTTTCGAAAGGAATCATTAAAATATAAGTGTCATTTTTCTCAGTCTTTATTATGATCATTTCAATAATTGCATATTATTCAGTCAAGAGAACATCCAATTTTTAAAATAATTAAGGCAAGATACAATTTTTGTTTAATAAATTATGGGAAAATATTCATTAAAAAGAAGGAAAATGTCAAATATGTAAATGTTTCCTATAGCTTTATGCAAAGCAAAACTATTGTTTTTTCTTAGCAGAAGTAGATCTTGGAAGGCCCTGAACTGAATAAGGTGTGAGTGGAGGGAGAAATTTAGGCAAATAACAAGACAGGACTTTTGATCTTTACCCCCAGGATTAGCTTCCATCTCCTTCCCTACAAAACCTTCCTGTTATTGCTTTCCTTAGTATGTTAGACCTTAACGAAGTTTGTCCAATTGTTATCTTTAAGACTCTTTAAGAAACAAGGAATTCTAAGTAGAAAACTACAGGTTTAGTTTGAATCTTATACTTTACCTTCCTATCGGGTGAGTTCTACTTTGATTCCATTTTATGAATGATGAAATAAAGACATCAAAAAGCTAAAGAAAATGAATCAGTTCATCAGACCTGAACCTGGGCATCTGATTCAGAGTCTACACTCTTGACTCTTACACTGTGATACCTTCAGTAACAAACATGTATATTTTAATGGCCTGAAAGTTTGATCCCTGAACCAACATCTCTCATAAAATGTTTGAAAAGTAATTTAAAATATATGAAGCGATCAGTGAAACCTTGATTATTCTTTTATTCCCTTTCCACTTGAGTCCTCACCATTTTTTTTACGTGAAAAGATTAAAAACCTTCCATGTCTGATTCTTTTTGCCAAGCATAATGGTCTCAAAGTGCATCAATTTTCCTACAAATGACTCAAATTTTTCTTTATTTATGGCAGAGTAGTACTCCACTGTGCATTTATACCACATCTTCTCTATCCATTGGACATATTGGCTTCTTCCAAGATTCGGCTATTACAAACTGAGCACTACAATTTTCTTGAGACAAACACAGACTGAGTTGAGATCTAAAGGTTGAAAAAAGAGCTAATTAGGTCAAAGGCTAGAAAGTGGTGCTGTGGGTTTGCAGATGTGACAGGAGACAAGGCCCTGAGTAGTTGGAGACCTGGAAACATTCACAAAAGGGAAAGAAGGCCAATGAGACTGATGGCCACAAAGCAAGGAAGAGGTTGAAGGGCCAGGCTGGAAAGATGGTTGGGATCAGGTGATGTGAGGCCTTCTGAGGAGAGGAAGTTCACACAATAGCAATCAGCAGGTGAGTATTGGCTTCATGCTGTTTTACAACTAACTTTCTGTTCCTCCCAAAGGAACAAATACTTTCTTCTGTATTGGGGGTATGTCCGTAGAAATGGTGAAGCATTAGCAGATTATACATCCCCAAAGTTCTATTATACTGCCATTCATATGTAGATGAGAAAAGGGAAGCTAAGAAGAGTAAACAAGCAAGGTAGAATAGGTTGTGATGAATGACCTGGACATCAACCCTGCTCTATTGGACTGAGCCCAGTCAGGAGACGTTAGAAACCTCTACATTTTTGCCCATAATCAGTCAGGGCGATGTATGTTGGTTCTGTTGCCCTAGTTTTCATGATTTTTGCTTTTTAAAGTCAACATCAACATGATCGCATTTAAAGCCAGCCTCTTTGTGGATCCCCAGTTTGGGCCAAAGTGAATTTGCATGGTTGGCTTAAAATGCTTCTCTTTGTCACACAATTCGTCACAGGTACACTTGGTATGCAAATGCAGATGGCCTTATATTTGCCCATCTGAGAAGTGAATCACTGATCCACATCAATCATATCTTGACTCATAATTTTATTGTTCTCTCCTCAACAGTTATTTCTCATCCTACCCTACTTTTCCAGAATGCAGAAGGAACTCAGAATTTGGCACAGCTGAAATTGATCTACTGTAAATTCTCACTAAGAAGAGATTTACTTAAGATAAAGCTTTGATACATCCAAGGTCTGAGTGGATCAGCACACTCACAAATATCATTCTATTATAATTTTTCCCAGAAAAGAAATAATAAAAAGCCAAGCTATTTTATTGCACTTTAATAACTTACTTAATGAGCAATATTTGCACGCAGCAGTGTACTGTCTGAAGTGGAGTCGTATGTATTTTTTTCTTAATGCTGTGCAAAGGGCCTGGTAGACTCGTTTGTGTCACAGAACCGTAGAACTGCTGAGTGTGACATTTCACTTCCTAATTAACCCAAGGGCTCAGCTTTCCAGTGAGGGACGATCACTTATTTCTGTTCTCTTTCACGAGCAGCTCGTGCAGTTGATGCTCTTCCCTTGGCTAGGCTTTCTGTTTGTTTGTCTTTTGTTTCTTTGTTTAACAAAGAAACACAATTGACCACGTTATGAGAATTATTACGTTCCCAATGAGGAGTTGAGGGAACCAAAAAACTGACTGAAATATAAAAGCTACGTGGCTGGCTCAGCTCTTAGGCTGAGTAGTTTTGCTCAACGTGCAAGTCTTACAAACTCATGTGATTCTAAATGCTTTTGCAGTAAAATGATAAATCATCCAATATCCTGGTCTTGCCAATCCCTTGTGAATGGCTGGTTTCATAGATACAAAATTCACAAATGCTAATGCTCTACTCTGTTACCTTAGTTTTCAGCTACCTTGCGTTGGCTTTTCATGTAGTAGTATCCACAGCTTGAAGTCCTTTGTATACACTATCTCCTCTGTTCAGACTTCCTGGAGTTTCTCCTTGAGCTTTTACCTTTGACAATAAACTTGGCATATGACTTTCATTAACTTATCACTAACCCTGACCTTGAATAGTACTCTCAAAATCCCCATAGACATTTGATTTTTCTGTTCATTTGTTTCTTCCAGGAAAATTTTATTGATCAAGGGTATAAGCAAAATGCAGGTAGTCTGAAGATTTAGTTTAACCACCCTGAGTGAATAAATGCCCACTAAACTACATTAAAAATTGTTTTCAAGTGACCAAGTCATAAATCCGGGAGAACCATTATATACTAATTAATATTATGAATAGCAATCTAGGGAATGATTGTGATATAATATTGCATGGTCTAACAATATTTAAAATTGCAAACATAGTATGATTTCAATGACATAAAAAGAGTATACTAAAATTCAATATCCAAAAAATTAATAGCAATCATCTTCTGGGATTATGAATAAATTTAAATTTTCTTTTATAAGATTCTGCCATATGACTATAATCTCCAAATTTTAATAATCAATAAAAATTATTCAAAGTGTTGGTAGCACCAATGAAGTAATTCAGTCTTAAAAGAATGGTAGACCCACCCCTTCAAACACTGCTTAAATTCCTGTATAATTTCAACAGCAAAAAACCAGGCCCAGCAACTTGAGGAATTTAATAATGAGCAAGTTCAATTCCCAACTTCAATTCCCCTGCAAATATGATGGGATTTTTAAATGTGCTTGGAAAACTGCATCTGGGGTTTTGCCAATCCCATAACGTTTGGGACGTTTGCTGAACCCAAAACACAGCCGGGCCCACCCATCCATAATTAAAGCCCTCCCCCCAAATGAATTCATTGCTTTGTGGCACCATCTGTCTCATTCCCTTATTTACATAATAGGGAACCCTGCTTCGACTGCAGCAAACGAGGAGCGACAAAAGAATGGCGAGCAAAGATGAAATGTGTACATGGATACATCAGATTATGTATAATATGGTCAAATCTCTCCAATTTAAACATTTTTTTTTTTAAATCTCAAAATTCATCCCGGTTTTCACCTTGGCCTCTTTCCAGCTCTCAGAACCTCCTTCTTCCTTCTGCTGCATCTGCAACTCTCAATACTATGGCTTGTTTCACTCAAAGAGTTCATTTGTCACATTTTATTTTATTAAATATTTTATTTTCCTCTTGTGGACCCATTAGAACGCCAGTTAGAGAAAGTGGCATAAATCAGTTGTGTTTAGTATTCGCTAAGGACGCAGAGGAAATGAGCAGGTTCATATTAACCTGGAATTTAAAAAGAGAGAAAAAAAGTCCCCAATATAGAGCTTCCTTGAATCCTTCTCATTTTCCTCTTGTCTCTCTCCTGGGAAGTTTCTGTCCTCGTAATGGGAGCACGAGCAGTGGATCTGTTCAAAGACAGACAAAGGGCTGATTTTTAATATGCAGCAGTCACTCTAATCCGATGTTTTGTGTCTCTTCCTACAGGAGCTAAGGCAGGGACAGCCTCCCTTGTCCCCAAGGCAGCCAAGGGCAGTAGTGGAGTGAGCACTGGTCTAAGATTCCAGTGGCTTGGACTCATTTTTAGGATTTGCCACTAACTTTTGGTGACCTTGGCCAAATCCACCTCTTAGAACTGCAATTTCACTATTCGTGCTCTACTGACCCATCAATGCCAGCAATGACCCTCTTTGCTGTGGACCTGGGACTCCCATTTGCATGTTCCCAGATGTCCATGCAAGTGTGGCAGACATTCACAGTGAGGACAGATATTCTAGGGGCCTGCAATCCTTCAGCTCCAATGCGAGTGAGCAGGTGTCTTCAGGCCAGAAGGTTAGAGACTCCCAGGATCACAGCCATACGTTGCATCTGCACCAAGCTGAGCTGCTTTACAGTCAGAGACGAAGAGGAGGTGTCTTCAGCCCAGCATTGAAGCTGTGCCTCGGGTAAACGCTGTTAGAAGCAAGTGGTGAGACCAGTGGCTTAATCAGAAAACCATAGAAAGACTGAGTGTCAAACTGGTCTGCAATGAATAGACCCCTTCTCTAGGTGTCCTACCAGAATTTCTGGGAAAGAGATCAGGAAGCCATATATTTATTTCATTCCCCAGGGATATTGTGCTTCATAGCTAGTGTTTAGGGACTGTGGTAAAAGTAAGATTATCACAGCTTTAGGAGAAATAATTCCTTAGTTCTAAATTCAGAAGAAATTTGTCAATATGTCTGCCTTTATTAAGGACTACTGAATAGCAGCATAATCAAAGTCCGAAACCTTTTGAATCCTTAGGTGCAGATATGTACCTGTGGGCACCTCTTATACCCGCCTGCAATCAACTTGAGCCCCAAGCACTAAGCATTTACCTTGTGAAAGCATTTTTGTTGTGGCTAAAGTTATGATGCCCTGGCTGTGTTTCTAGTTTCTGCCTGGCAGTGCACTCAGGCTGAGAGCAGCCACTTTTTCCCCTCAAAGTGAGGCTAAAGCACCTCACCACAATCTCCAGCCATAAAAATTCCCTTCTAAAAAAAGTTTATGATAACGCTGTATGTTTTGATACAGACACCTCAGATTTTCTCAGTCGTGTATGATGTATGACCTGTAATATCAACACTTTAGGAGGTTGAGGCAAGAGTATCACAAGTTCAAGCCCAACCTGGGAAATTTATTGATTTAGTGAGGCCTGTTTTGAAATCAAAACTAAAATATGAGTTGGGGGTGTGATTTAGTGTGAAGGTCTTGGGATCAATCCACACCACTACCAAAAATAAGAATGAAAATAAAGAAGTAGCATCAAGAAACACTAAAAAAATTATCTAACTGTATTCCAAAGTACTTTAAAAGAATCTTCAGAAAACATTAGAAAATATTAACAAACCCTACTACAAAATACCTCAACAGAAGCATTAACCATGGTCAAGTAAAAATTATACCAATTTATTCCTAGGATACAAGAATAGTTCCATATATGCAAATCAATAAATGTGATACATCATGTTAACAAAATAAAGGATAAAAATCATACCATCATTTCAATAGATGCCAAGAAGCATTTGACAAAAATTAACAGCTTTTCATAACTATCAAAGATTTGGTATAGAGACATTTTACCTCAACATAAAAAGTTTGCATGTTAGGCCACAGATACTACCATCTTTCTCAGTGAGGAAAAGTTCAATTGTTTTTTTCCTTTAATATTGGAGAAAAGAACAGGCTGCCCATTCTCACAACTTTTCAACATAGTACTGGAAGTCCCAGCCATAGCAAGTAGGCCAAAGACAAAAAAGCTTCATAACTAGAGAGGAATAAATGAAGCTATCTCTACTTGCTAAGAGTATGATCATCTCAATGGAAAGCCCCAAATGACACCGCGAAACAAGCAAATACACAAACAACTATTACTGAGAAACAAATTCAATATGGCAGAATACAAACCCAACATATGTCATTCATAAGTATCTTTATAAGCTAATAACAAACTATCTGTAAAGGAAATCAAAAAACATCCCATTTGTAATAGTAGCATTAATGAAATACTTAGGTTTAAGTTTAACTAATGAGATAAAAGACTTGCATACAAAAAAAATCCAAAAAAATCTTGAAGATTAACAAAAAAGATATCCTCATGTTCATGGGTAGAAAGAATTAATATTGCGGAAACATACATATTACCCAAAGTGATTTACATAATCAATACAATCTTTATCAAGAATCATTTTTCATAGAAACAGGGAAAACAATCCTAAAATTGGCATGGAAGTACTAAAGATCTCAAATTACCAAAATGATACTTAGCAAAAAAGAAGGAAGTTAGAGGCATCACATTTCTTGATGTGATATAAATCAAGAGACATTGTAAAGTAATTATCATCAAAATAGCATAGTAATGGCATAAAAATAGACATCTGACCAATGGAACATGATTTAAAAATTTTAAAAAAACCCATAAACCTACTGTCAACTAATTTTTCACAGAAGTACCAAAAATATTTAGTAGGAAAGAGACAGTCTCTTCGATAAAAGTACTGGGAAAACTGGATATCCAAATACAGAATGAAATTAGACCCTGGTCTTATGCCATACACACAAAAATCAACTCAAAGTAGTGTTAGAACTTAACCTAAGACTTACACTTCTAAAAGAAAACATATAGGAAAAGGCCATTTTGCATTGGTCTTCATAATGATTTTTCAGATATGACCTTAAAGTACAAGTACCAGGCAGTGGGATTGCAGCAAACTTATGCTCTGTACAACAAGCAAGCAATTAGCAAAGCAAGACAACCGGCAGAATGGGGAAAGTCTTCACAAACCAAACATCTTATGAAATACTAATACCCAAAATATATAAGAAATTCAACTCAAGAGCAAGAAAATAGCCTGATTAAATACTGGCAAAGGACCGGAGTGGAGATTACCCAAAGGAAGATCAGCACATAGACATCAGCTACATGTAATAAATGCTCCACATCACTTAGTGTTCAGGAAATGTGAATTAAAATATAGTAAAGTGTCACTTCACACCTTCTAGAATGACTTTTATCAAAAAGTGTGAAATATCAGGATTGGAGGGGATGCAGAGAAAAGAGAACTTGTACATTGTTTGGGATATAACTTAGTATGTTCATTATGGAAAATGACAAAAAGTTCCTCACAAAACTTAGAATAAAATTACCACAGAATCCAGCGATCCATCTTTTGCACTTATCTCCAAAGAAACTGGTATCAGTATATGAAAGGGTTGCCTTCACCCTCGTATCGATTGCAGCTTTATTCATAATAGCCAAGACATGGACATAACTAAGGTGACCAGGGATGGGTAATGAAAATATTGTATATAAACACAGTGGAGTACTATTCAGCCTTTTAAAAAGTGCAAATTCTTTAAATTGCAGCATGAATGAACCTGGAAAATATTTATCGGAATGGAATTAAAGAGGCACAGAAAGATGAATACTATATGATTTCAATTATGTGTAGAATTTAATAAAGTTGAACTCACTGAAATAGAGAATAAAAAGATGGTTACCAGTGGCTAGATGAGGGTAGAAAAGGATTGACACAGAAAGCTGGGTGTGGTGGTACACGACTGTCCTGAGTCCAAGGCCAGCCTGGGGACACAGTGAGCTGAGGACCAGCCTGGGCTTCCTTATTAAGGAAGTGCCTTAGAAAGTAGTGTGTGGGCAGAGAGGATGCCTGGAGTGGACTTCTCTCTGGGCCTCCCACTTACTACTTCGCAGTCATGGAACATTAGGTAAACCTACTCATCCTCTGTACAATGGAATAACAGTGACTTAACTGACAGGATTGAAAAACTGATAAGAAACAGAAACTGTCTGGTTTAAGAATGGTCACAGGTGTGCACTGTAGGAGGTGACTTAGTATTAAAATACTGCTAAGGACATCTTGGCATCAAATAACTTTACTCTTAGCTTCCTGATAGTCAGAATCTTCTTCTTGAGTTTTAACCTTTTAAATTAGACACACCTATTTAGAGTTACTGAGCTCTTCCATCTGGATTTTCACCTGCCCCCTAGGCAGTCTAGCAGCAGAAGAGAAGAAGTTTGAGGCCCTACAGAAGCATAAAGGTAGATGAGGTCAATCTTACCTGAAGAACTCCCAAAGCACTTTCCTTAGAAAAATAGTTTTGAACTGAGTCTTCAGGATAAGGCAAAAGTTTTCTGGGAGGTCAAAAAGGAAGAGCTTAGCCGATGTGGGAATATGGAGTTAGTTGTGTTGACATAATTGATCAATTAAGTGTATTTTGAGGGCCAGAGGTATAAATAAAGTAAAGGAAGATGAATATATATATATATATATATATATATATATATATATATATATAATTTTTATTATTTTGTGCTAAATGGAAAAGCTGTTTTATTGAACACATTGAAGGACTTGTGGAAGCCTTTGTGACTTGGTCAGATTTGGATGTAAAAAGATTCCTTTGGAGAATGGACAGGAGATAGGAAGACCACAGGCAGGGGAGCAAGATGTAGGAAGCCAGCTGTGGAAAGGCAAGGCTGAGACGGTGGGTTGGAGAGGACACGACTTATCGAAGACGCTGCAAGGTAAAAATGACAGGACTTACTGAGTGGATGGAAGTAACAGAGGTCAAAGAGTTGAGAAGTTTTTCCAAGCTACGAACACTGATGAGTGGGGAAATGATATACCAAAAGATGAGAGAAGATGAGTTAGTCTCAGAATAAGTGGGAGTGATGCAGGGAACTTGGCTTGAGATGTGTTCAATTTTAAAGAATCCATGAAAGTCCAGTCAGGACAGATGAGCTGTCATATTCTATAGCATAGGAAAATACTATAGCTCACCAGAATTTATTATAGATTTCATAGAAAACTAAAACAAAGGAGTTCAAAATTTCCCAACACCAAGAAATGATAAATCATTAAAGACTTGAAAATACTTATTTCTGTGACTTGATCATCATGTACTCTGCGTGTGTGTGTGTGTGTGTGTGTGTGTGTGTGTGTGTGTGTGTATTTATATATAATTATCCCACTGTACCTTGCAAGAGTACAGGTGAAAAATCCAGATGGAAGAGCTCAGTAACTCTAAATAGGTGTGTCTAATTTAAAAGGTTAAAACTCAAGAAGAAGATTCTGACTATCAGGAAGCTAAGAGTAAAGTTATTTGATGCCAAGATGTTCTTAGCAGTATTTTAATACTAAGTGCAGTGGTTATACTCAGAAGCTGAATTGCTTCCACGACTATGTCTCTTTCCTCATTAACTGCGAACTCTGTTTCGACCCATACATTCAGTTGAGCTTCATGATATTCTTGGAGCTGCAAACCAAACTCAAGGATCCATCAGCTAAGACACGGCCAAATGAGATGACTCCATACCACAAGGAAAGACAAGAGCTGAGCCAAATGAAAACACTGGACACAAAATTGCTTTGAAGTCTCCAAGAAACAATTCACTCTTCTTTCCTAATGTCTCTATAGATGAGCAACCACAGGAATAGGAGGAGAAGTTGACGGGCCCACAGTGATGCCTAGCACATTGTCAGACACATAGTAGTGTAATTAATTAATGCTTGGTAAAATAAACTGTTGAAGGAAGTTACAAAAATTCAACAGACTAAATATTCCAACAAAGCTTTGGGAGATTAGAAGAATACCTTTTCTTAGTAGAAATGATTTCCAAAGATGCGACGCTAAATGATTATAAATAATGGCATTTCAGCCTGGCCACATTTCCAGGTAACCAGTAAGGAAGCTGCAAGTGGGGAAATTAAATTTATTTTCTTTATCATGGAGGAAACTAAGTATTCTAAGAAGGGGTAAGTGGGTGAGGCTCCTTTTAATCCAGTGAAATGCTACATCAGGCCATAAACCTGTGGTATACTTTAGTGACTATGTTTAAATGGATGCTTCCCATTGCCTTACGAGATCCGGAAAGGCCATAAAAATTCATGGCCTACTTGTGGCTGAGCTCTAATAAAGGAATAATCGGTGCTTAAAGCGAGGGGTAATGGGAGCTACAGTGGGAGATTTACTGGAGCAATAAGGGCTGCAGGAAGAGAGTAGGTTTTTCATGCCAATTACACTGACAGACTACAGAGCAAGGCTTTCCTGACACACACTCGAAATCCTGGGAAGTCACAAGATGAGGTCTTCAGTTCTTCTTCCTCCAGCACTTTCAAAAACCTTAGCCTTGGAGTTTTACTTGGAGTACCTGTCCCAAAGTTAATGAAGACCCACTCAGGTTCCCATAGGAGACTGCCAAGTATGGTAGATGGTATGTGGAACTGACCTTAGGTAGAACCTCAGTTTTTATTCCAGCTTTGTCACTTACTAGGTGATTTTATTACTATTCTCTATCAATGAAATCCTTCCTGTCCTTTGCCATGAGACTTCGATCCTATTGTGGCATGTATTTCTACACCCTTGACTGCAAGCTTGGCCATAGGGCTCTCTTTGGCCAATGGAGGTGAGTTGAAGTAACGTGTTGCCGGATCCAAACAACAGATGAGACTTGGAAGTTTGGTCACTGTTCTTCTTTCCTTCTTTGTCATGAGAATTATATATTTTAAATTAGGATTGTTTTCCAGCCTGGGTTCTGAAATAAAGAAGATCTTTGTAGCACAATCATAACCAACTTGAAGCACAGTGCTTGAAGTATAATATAAAATAATAAAGTTTTATTGTTTTAAGACACAAACATGTAGTGTAATACAGTGATATCTGACTGATAACAGTGATCCCGAGAAAAGCTTTCAAACATACTCAGCCTCACGGTTCTTAAAATGCTGACAACATACCCATTTATATTATTCCTGCAGGAACAAATGAGATTTTAACATTATGTATAACACAGAGAAGTTGTGCAGTTAATGGTGGCCACTATTAACGCTCAATCAGGTTGATAAAGGGGGTTGAGTTTCCCTCTCAATATGTGTACCTCTGGCTAGCTATGTTTTACTGGCTTGTTGCAGTGGAGTCCCTGGGCCAATGTGGCAATCAGTAGTAAATTGGACATTTATGACACTCTCTTCCAGGACCAGGGAGAAAAAGTCTCTCAGGCCTTTTTATTACAGACCTTCACAAGCTGTGAAAGAAATAGCAGCAGGCTCACTTTCACCCCATTACATGTCCAGTCAATGGAACACCGCATTTTCCTTACCTGGGGTGACCGTCAGGCAGCTGAAAGCTGCTCCTGTGGCCCTTTGCCCAAGGCCACACTACCGTGAGAGTGAGGGCACTGTGCGTATTGCAATCATAGTGACGTTACCTCACCTGGGCCCAGCCACTCATACTGTGCGAAGCCTCCACAATTTTTATTTTTATAATGTCTATGAGGTTGTCATTTATTCACTTATTACTTCAACCAATAGATTGCCTATGACGTAGTCTGTGCCTCTGATTGACAACTTATTAACTACTGATTGCAGCAGCTCAGCAAATGTTACTTTGCATCCAGTCGGTGTTGAATACTGTATAATGAATGAAGATACCACACGATGAAGACACCAAAGTAAATAAAGTCTAGTCCAAGCCCTCCAGTAGCTCCTGTGTGAAAAGTTAAAGATACACCATGTCCAAAAGGTCATAGCAGAAAGGCGACTATTGAGATGTGAAGCAAGTGAGCCATGAAGGGTGCTGCCTGGAGAATAGGAACTGTAACCTCTGGAAGGACCCTGTGGGCTTTGTTCTAAGAAAAAACTGTGCTTAGTCAGGGGGGGTGAAATGATGGTAAAAGGAACAGCAGTGGAAACAATTTAGAAGCTGTGTCAAGCTAGAATGCCACAAATTAAGGTAGCTGGAACAGGCAAAGCCAACATGGGTTGTGAAGAAACTGGAAGTACAAACGAGTCTGATTTTTTTTCTGTAGAGAACAGTGTCATACATACCTAGGATTCTGTTGGTCACATTTTTATAACTTTGGCAACAATGTAGAGCACTTATTTTAAGTAAGATTCAAGCAAAACAAAAGCAAAAGATTAGTTCCAAAGTGTAGGGTTCTAAAGAATGTGAGTTTGCTCCAAAGTCACATGAACACAATGACCATTAGGACTTGCACACACTGGACATCGCTCCTCTATTTTGTCATCTCTACCTTCTTCTGGAAAAAAATAAAACATCTGATGAATGATCTACCCACTTAGTTAACTATATTATTTTATTAGAAACGCAAACACTTCCCAGTTTTCTCAGATATTCCCTCTGGATAGGATCTCTCAAGAACATGGCCAGGGGAAGGTTCTTCATGATAGCTTAACAAGGTCTCTGAAAATTCAAAAAGCAAAGATTTAAAAAAAGAAAAATACGTGAAGACGTATTTGTATACCTAAATGGAAAAATCAGAATTTCATTGGGCTTGGCTACATTACTTTTATAATCTACCTTCACATCTCATTGAATATTATATAGCAAACAGTGGTAAAATCTTTAGCAATTAAATCTAAACTCTTGAAGCGGCTTCTACCATGCCTTCTTTTCTTTGGTTACATTACTGGTTTCTGAAGTCATTGTCTTCCTTGAAAACTTGTTATGAAGTTTCTACATACCAGCAAGAAGAAGTACAATGATTTAAATTTATTATTGGTTTCTGCATAAAGATATGATTAATACCTCTTGCAGGCCAATTCAGGTTTGAACAAAGTATAAGATTACTCGTATTAGAACCAGTGTGTCTGATTCTAGTTACCCAACAGCAGCATTAAAATGGGGCTTTCTAGGTATTCAATATTTGAAAATCTCATTGATTAACATAGGGTTAACTCTCAAGTTGGAAATAAAATATATTATGCTAGAGCAGTTGCAACATGCTTCCAAGATGTCCTGATTGAAGTCCATCTAACTGAGTGAAGGCCAAGTCCACTGAGAGACTTCAGAGGAGTGGACAATTCGACAATAAAATAAGTTGGTGCTATTCCCAAATACTTGGACAATCCATAAATCTCTACCATATTACGGAAAGAAATATGAGAGATCTGTCCAAATTTTCAAAGTCCAAATCCCAAAGGTTTCTCCTCCAATTCAATCTTTATTATTCACTTAAAAGTTGAGAACTTTCCATGAGACTTTCTGAGATAATAATGATGTACTGTGTATTGATCATGTACCGTGTGCCAGGTACATGTTAAGTGTTGTATATACATTCTCTTATTATTCTTTTATATCTTCATTTTATTGTTTTTCCTATTTATCAGTTGAGGAAACTGAGATGAAATGATCTTTGATTCCTAAGTTGAAGTCATACAGCAAGTAAATTTTAAAGTCTGTGGTAGCTTGAAAGTCAGCCTCCAAAGCCATGTTCCTCACCATTCGGCCACACTGCCTACTGTGCGTAGGAGTTAAGTTTGTTATTTCATTGCAATTTACAAGTACTTGTAAGCTCCAATCTAACTGTCAATTTGTAGTTGAAAAAACAGGGGTGAAAGAGCCAAAGAGACTTACCTCAGGTCACATACCAACAGGTGACAGAGCTAGAACTTGCTTAGAAATCATTATCTCCTCGATTTCTAGAAATCTTTGCTTTAACTTAACCTAAGTCAAAATTTATTTTAACATTCCAAAGAAAAAAACCGTGGCAAGAGGGAATCTAAAAATACGTATTGAGCTTTTTGTAAGGATCAAATAATCTGCTACTCACTTTACATCCTCAATCATTCGTTTATTCTAGCAACATCCTGCTGAGATTAGTGCTGGTGCTACCATTTTCCAAATAAGAAACAGAGGCATAAAGAGCTTCAATAAGCCTGCCTGAGGTCACCTAGTTCCAAAGTGGTGAAGCTGAGATTCTGGACAATGTCTGTGTGAATGCAATTCCCATGTTCCTCTGTGGGGAAATTAATACTGGGTTCACCTTTTGAAGGTGTAGATTTTACTCTGTGCTCTCTTTTACCAGGTCCTCAGTGGGATTAAGGAGTGTTTGGGTCTTAAGTCAACACAGGCAATCTTCTTCTATCATCCCCTCTCAAGTTCCAGGCCACTCTGATTCAAACTGAATTTTTAAGTGTTTTTCACCAAGGCCTTGGGTCAAACGGCTTCTGACATTCTGGAAAGATTCTTCCCTCTGATTCCATTTCTTGACTCTTCTAGCCTGGCTACAGCAATAAGAAGCCTTGCAATTTATTTAAAGGTCATTTACCAGGTGAAATATCTTGGAGACCTTGGTTTGCAATTGCTGGACGATTGGGTCATATTTTAGGTACAGCGAATGTGGTAAATTGCTTCCCAAGTATTCGGTGTTACATAAAGCACCAGAAATCTCTCACTGAACCCCCCCCCCCCCCAATTTTGAAATGTGTGTGTACCACAGAGACAATTTTTCTGGTTTCAATACCCTCACACAAATTGTCAGCATACTGTATCTTTTTCTCAGCTCTTTGATGTACTAGAAGGGGTTTTCTTTCTTGAGCAAGAAGCCACAATGCCAAATGTGTTTAAAACAGAAGCCCCTAAACATTTGAAGTTCAGGTCAGAATTCCTAAGAAGAAACTTGGCAAGAAGTCCTAACTTACAAAAGAAAAAAAAAAAACTTCCTATCCTGAAGTATCAAATGTGTACTTCCCAATAGAAAACAGACTTCACATCCAAGTTGCTCTGCTCTGCCATTATTATTTACTGCCTTCCCTATAGAAGACAGATTTTTCAATTCCTCCAAAAGTACAAACACGTTAGATGCACTGCTGTCCTCTCAAATCTAACAAGCTTGAGTCTTAACCTATAACCATTTCCCCACATCATGCCCTTTTCTTCTCATTTCAGTTCATTTCTTCTTTTATTCTTTCCTTCCTTTCTCCTTCCTTCCTTCCTCCCTCCCATTCCTTTTCTTTCTTTACTGCCAACCTAGAAATCACAGAAGTCCAAATCTAAATATTGATTCCTTGGAAGGCAAGAAGTTTGTATTAACTATCTCTCTACTTCTTGTGCCTAGGGCAGCGCTGGTGTGTTGGACATGCTCAGTAAGCATTTGCTCAACTAACAGATTGAAAGGATGCCCTCTTCTCTTTCACTCCTGTTTCATATCTCTTCGACACTGTGTTCATTTGTACTTTGCAATAAGACCACCCAAGTAATAAATATGGCCCATTTGATCATAGATCCAGCCTGTTGAAGATTTTTATCCAAAACCACCAAGCAAGAAAACAAACAAAAAAATTCAGATAAAATCAGGTAGATCGGACCTGGTCCTATCATATTAATTTGCCCCTTCTGGGTCAAGCCCAGTATTCCAACCCTTTGTCCAGGGTCCACTTCTTAGCAGCACAGAATTTCTTCAGAGTCCTACTACATCCAAATGCATGAGTCTTTTTGGAGACATTCTAGATCTAAACCATAACATTCCACCCCTGACCCCCAAAAGACTCATGTCCACCTTGTTATGAAAAAATGCGTTTGGTCCTTCTCTAAGAGTTGCCAAAGTCTTTTTATGGTTCCAGTACTGCTAACAAGTCCAAGTCCAAAATCACAAGGCAAACTCTTAGTTGAGAGCTCCTGTGAAAAATCAAAGAAAAGTTTAGCATTTCTATCATACAATGGCACAAGATAAACATTCCTATTCCAAGAGGGAGTAATGGAAGGACAGAAAGTAATTGGACCAAAGCAGGAGCAAAATCCAGCAGGACAGTAATCAAATCCTGTAGTTTTGTGTTCAACATGTTAGAAATGGCTCAGAGGAATTCACCTGTCCAAACAAAGGATGGACATGGGAAGCATGGATGACAGAGTATGAGGCTTTAATTTTCTTTTTGCAAAAAGGGTGACCTTCCCACATACAAGTGGAGAGAGGCACGTGGAAAACATGGTGGACACTGACTTAAATCCCTAGGTTGCAGGTCCCTCCCCCTGCCTTTTCCTATTGGCAGGATGCACAATCTTCCCGATAAGGTCTAAGGTATTGGCTCAAGGCCAAGTTTGTCACAGCGTCATTACCTTAATCACTCCTTTCCCTTTCCACCTTTGTCTGGTCACCTGGTCAGGGAAAATGTGAAAATGTAAAGATCTGCCACCTTGAACAATGTGGCACTGCTACCGCTAGGTGACACTCACAATCATCATGTGAAAACTATGGTGAGATGTGAGCCCCATAGGTTTTGGGTAAACCTGCCCCTAGAATATAGCCTCTGGATGTACACTCTATGTTTTTTTTGGGGGGTGGGGGGAGGGTGCGGCACGCAGGGTGAGGCTCTGTTCACAGCCTGTAGCCTTTCTCAGCAGAATACATTTCTGGCATCTCTAATTTTCAAAGTCTCCACTTCTCATTAGGCTTCTTCTTTAAAATGTTATGAATTGCTCTTCCAGGGACATAATGCCTGGCCTTCAAGATCTTACTCTGAAATCTGGGTGTAAGCATCTATGACTCAATCCTTGCACCCTGCATGTGTGTAAAGCCAGCACTGTGTGGATATCATTGAGGTCCACCACTGGCTTGAGCAGTAATATGGCCCCTTTGGACAACTGCTACTGAGGCCTCTGAGTTCTTAGATGGTGAACTCCAGTAAATATTTGTTTCTTTGGCCCTACAGGATGCCTTGGGGTATTCTTCTCAGAGCAAGGTCTTTTGCCTCTCTAACCTTGAATCGGGAAAGGACGGAGTCTTGGTATTTTTGAGATGCCCTCAATATATATATATATATATATATATATATATATTCCCAATCTGATTGCCAGTACTTGGCTTCTTCTTAATGCTGACATCTTTAATAGCTCTGTGCTCTTCTACTCTAGCCTTCCTTGTAGCCCAATTCAGTCTTGCAAGACTGCAAACTTTTTACATCTTTTTTTGACATTGTTTTTCCTGCTTCTCCATAGAATTGGCTAAAAGCCACAAGCAGTACCCATGTAACAACATAATCATTGGCTATCTTGAACTTTCCTCTGTCATATTAAGTAGTCCACCATCCTTAATCATAGCTTCAGGTTAATTCCCAGGACAGAGGCAAAATGCCAATGCATTTTTTTTTTTTTGCTAGTGTATCGTATGCACAGTTTCTAGAGCAATTGTCAATAAATTCCTTAATTTCATCTGAATCTTCTTGACCTGGCCTTTATAATCTATACTTTTATCAGCATTCTCGTCTTTTGAGTTTTGACTGGACTCTCCCATCAAGCTAATTTCACAGTGTTCTAAGGCTTCTCTGGCTAGCATTTTCAAACTCCTTCCGCACACCAGTTCTAAAGGCTTCTAAGCCACTTTGCTGGGTAAAGTCATAGTAATAACCACATGTCATGGTTTGGATCTGGAATGTCCCTCAATAGTCTCATGTTCCTATGAATGCTGCGTAAGGGTGGGAGTTGGGGCCTGGATGGATGGGGCAGATGCTTGGGGACTGCCCTTCCTCCCAGTCTTTCTGTTCCACCATGCTAAAAAGATCTCTGTCCCTTCAGTTTTGGCTCTAGCAGTGGACCCACCATGTGATTCCACCATTTTCCACCCGCCCACCCATGAAGGGACTGAGAGCTTCTGAAACTGTGAGCTACAATAAATCTTTCCTCCCTAAATTGTGGATATTGGGTGTTAAATCACAGTGACAAGAAAGTAACTAAGACACCACACTCCTGATTCCAATTTCTGTCTTTGTTACATATTCATTGCTGGAACATAATACCTGATGTGTACAACTTAAGGGAGCAAAGATTTCTCTTTTTTATCTCACAGTTTTAGGAGGTTACAGTCCATTATGGGTGATGGCCAGCAATGGTGGGAACATATGGAAGAGGCTAGTCAGAGAAATGTTCTTCATAGCATGACAGACAGAAAGCCAAGTGAAGGAAGAGGGGCAGAGGTAACCCTGTCCCTGTGATCTTCCCCTTCTGGATCAAGTGCAGTGTTCTGACCTTCTGAGCAGGCTCCACCTCTGACAGCACATGATTTCATCAGTGTCCCACTACATCCAAGCACACGAATTTTTTTTTGTGTGGGGGGAGGTCATTCCAGAGCCAAACCATGACATCCCCACACCTGCTTTTCTACAAGACAAAAAGAAAAATTCCTTCTACCAAGAGTCATTTACCCTAGCTACACTATTAGGATGAATTTTTTCCCTTCATTTATTTGCTTAATAGCCCACATGAGAAAATCCTGATTTTCTTTTTTTAATAATTGAACTGAGTAACCACTTTCAGGTTTTAAAAATTTATTCCTAATGAATTGCAAAACTGACAGAGAGCAAGAGGGGATAACCTAACTTTGCCACAAAAATTAAGTGTAGAAAAGAAAGAGTAGAAAAATTAGAAGAAATATTCTATTCTATTCAAATTCATTTGAATTTTGAAAATAACAGATTAGTTGCTGCCTGTGTTAGTAAATCCTCTGTGATTATACCCATCTATCCCCAAGTCAGTGTCCCTTTGAAATTCCATACATTTAAGAGAGTACTGATCATACTGTGTCCTGATAATCTCTGTCTATCATGCTATATGTATGTATATGTATATATGTTGTTTCTGTCTCTCTCTATCTGCACGTATCTCCATCTGTCTCTATCTCTGTCTCTCCATCACCTGTGACAGGAGACAAGAAGGTATGGAAACTATGAAATGGAGGGGGAAGGAAGGACATCTTTGATACATAGGTTTTCCAAACTAAGGGCACAGAATCTAGCACTGGTCCCACAGCTTTTTGACACCAGAGACTAGTTGATGACTATTCTCCCATGGACAGAGTAGAATGCATGTCTGTGTGTGTGTGTGTGTGTGTGGCGCGGGGGGGGGGGGGGGGGAGGCGTATTTTTTATGCATTGGGTTGCTGAATTGCCTTGAAACCCGAACCAACATCAGCAAAGCTCGACCTCCTGCCAGGGCAGCTGCAGGGGACCTTCCAAGCTTGCGCTTCGCTTGGGCATCTATGTGCTCACTCTTTGCACATCTAGCTCTGCGGACTGATTTTTCTAAGTCATGAGTAGCCCCAGTCTGTGGCTCAGGGTCTGGGGACTCCTCATCTAGTAAATAATGTCTTTGCTAATAATTGGTTAAGAATAATTTGAGGACAAACAGGTTGAGCTCCAATAGTACAATTCCATATGCATTGTTGGTTTCCAAATAGTATTCTCAATTGAGACTAAAAATCTGAAAGGCAAGTTTTAATAACAGCACACAGGATTCAAGAAAGCAAGTAATTCATGGTGATATAATTACATTTATAAGCCTGTCTACAGGTTCTTCTAGGTTTATACACATTTGCATATTACATATGTGAAATACCTCAAATTTTTATTTGGAATTTTTAGCAAAATAATGGAAAGACATAGCATATTTTGGGGCAGAAAGATGTTAGGTGGGCACTGCATACCTGGGAACCTAACTGCAAATGAACAGCAACGTTCCAGTGTATCATTCTTCCAGATCACTTCTGAGTCGTCTGTCAGATGAAATGAACTTCTGTTGTGTCTGTGTCCTTCTGCATTGAAATTTTCTTTCTTTACATTTATTAACTGTTTGTGGTTCTACAGTTACACAAAGCAAAATGGCAGCACACACTTCACTGTTTGTTTGTTTTTTTTTTTTTGTGGTACTTGGACTTGAACCTAGGGCTTTTATATTGAGCTATTGTCTCAGCATTTTTTTTTTTTTTTTGGTTGTTTCTATTTTTGAAACAGGTTTTCACTAAGTAACTGTCTTAGTTACTTTTTTGTTGCTGTCACTCAATACCCAACACCCACAAATTTAGGAAAGGTTTATTTTAGCTCACAGTTTCATATGGTCACAATCCATTCAGGGGCAGCCGGCAGCAATCAGAGTACAGGACAGAGGCAGAGGTGGAGGCAGCTTCCCAGGATATCACAAACAGGAAGGCAAGCTGAGACCAGTTGAGACTAGTCCTAGTCCTCCAGGAAGGCAGGTGCAGCTTATGTATCCTTTCAGGTCTCCACCTAGTAACCAGTCCCTCCTGCATCCAGGCGTGGCCACTACACACCATTAATCCTAACTCACACGCCTTTAGTGCCTTTAGTCTTAGCTGTAATCCACTCCTCCAGACTAGACTCCAATCCACCAACATCACATGGTTCCATAGACAATCCATAACATTAAGATACATGAGACTTTTGGGGGACATTCCAGATCCTAACCACAACAGTGACTGAGTTGTCGAGTCTGAGCTTGAACATGTGATCTTCCTGCCTCAGCCCTCCCAGAGAACTGAGAATACAGATATGTGCTGCCACACTTGGTAATGAGTTTCAACTGACCTAAGCTTAGAAAGAAATTCTTCAAATAAGAAGTAATCAACAGCTGTCAACCCGGTGGCATTATTAAAATGACTCATCCTCTTCAACTCTCTATTTGCTCCACTCTGCATACCTATTAAACAAGTCTAGTTTTACTCAATTGCAGCCACAGAGTAAGCTGAGAGAGTAATGATGACTGGAACACACTATGCTTTCTGTAACTCCATTGGAAAATTGCTTAGGGTCTATTGGTGCTTTGTCTGTCATTCTTTAAAAGAATTCAGCCACTAGTCATGTCAAGGAACATCTGTATACACCTCAGTTTCTAATCTTTAACCTATTGTACCTTGGAATTGTATTTATATATTTAAGCAAGATTAATCAGTGACCAGCATCCCTTGACCAAATCGGTTTAAATACAGTTTTTCTAAAAAACAAACAAAAACAAAAAAACTAATAGCAGAAGTTTGACTTAGGGTATCTATTCTTAGCAGTATTTTATTAGGACACGATAAGGTTTCTGCAAACGTGGAGTCAAAGGAAGGAGATCCTCATGGAAAGTACCTAAGATGAAGGAAGCAGAGCCCACAGGGAGCAGCAGCACGTCAGCAGCTTGAGAACTCAGCCTGTGAGTATTTTGAGTACCAAGTATCTGTTGGAACATGTGCTTATATGAAATCATATAGCAATACATAAACTTAGAAGGTAAATAAGAGTTCTTTTAGAAATCTAAAATGCAATATGGAGCAGATCCAAAGGAAGAAACTAAGAAATTAAAAAACATTCTCTGAGAAATTTTTGCATGAGGTCAGAATAGTTGAGAACTTTCCACACTGACTACATGTACCCCAATCATTTTTTCACATATCAAGTATTAAAGTCACATTAAACCATGTTCATCTTCAAATACTGAGCTTCCCATTACCCATGTTAAATTTCAAATTCTACCTTATTAAGATTTAATAAGGATTTTTTTTTGAGACAGGCTCTCACTCTACAGCCCGAACTGGTCCTAAACTCACTCTGTAGAGGTTTTTTCTTTTCTTTTTTTTTAACACTTTCATTTTTGATGTTGTTGTCATCAGGCAACCAAGGAATCTTCATTCTTTTTATTGTGGTAAAATGAACGCTCAGTTCTCAATTTGTTTTCTATCTCAAGTACCTGATAGCCATTTTTCTTTTCTTTTCCTTTTAAGATGTTATATCTGAGATTACAGAGATTCCCATACAGTTTCTACTTCTCACATGAATAGTATCCTTCATTATCAATATCCTGATCAGAGTGGTACATTTGTTACAACCCATGGGCCTATATCAACACATCATTATTATCTAAAGTGCAGACCTCATTTTTGGGCCCATTCTTGACATTGTATATGTTGTGGATTTGAACAAATGTATCGTGACACATATCCACTATGACATCATATTCAGTATTGTCATATTCATCTTTAACAATAAATCTTCAATTAGCTATTGCAAACCATGTTGGCCAAAGCAGGAGGACCAAGGCTTGGCAAACTCACAGAAATCCCCACCCTACCCCCAGTAGCCATCAAAATATTCTTTGGGCCTAAAGAGTTAGGCATTCTTCAAATGGAAAGCCATCGATCTCTGATTTAAGACTTTACAAAGCAGCTATCTCTAATAGACTACATTATAGGATTTTATTATAGGATTTTTTAAGTGGTCAAGATTTTATTCATAAAATGGAATGAAGGTGATAATTTTTCATAGGAATGGTGTGCTTTCAGGGATCATCATATTTTTAAATTGTTCAACATTTTTATTTTTATATTAATCTATTTAGTATTAAATTTTATATTAATCTAACTTCAAGCTTTCTAGAGCTTTTGGAAATTAAGCTATTGGTCCAGTCATACAGCACTTCTTCCTTTTCTGTGTTTCTCAAACATGGCTGACAGCATCTCAGCCATCCCATCTGTGGCCTCTCTCAGCCATCAAGCGGGCCTGATACTCCATCTGGGCAGAAGGCCCCTCTCCTTTACAGAAAGGTAATACTCTCTGGGAATCACATTACCTTGATTGGGCTTCCTTACCTTCCACTTTGTCTACATTCCTCTTTTTCCTGCCTGTTTTTCTACTGATCAAAGGAGAAGCTGCAGAAGGCATTTTTATAATTGATCCAACTGACAATTGACACTCTTAAAAAAAAGTGACACCAAAGGTTATGAAAGATACTTCAGCTAACGAGGCCTAGAGGAACGTGCATGAAAAGATAGAGAGAGAAGTATAGTTTTCCAGAGCATGCTTTTTTCTGCAGGAAGTTCACTCTACAGTTCTTGAACCTGCCATCACAAGAAGGGTGGAGACCATCTCTCTTAGGAAGACCTGAAGGTTGGTGGGGAGCAACTGGGTATCTGATGCGTGTGAGAGGACTTCCACACCGCTGCTCCTCAGAAGGGCCTGCCCTGTTCATCTGTCAGCGCAGCAGAGGATCTGTCTGTGACCGCAAGATGCCTGGTGGTAAGTCAATATGTTCCCCTTGAGACAAGGAAAATTCTGCAGGTCAGACTTGCTAAGCAAGTGACTACAAAAAGTGCCGAGTGCATACAAATGTTGCAGTAAATTAAGGTAATGATATTGGCTGTTTATTGTAGATAAAACACAAATCTATACTAGAAGCATCTAGGAGATTCCAGCACCCAGTGTATCAACATAAGAAAGAGCAGATATGATTGTTTTCAAAAAAAAAAGAAGAAAGAAAAGAAAAGAAAAAGTCCAGGCCCTGGCTAACATTTAGAGATATAAAGCTTTCATATCCTTCAGTCTTCTTTCCTTTGTGATTTCCACAGGATTTTCATTTCCAGAGATATTATACTACTTGCTTTCAAAGGAATTCAATATTTTCATTCAGAAAAGTAATTTCACAGGAAAGTAACACAGAGCGATGTCCTGGGTATTCATTTTCAGAGTCAATCTTACAAAGTCAATTTGTGCTGCAAGGAGCTGGGGGTGACACAAAAAGGTGCAGCTCTTGTGTATCTGGGTTTCCTCTTCCCATTCCCCCCTTGCAGGATGCCCTGGACACCCTATACGCATTTGAAAAGAATTGTCTGGCGTTAGAAACAAAACGAGCTGCTGGCTCCCTTAATAACATCGCCCAGTGCAACCCAAAGACATTGATCCTGAGCCTGGGACTAGATTATGGCTTCATCCCTTCTGCCCTGTAGTAAAAGTCATATCGCCATAACCATCACAATCATTCTGTTTATTTTCTTCTCGTTGTTTGAGAAATTAAAGGAGAAAGCGGCGAGTCCAAGGTGAAGGAAGAGGGGACGGGTTACTTGCTTGGGTACTTCTGTGCAGATAAAAAGCTAATCCCCATAAAACCAAGGCTGAAATCCTTCCAGCCCACGTCAAGTCAAGGTCAGACGACATCAGCCAATCAGGGTGGTGGCTGACTGGTGTTCTGAATTGGATCAGAAATCTACAGAGGGACAGAAAGGGCTAGATGGGAAAGATCTGAGGAGAAAGGGTGGAGAAGGGAGGAGAGCAGCAGCCAGAGAGTGGAACAGATGGACTGCCGGCCGGAGTGAATGAGAGACGGGATGGAAAGGGGAAAAAGAAGGGGTTCTTTTTTTCTATTCCTGTTCCCTGACAAATTTCAGGATCAAAAACAAGAGGGAAAAAAATCTTAAAGAGTTTTTCATTCAGGCATTTGGGGTGACTGAAGACCAAGGTCCAGCTGCCCATGGGTTTCTTTTTTTTTTTTTTTCCCCTCTCGGGTTTTCAAGGCAGCGGCCTGGCCTAACCTTGAGGACAACATTGTTTATTCCTGGTGGAAAGATAAGCCAGGCAGCCAGGCCCCACCCCCATCGAAGCCGAGTGGGCATTGCCGGTGAACAAAGGCGGAGTGCTGTACAGCAACAAGCATTTGGTTTTGATTAGAGGATATTCAGGGACTGTGCAAGTTCTATTAAAATAAGCACAAAACCATTTTAAAGGGCTTTTTCTTTTCTTTCTCTTTCCCCCCTCGGTTCATATTGTTAATCTTTCTTCCTGGACGGCTCCTCACAAATGCCTTTTGTTTTCTTGTGTGATTCTACGTGCCAGGACTCCGAGAAGGGAGGACGGAGGTCCCGTTCTGGCAAGCTGTCAAGTTTCTTCCATAGGAGATGAAGGCTTGTTGCTGTGCCTTCAAGGGGATAAATTTAGAGGCCGCCAAACCGTCCGGAGGTAATTCAAATGCTGGTAAATGTTGGAATCCGCGCTGGCCCCCTGCTCATGTGAACACCCTGGCACTTACCCCACTCGGAGGAAACTAAACCAATTTGGGAGAGCGGAGAGAGCGTAAACATGCAATTAAAATGGCCATTTCTCCTGGTTTCTTCCCTTAGTTCTTTTTTTAACACCGCATCCCATTCTATAATCTGATGATGAAACGGGCCTGGTTAATTATAACACCGCACAAAAGATCGCTGTCTTCTCCTCATAGTGGCGACGCTAGCTTTGAAAAACATTTTTTGGTGGTGGTGGGGGAACTAGAATTGGAGAGAGAGGCAGCCGAACTTCAAGTAAAGCCGTCATGTTGGAAGAGCCGCTATTTTTATATTGTTTGCAAACCCTTCGCCAGAGCGAACATGACAGAAATGGCACTTTCCTTTCAATTTATCTATCTTCCTCCTTTATACATAGATAGACAAATAAAAATGAATCTTTCCAGAGGCAGCATGTAGGCCACTTCTATATATTCTTCGGATGGCTTATTTTTATGCAGCTTAAAGCATAACCTATCATTTTTATTCAAGGCTCCATCCAGCCCCTCTCGCTCCTCTTTCTCTCCAAGCAAGTCTTCAAGAAGCCCTGCTGCCCTGCTTTGTTCCTGGAAGTCTGCTAAAGGCCAAAAGATGGAGATAGCACACCCATCTGGCTTGTTTTCACATCCTAAGAGCAGGGCTTCGGAGAGCCCCCTCCAGTGGAAGGAAGACGGTGGTTGGGAATCACGTTGCCAGTCCTCTCTTTGTTTGTTTGTGATTAGCTTCTTGCGCTCATCTCAGGAAGACTCCTAATATCCATGGGGAAATACACCACTAAATGAAGCTCACCCAGCAAACAGGAGAAGGGTTGTCAGGGCTTTGAAATCCTTCTGCCGAGGGATTCAATTTCAGTGTCAAGAACACATTAGCATCTCAGTTCTCGCTTCATCTTTTTTTTCCTCTTCCCTTCTCCCCTCCTCCACTTAATTCTAAACAGTGTATGAATTTTGTATATATCAACCTTAAAACAGCTGCTAGAAAATAACAGCCAACCTGTATATGCAGTACGGATAGATTCCATGTCAGAGCAACAATTAAGACCCGAACGTCTCATTGTTCCTGTGATCTTAACCATCACGTTTGATGAGTAAATACCACAGGAATACCAAACAGTGATTGAGGAAAAAAAATGAATATTGAAATTTATAAAATGGCCAGTGTCCAAAATAGTAATATTCACAGGGAAGTGTTTTGACATCTGAGATAACCTCCATTTTCTTCCGAGCCGAGCACGCTTGATTTAGTAGGGCTGATTCGAGCAAACACATGATTACAATGAATCTCAAATGGCTCTCCTCTTTTCTACCCCTTCAAGTTTTACAATTACCTATCGCTCCAATTTCAGAGGAAGAAGGGGCTTAGGGTGCAAAATTTGAAGTCCCATGATGTGGGGAGATGGATCTTGTTTTGTCACTCTCCAGTTACATAGCTTTCATCTCTCTGAGCTTTAATTGGCAGCTATAATGTGAAGGAACTAGGAGATGCATTCTTGCAGAGCAGTGGCAAGAGTTAAATAATAACCTGTATTGCAGATGACTTATAAAGTAAGGGTGAACATTATAGTTGGCACTTATTGCCCACTTAAGAATGTTTTAGGAATTTCATATATCAGCTTATTAACCAGGTTATTGGCAAGATTGTGTTAACTCACGTAAACAGAGTCATGTATTTATGCCTAGCATACATGGGCAATGCAGTGTATGTGGTAATTCTAATAATAAAGCAATCTTCAAAACAGCCTTCTTGAGCTGGAATTGCCTCTAGGCTTTTGCATAGATGAGGAAACTGAGGCAAAGCAAAAAGTGACTGGTCCAAAATTGCAGATGGAGGAAACATACACCAGATTCAATTGACAATCTAACTCCATTGCCTATAATTCTAAGCCTTGTACTCTATTCACAAGCTCTTTAATCTCTTTTTAAAGTATAATATACAATCTCATGTCAATATACTGATTATATGTGTGTAGATGCAAACATGCACAAAGTTTATTTCTCCTATTAAAAAATAAAATATTCTGATTAAGTTCCTATGTCCCAGTCTTATCCTACAAGTAGGGAATGAAGGTTATGAGTGGGGATTGGCCTGATTTATATTCTAAAATCATCATATTCTTCTCAGTACCCTTCCTGCCCATATTTTCCTCTCTGGCTGATGGGGGTTGTTCAGCTGGGCTTTGTGTGAGTTACAAAGCAGCAACAATTATATGAGGAAGGCCAGGAGCATGTTAACCACACAAAAACAGTTGTCATAAGCACTGTGCATCTTAATGCAGTGCTTCAGTCTTTACGTAAGATTAATTAAAGAGCAGATGTTCTGTCATACCCTGCGTTAGGTATGGTTATCTTTGAGATTCCAGCTCCTCCATTTGCTGGGTTTTAATTTGCATCATTATGCATTTTGAGCCTGGGGCATGAGTAGTCAAGTGGTAAACATTAGCTATCCTGCACTGTATTTCCAAATGCACCTTCACTATTAGGCTGACTAATAGAATTCAATTCTATTTTCAGCCGAATCCTCTCAATTTTCATTTGCTTTTGACATGTTACATGGCAGGAGGAAAGAGCAGGGGAAAACGAGCGAGACAGAGAGGCAGCAGCAGCACTGTTTGTGCACAGGCCTCACGTCAGCAAGAGAGCCCCCTTCTGTTGGGTCTGGTCCGTGCACCAACATCGGCTTCCCTTTCACACAGAGCTGGGAACAGTCCTAAAATTTCTCCTCCCGGCCTCACGTCAGAGGTAGATGCTCCTGAGACAGCAAGAGGTCTCTATGTTTGTTCTGAGGAATCAGATTGAATTCTGCTTTTCTAAATGCAACTACTGAAAACTGATGTCAGAAAACTTTTCAGGCTGTGATCAAAGTCTGATACGAATTAATTTGTCATTATAACACAGTCCCACTTGCCAGGCATTTCAGACCAGGACTTGGGAAAGGCAGCAGATATCTGGGTTGACAATTTCATTTAAAGGACAGAAAGCTCTCTGCTTTCTTTTCATTGGTATCTTGATTTAATGAACACACAAACAGACCATCGCCATATGCTCCAAATACCAGCTTGCTGTTCTTCAAGAAGCAGCTTGGGAAAATGCCAAGGCAAGAAGCTTGGAAGAAACTTGAAAAGGCTTCAAGACATATCTTTGTAGCCTGGGATAGCAAATGTACCAGTGATTAATTACGCTGGGGTTGGACGTGAATAGGAATGTCAATAAGGCATCCGTAGTGCTGCAGTGGAGGGCATGTTGGTCTGATAATAGAATCCTTCCTGTTTTCGTCTCCTGAGTTCCATTGCTGTTGGTAACACATTCACATTTGGGTCAGAGACATAAGACGGCTATGTCGTGCTGTTTCTGTTACGGAATCATTAGATCAGGTGCAGCCACAACCAAGAAGGAGGTGTCCCTAGGAAACAGGAACTCCAGGACTTGGGCTGGAGAATTCCTGTCTGAAGAGGAATCCATGACTGTCTCTTCCTGCAGAAATCCTCCACTCCTTCCCTGCTGATACTCGAAGCCAGGAAGGGCTTTCCCTCGCAGAATGTCCCTGAGGTGACTTTCAAAATTAATGTCCCTTCAGAATCCAGGGTGAGAATTCGCTGAGGTGTTAAGCTGAAGGAAGGACACCTCATCTTTCTTTTCATCTCTGAGAAGAAGGTGAAAGAAGAGTAGAAGAAGACGAGGAGGAGAAAAGGGAGGGAGAAGAAGGAAAATAGGGCTTTTTATCCAAAGCAGAAAACTTCGCAGCCTGGTAAGAGAGAACTTGTCTTGATACAGAATTGCAACTGTCAAAGTGCAGAAATTTTTCCTTGAAAAGGAGGGTTTAAACTCAAATTTTGGGCCTTTTTAAGTCTACTTCCAGAGTCAGTTTAGAGTAGCCCTCGGGTAGTATAAGACCATGTGCTTGTTGAGTGACTTTCCACCACCTGCCACCCCCATGTTCTAGAATTCTTTCCCTTGCATGCCACGTTCTTATCCTTTGCCTCTGCCGATCAATTTCATTCTCAGCTTCCGCCCTTCCCTACCACAAGCTCTACGCTGTACCCATCATATTGTTTACAGAACGCCAAAGAGTCCAGACTTTTTAACCTTTAGGCTTTTGCACATTTATTTCCTCTGCCTGAAATTTTCCTGTCTACATAATCCTTCTAGGACAAACTCTGGCTAATCTTTCTCTCTCTCCTGGGATCTTGTCCCACATTTCTCACTAACACATCTACATCTTCTCTTGAATATTCTACCAATACTTCAAACCAAAACCACTTAGAATTAAACTCATTTCCCCTTTCAAAAGTCATCCAGCTTGTAATCTACTCTGCTATTAGTGGCACCTGGAGAACATAAGCCCACTCACTCCCAAAAGGCTGGGGTTATGTTTGTTTATTTTTTTCCCTTCTCACTCCCTGAGATCCAGCCTCTGGATAATTCTTGATGGTTGACCTCTGCTCTTCTGTTCAAATCTTATACCAAATTATCTTCCATATTCTTCCTTTCTGTTGTCATTTATCCACTTCAGAAATTTGTTCTTATCTGACATAATGTATTAAGACAATCACCTAACTGATCTTTTTCCCCAAACATTCTCTTTTTCTATCCATGTTACCTTGAGCTACAGTATCAAATTGTGTAGTTTGATGTATTCAGTCTTTTATTTGATACAAAATGAACACATGAGCTAGGTACCAGGAAGGTACTTCTTATCCATTCAAAATCTCATAGGCATTAAGAAAGTCAACCACTGAATATTAACTAAATTATTGGATGAATAAATAGGGCTTGCTGGGAGTAAAGGGTTAAAGTTGTAAAAAAAAAAAACTAAACCAAAATGCTTCCATGAAATATTGTAGAATAATCTGTAATTGACTTCTTGATGAAAATTCTTAGCACTCCGGACTAATGTGACCAGAACAACCCTAAGAAAAGGAAAGAAGGAAGAGCGCAAACTAAGATTTATTGAGCAAGTATTACTTATCCAGCACAATGCCTGGTGAATGTATAATTCTTTTGTTTAACTCTTGCAGCAACCTTAGAAGTCAGCATACTTTATAAATGTATATCAGAGGCTCATGGAGACACCCGGGTAGGAAGAGTTAGAACGCAGGCTTGACACAAGTAGTGTATGTCCCTAACACCTAAATCCTTCCACAGGGCCAAACTGGAGGGAAATGTGGGTGTGCAAATATTTCAAAAGAAGATTCGATTGATGTTGACTATTGTTTTGACATGATAGATCTCAGGAAAAGCCCACATTTACCTGCAAACATTAAAGCAGAATGTCTAAGATATGTATGTGAGGTGTGATCATAATATCACTCTGTACTCCATAACGTACACAACTGTAGCATGCCACTTTAAAATTTAAAAATAAAAATTGCATAACAAAAACCAGAACAGAAGTAAGTGGAAGAGTGACTTAAAAAATGACACCAAAGATCAATGGGATGGAGGGGTTTTTTTTTTTTTTTGAAGTGAACAAAATTGTCAAAAATCTTTGCTTGATTCTTTAAAAGAAAAAAGCAAGACAATGTAAACTAAAGTGTTATAAAAGAGCTACTACCATCAGTAACACAAAGACGCAAAGGCTGCGTGGGACTGTTGTGAACAATTGTACCCAAACTGAGAAACCCAGAAGAGATGGATAAACTCTTTGAATTGTATACCTACAAATCTGAACAGACTAATAACTTTCAAGGAGAGTAAATCCTAGTTAAAAGTCCCCACACCAAGTAGAAGTCCAGAAACATATGGCTTTACAGTTGAATTTGTAAACATTTAAAGAAGAACTAATACCAATTCTTCTGAAAACTCTTCCAAAATGTTGAGAGGGAGGGAACATTTTTATTCATTTTACAAAAACAGTGTTGCCTTGGTATCAAAGTCAGACTGATAGTACAGAAAAGAAAATTATAAGCCAGTATTAGTTAGGAATACAGATACAAAAGGCCTCAACAAAGCAGAAGCGTGTGCTGCATAATGACATTTCATTCAAAGATGCAGCATGTATGTGATGGTGATTCCTAAGATTACATCACCTAGTAACATTGTAGCCACTTTAGATTGTGTAAATACACTCCGGGATGTTGACACAATAATGAAAATCGCTAAACAATGCGTTTCTCAGAATGTGCCTGGTCTTTAAGTAACACATGACTGTACTATAAAAGGCCATTCCAGATCACATTAAAAGGACCATTCACCATGATCAGGTAGGCTTTATCCCTGGGATAGAAGGAAGGTTTGGTATATACAAATTAACAAATGTGTTCACCCGATTGACAGAATGAAGGGCAAAATATGATAAGCTCACTTGCAATATTCTATTCAGTGATGAAATTTAGAAGACTTTTTCTCTAAAATCAGGATAAGATAAAGGTATCAACTCTCATCACTTTTGTTCCGCATAGTACTTGAAGCAGTAGCTAGAGCAATTAGGCAAGAAAAAAGAATCAAAAGGCACGAAATAGAAAAGAAAGAAGTAAAACTGTCCTTATTCAGTGATAACATGATCCTACATATGGAAAATCCTGAAGAAGATCCTGAACAACAACAACAAAACCTGTCCTAACTGATTAATGGATCTGGTAAAGTTCTAGGGGGGAAATATGAAAGTTGTGTCTCTTACAGTCAGAAATTAAGTTACTTATACACAATGCTAAGTTAGTATGAAGAGAACATTTCCCTCTAATCTAAGGTTCCTTCTTCATGGGCTCTGTTTCCTTTCCCTGCAGTACATTAGATAAGGCAACTCCCTAAAAATCAAAAAAGGCCCACAGAATTGAAAACTTGCTATCTAAGACTTTTTTTCATATATCCAGTCAGGATCTGATGTGGTCAGTTTGGTTGGTAAGAAAATCAGGCTTGAGAGTGCTAAAAGTCATACAATCAGATCACTGGGAATTGATGCTTGCGTGTGCAAGTACACACAGCATCTTATCCAGTATTCGAATTTGCTTTCAAGAGCCTTGAGCACCTGAACTAGACTTGCTCACTACTTACAGTGATAAGAACCACATTTCATGGTTAGAATGATCAAATGGTGAGGATTCTTTTTCTTGGAATGAAAATCCACCTTCTTTTAGTCAGTTATGTTCATATCTCTGCTTTCCCTTTCTAACATTATAGTCCATCCTATATTTCTTTGTATCTGCTTTTAATCTTTTCTAAGATGAGGGTGATGATAATGAAGACACACACACACACACACACACACACACACACAGAGAGAGAGAGAGAGAGAGAGAGAGAGAGAGAGAGAGAGAGAGAACTTTGATCCACATAGTACATCTACTGGACATATTGTCTGGCCAACTATCCTACTTTGGTAGGAAAGCATTGAGTATTAATCAGGGTCAGGAACAGGCTCAAAAACAGAAGAGTCAGAATTTAACTCAGATCTGTGGGATAGCCAAACTTCTACTTTTTTTTCTGTGAAAATTACTGTTTTCAACTTCCACATCATATACTTAGACAAATAATCGATTTCCCCATTTGAAATATTTTATGACTCAAAGAAAATCTACATAAATGAAACAGACCCAAATATGTATAAATGATTACAAAAAAGACCCAAGGCACAGAGATAATTATACTGGACACACTAGATGTGAGAAATTTTTTTACTTCTTACATTAGGATGAGCTTCCTGGTTCTCAAGGAAAAAAAAAAGCAAAGTTATGGTTTTGTGATTCTCACGTAGTATACAAGGAAGCAAATCAGTAACCTGACACTGCAGTATAAAAAGAGTTCTAAAGAGCTTTTATCACATAGCTAGAAGAATTCATCACTCCTATGTTGAGTAAAACCACATATGATGTCTTCAAAGTAGCTTTGCAGATGAGAAAACAGGTCTTCACATAACTATTTCTTCTGGAGATTTTTTTTAAACTAATACTAAGGGAAACACGTGAAATTGCTACCCAGTAACTGCAGTTGTAAAACGTGCAAAATCAACATATCGTACGCATACTGCCTATACTTTTTCTTGAACAGAAAGAAGTAAGGACCTGGTTACCTATCTCCAGGGACTCCAGGACATCTGAGAGGCTGCCCCTGCTCTGACCAGGCCCACTGGAGTTTCCCGTGTACACTCATTTCTGCTGAACTCTGTTCTAGTCACCTGTCCTTTCAGTTCTGTATGTGCAAATATTTGTGCCCAGCTCCATCTACTTGCATTTCCTGTGTTCTTTGGGCACTATGTTTCTAAGAATGAATCTGCCCCCAAGAGCCCCTTCACTCAGTGAGTCACAGGATCTTCCTTGCCAGGGTTCTGCTCCAGCCAGGGGCACAGACAGATTCGTAGGCACATGGACAGACAATCCCATACAAGCTTTCTCAAAAAGCAATCAGCTCAACTCTGCTCTGGGAGACAACTACAGCAATCAATTCCAGACTGAGCTTCCTGGAAGCACCAAGGGTGCATTTATTCTTTGTGGCTGAACGAAGCAAATTCCATCAGCTTTTGATATGAGATATTCCACTGACACAATTGATATTCTGTGTGGGTAATTGTGGAATCTGACTTACACGTTTCCCAGATGATGAGGCAAGGTAGGCTACTAAAGTCTTGCAGATACAATGAAATATTTTTCAGAAAAGTAGGGGTTCACTTAAGAACTCAGATAATTCTAGTTGACTTCAGAATGTGGAAGAAATCTTCCCCTCAATTGCCTTCTTTTTAATTGATAAACATTATCAAAATTCAAATAAAATTAGAAATCTACTTAAAGTGTATTGTCCACCCATCCCACCAGAATGACTTTCTTTTTCATGTTCTGTTTTTTCTTTTATTTTTACATGCAGACATGATTCTTACATTATATCCATTGTATAGAAATTCTTTTAAATTCTTCTCTAATATTTACATATAGTTTTCCTACTACAAGGTTACTATACGGTTCTCAAAAAAAAAATTTTAGGGGGCCGGAGGATTGGACAGCAGTTAGACTGCTTGTCTAGCAAATCCAACGCCCTGAATTTGATTCCCCCACATCACATAAGCCTGGCATAGTGTAGGCCTGTAATTCAAGCACATAGGAGGCTGAAGCAGGAGGATTGCTGTGAATTCAAGGCCAGCCTACGCTACATAGTGAGATTCTGTGTCCAAAAATAAAGTTTTTTAAAATGGAATTGCAGCTCCACCATGCAACTGCACTATGATTTAATTAATCTTTTTTATGGATACTTAAATTGTTTGATTTGGATTTTTTCCATGGAACACGATCATATGTGTTAAATTTCTAAAAGCAAATTGTAAAATATCGTAGTGAGCTGTTTTTTGCAATAATGGCTCCTGTTTACATACCCCTTAACAACATGTGAAAAATCTTGTTCTCCACAGCCACTCCAACAAAGGGGATTTAAATTTTTCCACATAGAAATGTAAATGGTGCAGGCACAGCACATATACTTAGTGAACTGGCCTAAAAATTTGTAAGAAATGCCACAGGAATAGATGTGGCAGACAATCGTGCTACTGGCCAAACAGCCTTCACCGTCCTTTCTTCTCTCCTGGTGGGGCCCAGATTTGTTTTAGTCCCTTCTCCATGTAACTCAAAAATGAACACTGTGAGTCAAGGCTGGTCTTCAGCATCCTCCCTCCTTGCCCATGAGACATGGAAGAGGTCACCAAAGATCTTCTGAGAATGGTTTCTTCACTCAAAAAAAAAAAAAGATTTGAAACAACTGAGGATATCTCCCCATCTAGCTGATAATATCACTGCACTCATTTTTATCACATTTTAACATACTTTCCCCCCATATCTCCCTAGCAATATGTATCCTAAAAAGAACTACAAGGAAATCCTAACATTCATTAGTAGATTGGTTAAAGCAGTGTTATGATGCATACATTTAAATATTTATATTTATTTCCTTCACTTTAATAGAAATGACAATGAAAACCAAAACAAGACAATATCATTTTAGATTTAAATTAAAAGCATACATAAGAACTTATAATAGAAAGTATGATAAGGCACTGCCAATAAGTGCACTGCACCACTTGATGGTAAGTGCAAGTCCCATTGAACCATGCAGAGGTTGCTGGTCAAGTGTTGTCTCTCAATAAAGGGAATAGAAAGGAAGAAATTAATTAGAAAGGAAGAAATCAAGCTATCCTTATATGCAAATAACATGACTCTCTACAAAGAAGAACCCCAAAAACTCAATTATGAAACTTATAGAACCAATTAACAAATTCAGCCAAATTTCAGGACAAAAAATTTGTACAAAAATCCACTACACTAATAATGAACTCACTGAGAAAGAGCAGAGAAGAGCTTAGAAGATTAATCCCACACTTAATAGCTCTTGAAAAAATCAAATACCTGGGAGTAAACCTAAGTAAGAAAGTGAAGAACTTCTACAAAGAAAACTGTATTATATGAGAAAGAAGAGAACATTAGAAAATGGAAAGACATCCCATGTTCCTGAATAGGCAGAATTAATATCATTAAAATGGCTATACAGCCAAATCTGATATACAGATTCAGTACAATTACTAACAAAATGCAAACAATTTTTGCCCCACAGAACTTGAAAAAACAATTCTTAAATTCTCATGGAACCAAAAAGTGACCCAGAATAGCAAAAGCAAGCCTGAATAACAAGATAAAAGCAGGAGGCATTGTAATTCCAGACATCAAGTTATATTACAAAGCAACAGTTATATAAAAACCATATGGTACTAGCAAAAAAAAAAAAAAAAAAAAAAAAAAAACAGACAGGTTGACCAATGGAACAGAACTGAGGATGCAGAAACAACTTCAAGTACCCTCTGTTTCCTGATCTTAGATAAAGGGGCCAAAAACATACACTGGAAAAAGGACAGTCTTTTCAATAAATGGTGCTGGAAGAGCTGATTATCCACATGCAGAAAAATGAATCTAGACATACACCTGTCACCATGTACTAAAGTCATATCAAGGTGGATCAAAGACCTAGATATTAAAATCAAAACACTGAACCTTCTGGAGGATAAAATAGGTAAAACTCTAGAAGATTTAGGAGTGGTCAAGGACTTCCTTAATAGGATACCTGGTGAAAAGAATTAGTCCCTGGAATCAACAAATGGGATTATATAAAATTAAAAAGTTTCTGCATGGAAAAGGAAACTATTAACAGAGTGAATAGAAAACTGATGGAATGGTAAAAATATCTTAACACCTACACTTTGGACAGGGGGCTAAAAACTAGACTATACAAGGAACTGAAGAAAAATAGGTGCTTCAAAATCAAAGAACTAAATAAAAAATGGACAACTGAAATGAATAGGCAGTTCTCAGAAGAAGAAGCTCCAATGGTCAGCAACTATATGAAAAGATGTTCAACATCTTTAGCCATTATAAAAACGTAAATCAGAACATCACTAAGATATCATCTCCTCCCAGTGAGAAGAGCTTATAGCAAGAACTTAAACAGCAATCAATGCTGGTGAGGCTGCAAGGGAAAAGAAGAATGCATTTACATTGCTAGTGGGACTGGAAACTGGTACAACCAAAATGGAAAGCAGTATGGAGATTTCTCGAAGGGCTAAAATGAATATTCCCTTCAATCTAGTGATACCTCTTTTGGGTATCTTTCCAAAAGAATTAAAAGCAACTTATAAAAGAGGTGCATGTGTACCCATATTTATAACAGCACAACTAACAATGGCTAAATTGTGGAAGACACGGACATATCATCAACAGACCAATGGATACAAAAACACGGTCGACGAACACAATGGAGTACTACACTTCCATAAAGATTGACAGATTTGAGGCTTTTGTAGGTAAATGGACACAACTTGAGACTGTCATGCTTAGGGAAGTGAGTTAAACTCAGAAGGTTAAATATCATGTGATTTTTTAATATGATAAACCCAGAATACAGACATTCATAGAACCAAATGGGTGCAATGGTGGGAGTCATAGGGGAGGAGGGAGGTGCAGGAGGGCCAAAAATGGTCATGGGGAGGGGTTGTAATGTTGATGGGATATATATGCCCTCAGAATATGCAAGCTCAATGTAACCAGTGTGTATAGTGTGTATATACTAATAAAAATGGGGAAACAAAAGTTCTACCTCTCAACTGCACATAAGGAAGAGATTGCATATTTCAAATCATCCATGCCTTTGAATAGTTAAAGGAATAATAGCTTTTTGTATAAATGACTAATTTTATGTCTGGGGCAGAAAAAGAACACAATTAACTTTAGGAATTTTATTTGGGCATGAAAACTAAAAAGATAACATCAAAACCACACAGGAGCAAATTTAAAGGTGTTCGCATGGGTAAAAATGGAGATAATTTAAGTATAAAAAATGAGTCCTCTAGCAGAGTGTGGTGGTACATGCCTGTAATCCTAATACTGTGAGACTAAGGTAGGAGGAGCAGAAAGAAGTTTCAGCTTACTGTGGACAACTTAACCATTCAGCAACTTGGCAAGACAATGTCTCAAAACAAAAAATAAAATAGGAATGTAGCTCAGCATGAAGGCCCTGAATTCAATCCCCAGATGCCTCCTCCCAAAAAAGTAATTGTAACTATCTGTAACGTTGAGATAAAAATTAATATTTACATTCAGAGCAACATTTAAGCAAGAGGAGCAGTCTTCCTTGTTGCAAACACAATGAAATAAATGTCCAAAAATGACAGAATTACAGAATCGATGTTTTGTAACTCCACATCAGTGAATGCTAAAAGAGTGTATTGGCAAAGCCTCAGTCCTCTCCCTAGAGTAATTACTGAGCCCTGAAGAGACTATAGGTCTTTACAATGGAGACATGACTACCATCAGCCTAACTTGATGATACAACTTACTGGTATCAAGAGTAAGACACCCCCACATTATGATGCTCTGATATGCAGTACACAGTAATACCTGTCAAGTTGTCTTGCTGCACGTAGCACAAACCTATACAAGGTGCTAGGTCTACTATCTGGATACACAATAAATAGGGGACAAAAATCCAGTGAAATGACACCATAAGCGCATAAGCAACCCACAAGATAAATCCAGAATGTGGCCCGTATCCCAGGCCTGACTCTCCAAACATCAGTATGGTTAAAAAAAAAGGGGGGGGGGATTATGAATTAAAAGAGACTAAAGAGGCAAAAACAAATTCAATGGGTGCCGACACACTGGATCCTTGTTTTAAAAAAAATGGATATAAGGGTATTTGGAAGCTAGTGGAGAAATTGAGCATGTGCTAGACTGTAGTAGTACTATGGATTTACAATGAATCTCCTTATGTCTGAAGATTGTTCAGTCTTGATGCAGGCTGTTTCCCTTGTACTTTGGAGACGCATGCTGAGGTCATCAGGATGACCTTGTTGGCAACCTAATATCACGTAGTTTGACAAAGATGATAATTCTCTCAATTTTCTTGGACAATTGAAAATTTTCAAAATAAAAAGTTTGCGAAGCATAAAAAAAAGAAGGATAAAAACCAAACCTTTTCCCTCCACTAGACATTATCATTCAGTTTCCATTGTCAAGAACTGAGGAAAGAACTGAGTCCTACTTACATCTTAGCCAATTGCAGAGCCACCTTACCCACTGAGTTCTTATATATGAAAATATTAATTCATCCTTGTTTTCCATCCAGTTAATATTTTGTAATTTTCACACAAATGTATTCTTATTAGCAAAATAAAGAGCACACAACAAAAGCTTACCGTGAGTGAGCTGCCATGGAAAGCTTTTATGCAAATGTGGCAGGTATTAATTACTTACTTGTTGCTGGGACAGAATACCAGACACCCACAATTGAAGGGAGGAAAGATTTATTTAGCTCATACTTTCAGAAGGTCTCACACAGTCCATTCATAGGCAGCTGGCAACAGTGGAAGCACAGGGCAGAGAGCTGCTCTCAGCATTGCAGACAGAAACCCAGTGAAGCGGAAGCAAACTGATGTCTAGAAACACAAAGCCTGAGCTTTCACAGGAAGAAGCTGTAACAGTATTTCTTCTTCCTTCCTTTATTTAGTTTAAGCTGTCAGTTGGGCCCCTCACACCCAAGGTGGGTGCCCCTGCCTCACTTCCTGGCCCACAAGTTAATGACAAACACATGAAAGCTCTGACTCGGGCAATCCTGAGCTTCACCAAACCGACATAATCCCACCAGGTCAAAAACCAAGCCTCTGCCCCTGCCAGCCAAGAGCTACCTCATAGCAGTTCCACAAGTATCCCACTACACTCAAATACATGAGAATTTTGTAGCACTCTTGGATCCAACAGTTGACTGCACACGAAAGTATTCTTACTACCAAAATAAATAGCATGCAAAGGAAGCCAAACATGGAGGAACCACCATGAAAATTCTTATGTAATATCGACTTTCAGCATTTTATGCCTACACGAAACAAGTTCTGACCCTCCTTATTTTCCTATGTTTTGAGACTAAGGTGTAGCCAAGTAAGCAACCAGCAATGTCTCTTTCCTGACACTACAATATGACATTTCATTGCTTACTTGACATCTTAACTTGGGTCTTTAATAAGATTTTTGAGTTCAAATTAACATGGCCTAAGCAATTCTGAGTTCTTGCTACAGACGCGTGTTTCCCTATTCAACTGCTCAAAACTAAATACTATACCCACCTATAGATTATTTACTTTTTTCACACATACTATATCCACTTCATAAGCAAATCTGTTCTTGTCTCCTCCAAAATATACCAAAATCTTTTTTTCTTTTTTTATATCAACTGTTTCACTCTTGATTAAAGTTCCACCATCTCTTCCTGTTGCGTGCAGTAAGCTTCTAACTGTCCTTCATATGTTCATATGTTCAGTCTGGCTTTTTGCATCCTGTCTTTCTATGGCAGCCAGGATAATTCTTCACTGCCATGAAATGATCTACTAATTTCACTGCTACTGTTAATTCCTCTAAGGACTTACTATCTAATCTAAATTGATTACATTGGCCAAGAAAGCCCTACAAAATCACTCCCACAACTTTACCGCCAACCTCATCTGAACCAGTTTTCTTCAAACTCAGCCCAGGCCAGCACAAATGCCTCCTTTCTGTTGTTCAAATGTGGCAATCACAGCCCCACCCCAAGGGGCTTCGTACTTGGTCACTTCTCTACCCAAGACACTCTGCACCCACATACACACTATGATCAAATTATACTGTGAATATCTAGATTAAAAGTTCATTACAGTAAAAGATGCATCACCGCTAACCCCTTCAGGGTGCTCCTCCTTTAAACACACACATCTCCTCATTCTTGCAATTTTCTAAGACAGAAGTCCTCTTTTGTGAGTGTCGTGCCAAGGTGAGATCAAGAATACAATAATCGCTGCTGCCCCATGCCAACCAATGACAAGTCAAGGTTCCATAAACATCACCCTGTGTTTGCTCCCACCTTATTCACTGGATCTGGCGCGGTGAGATATCTGACTCTTTGCAAAGTCAAAATGACTGTGAAAGCTAAACATTTTAAATTGACTCAGGACATGAAGGCCATCGCAGCAGCTCAGTGAACACTCACGGGTGAGGCTTTCAGAAGCGTGTCGGTAACTGCCAAGAACGGTGAGATCGGAGGCTTAAAGCCGAGGGAAGTGTTTTGGTTAAATGGCAAAGTGGTTTTTTTTAATTGTAATCATAGTTTTAATTTAAACGTTCATTGCATCTTTAATTATGTTGTATATTTACCTTGCTAGACCTGCCTTCATAACACTAAAGTGTTAGCCCAAGCATTGGCTTTTCAGGAAGTCTCCTCTGATTCCCCCTGTATCCCCAGTACAAAGTGCCACAATCACCCTCAGTTGCCTTTGTAAAAGTTGACAATACATGTATTTCTGATGACATCACTCACTTACTTGGTTGGGTTTTGCTTTCCCTTCTTTTCTCCTCAGATAAGATGTATCACACGAGAGCTGAAATAGTTTGCCTTATTCACCATTCAAATTTTGGTTCTGAGAATAATGCCTGGCACACAGTTGAGGTGTTCAGTAAATACTTGTTAAATGAATGAGTAAATAAAATAATCAATAGCTATTAACAATTACACTTTTCAATCTCTCCATTAAATAATATTTATCTACCATTTTGATCTAGATTTATTGTACTTAAGCATGTGCATATACTCTGGTTCCTCAAAACTCCTTTTTAAACATGACAGAATTGGAAGAGGCCATACCACCTGTATTAGTTTGCCTTATGTCACTATAATGAAATACCTGAGATCATTAAATTGTAAGGAGAAAAGGCTTACTTTAGTTCGTAGGTTGAGAGATTCAGTCCATGACCAAATTGGTCAGTTGTTTTGGGCTAATTGGATGAGACAAGACGTTATGGTAGTCACATGTGGTGAAGCAAGAGTGTTTATAGCATGAGTCAGGGAGCAAAAGAAATGAGGGGCTGGGGCTCCACAATCCTTTTCAAGGATACTTTCTCAAAGACATAAGGACCTTCGGTAGACATCATCTCTTTCTCTTAAACTTTTCATAGCCCAAAGTACTAAGTAGAGGACAAGTCTTTAAACAATGCCTTTATCCAAACTATAGCACTACCTCAAGCCAACATAAAACTCAGATGTTCGTTGTGATTGTCTTGACTATAACTGTGCTAGAAACTACCATGCCACTGAATTTTATCATGTTTCTAGCTAACAACCATATCTAAATCTATTTCATGTGAGCTAATTCACTCCACTTCTCTGGAATTGGCTTGGAGCTAGAATCGGGAGCTTTTTTATGGTAACTAATTTTTTTGTTGCTGTTGCATTACCAGTGGATATCTCTACCTGCTGAGCTCTTTAAGTTCTACGTCCATGGGCTTAGAACCCTACCTAACGTTGAATGATACACAGTTAAAATAAGAAGGGCTGTATCTTTATCCACATCGTTGATAACATTGTTGAAAAGAAAGAAAAAAACATTTTTTTATTTTACTACAGATATGATATCATTGATTAATAACTCATCAATTTTTGTTAAAAGAACTTACAAATATACCTAAAGTCATTTTCATATTTCTTTTCTTCTTTCTTTCTTTCTTTCTTTCTTTCTTTCTTTCTCTCTCATATAGGGCCTCACTCTTTAGGCCAGGCTGACTCTCAGCTCAGTTATGTAGCCCAGGCTGGCTTACCTCAGTGCTGGATCCATATTTCATTTATTTAATATTTGATCGTGTGCTTTGTTGAAATCATGAAATGTATAAATTCAAACACCCATTTAACATCACCTACATTTTAACCACTGCTGTCCTACACTCAAATATCTCATGGTAACATAAACATGATAACATAACATAAACATGATATCATTCCCAGGTCTTCATAAACACCATAAATACAGACGAGGGATATCTAAATCCTAGTGGGTGTGAACTCAGGGGAGACTTCTTAAGCTGAGTAATGAATTATAGAAAGACTCAGTGAAGCCATGCCCAGTAGCACAGGCCTGTAATCCCAGTACTCTGAGAGGCAAAGGCAAGAAGGTGCCAAGTTTGAGCCCAGCTTGGGCAACTTATTACTTGGCGAGACTTTGTCTTGAAATGAAAAAGTAAAGTGGGCCAGGAGTGTAGCTCAGATTGAAGGCCTTGGGTTAAATCTTCAGTACCATAAAAAAGCAAAACAAAACAAAAAGTACATGGAAAAGAAGAGGAATGACACGCTAAGAATAGAAAACAAATTCCGAGAGGTACTTTATAAGGAAGTTTACTACCTCTGGGTAACCAGAATACATCGGCATGTCCCAGGCTAAGATGGATGGGAGGAGGTAGTTCTGCATGCTGCCCAAAGAGAGGCAAAGTTTGGGCTTATATCTGTAGACGAGAGAGAATGCCATCCAAGCGTTTAAGTGGGGGAAGGGCAGATGGCCTGAACCAATTTATGTTTTGGAGAGTTTATTTTTGGCGTGGTATAGAAAATGGTTCAAAAGTAGAGAGTGAAGACTGAAACTAAGAAAGAGAGCTGTGTCAAGTATCCCTTCTAAAAAAATAACAGGGCCAGAGTCAAACCAAAACATGGGAAGAGGAGAAAACTAAAATATACTAAAGAGAAAGACATGCAAGTCTTGCTGAAAGACACAATAACAGAATAAGAGACAGAAAAAGACTAAGTTCTGGGTAACTGTCAGGTTTAGGCCTAGGTGACGAAGAATGTATTAATGTAACTAAGAAAGGGTGGAAAGGGGGGATAGGGGCTACAATTTGGACTTGTTGATTTGAAGATTTTTATGTCCCACCACATGAAGGTGTTTCATGTTTATTTTTACAATTTATAAGCAATTTTCTCTGTTGGGGGTGAGCTCTGGTATTTATAAACAAACAGATGGTTGTGGCAATGACAATGGATATAGATTGTGGGCATTTAAATCCATGTCAAACTCAAACCCTGATGTGAGTATGAATTGCCTAAGCAGTACATTCTAATCAGACATTTCCAGATCCTACTTCCCGGGACAGAATCTGATGATGCTGGATAGCCTCAGAGCCTCAGAATTCACATTTTAGCTGGCACTCCAGATTATTTGGATAGCTACTGTTTTCATCGTAAACTTTGGAAAACACTAATTTCAAAGAATATGAAGAAAAGCAGACCAATAAAAACAAACAAGTCAATTAAGAACCAACAACTAAAGAGGTAAAAGAAAAGCTACAAATGTGTAAAAGTGTCCAGGAGTCCAGGATGAACTTGAGGCCAGGAAAGAGAGAAAGAGGAGAGAGAGAGGGAGAGAGAGAGAGAGAGAGAGAGAGAGAGAGAGAGAGAGAGAGAGAAAGAGAGAGAGAGAGAGAGAGAGAATGAGAGAGGTCAAAAGTGTTACACACTACTGAGAGATCATGTCCTGTAAACCTTGAATATACATTATCCATTATCCCAAGAAGAGTGTCTTAGTTGGTTTGGTTGGTTCTTACAAATCTACAATTGGCTATTTTGACCATCATGTGCTTTTCTAATTTTATTAAACTTAATTTATACTATGTGTTGCTGGGGAAAAACCAGTATCTTTTCCTCATTTTTGGAATTTGTTCTATTTTTTTCTATAAAAAAAAAGTTTCTTTTACCTATTACTCTCTATAGTTGTATCTCTTTAGAGTTCAGCAATAACAATTTGACTAGTATCAGTTGCCTTAGAACCTGTGATATAATTTGAAATTCTAGGAGGTAATAATAAGCTGGGAGCTCAGAGGAGACACAGTAATGACCTTCAAATGCAGGCAGAATGATGGCCACATAAAAAACTAGGCTTACCCTGCTGGTGCCAAGAGGAAGCGCTATGAGCGACGGGGAAGAAACCATCAGTGAGGCACACCGTCAAGTCTAGGTCACCTCTCCTATATATCTCAATTTTCCCCAAACTTTATCTCTAGATCTGAGGAAAATTTTCTTTCTATGTAAGGAATTTAGACAGAGTAGGTGTTCTCTTTGGTTTCATTGTTTATTTCCACAGGAAAGGTTCTACACGCTAATATCCCCATCCCAGACTTACTCAGTACAGAAACACATTCAAGTAGCTCCTGTCCTCAAGTCCTCTCGCCTACCCATTTCTTCCCTTACCTGTGAACATTCATCATCTTCCCATGCCCAAGACAAAAGAAAACTCAGTTTTACTCTCAGCACTTTACTGACATTGCTCTTCTCTAGATCACCAATGTCCTCATGACTACTAAGTTAAGAAACAATACAAAACGTTTTTAACAGCTGGAGGAATAGCTCAGGGGTGAAGCGATTCTCCAGCAAGCTCAAGGGCCTGAGTTCGGTTCCTCAAGCACCACAAAAACTGGGTTTGGCTGTGGACGCCTGTATTTCCAGCACTGGGGGGCCAAGGCAGGAGAATTGCCATACTGGGCTATGTAGTGAGCTCATTTGATCACCTCTTTCTTTCTTTCCTTTCTTTCTTCCTTCCTTTGTTTCTTTCTTTGTACACTTTGGTGCTTTACAGGTCCAGGATGTTTATGTCTTCTTGGTTATATATCCTTTGTCAATGAAGATATTATTTATTTCTATCTATTTTTCCTCTTTCTAGTAGTTTTCCATTTATACCTATCAATTTGGTTCTCAAAGGTTTATGGTGATGAAATTCTTCCTGCTTTTGATACAGTTTATCAGTAAAATGTGTGCTTATTGTCTGCCATAGTTGAGTAGCAACGCTGTGGGGAGCCTTTGCTTGGTTTGCTTCCTACATATAACTTAGAACTTCTAGAACCATCAAATCTCTCTTCATGTATCTTGTAGACAGCAAATGCTCAAACTTCAGAGACTCTTTTAAAAATTATGTGAACTTAATGTCTGTGTGTTTTATCATAAGTTTTATATTAATTTTATGATATTGTAGTTATCTGTGCTTTCTGTCATTTTTCTGTATTTACTATTTTATAAGTCCTGATAGATCAAGTTACCATCCTATAATACATAATTGAAAGTTAAAAATTATGCAAAATCCACTGAGGGGCCAGGCCTCCGTCAGAGTAGTTTAGTAGCTGCGTGTTGGCTGGGGTGCTTCAAGCTTGTTGTGCCTTTATATTCACTAAGTTTCTGTAGCTGCCAAGGCAGGGAAGAGAGGACTTCCGCTTCGAACACTGAAAAGCTAAAGCTCCTACAGAAAGCGATGCTAGCGATTTTCACACACACGTATTGGCCCAATTAACATGGGCACATGTAACTTCCCAAACAAATTTTCTCTTCATCAAAAAGTAAAAGACATTCAAAATGAGTGAAGAGCAGTAATCTCTTCCACAATTTTTGCCATGTAGTTTATATTGTCTTTCCTGACACTATATTATCTAGAATATAACAAGTCATAGGTTAAATAAGGTATTTTTAAGTTGCATACACAATTTTACTGAAATTGTTCTAACATCTAGAATTTGAAATAAAAGTTATTCTGTGCATATATACCCAAACATATGGACTGTGTAGACAGTGAAGAAATCAGCATAATATCAAATATACTTATTTGTCAAAACTTATTTTTTGGTAGAATATAGAATTTTACCTGGTCTACTATCATTATGTTACCATGATTATATTATTGTTTCCATTCTGTGTATTTGCCATTTCAAGAATAAATATATTTGCATTGTAATAGATCTTTTCTTGTCCTCTTATTTCTAACTGTGACTCAGAATCATGTTTAAATTATTTTAATTTAAGCTACCAGCCCATCAATTCTAGGACTTCTCTTTAGTAATCTTTTCATTTGGATTCCTCTCAGGAATACCTAGAATGTAACACCATGTACTTTTCCAAAAACGATAAATGAGAAAAATATTTTTGTGTCCTTGCCTGATTGATAATATCTTTCAAAATATAGCTTTCACACAGCGTGAATAACTTGGCTAGGCCACAAACTTTTCTTTCCTTATTATATAGATGTTTCCTAGCTATTACAAGACATAACATCTTGAACCACCCTCATATTTTCTATGTATGATGATATCTCACTGGAACAAATATCTGTAGCATTTTTTTCTTACCTGAAATTTACAAACATTACAGGAATGTGCCCGTGTATTGTTTTGCAATAACTGCCTGATGATCATTCATTTATTTTGATCTAGGGCAGACATCAGCACATATTTTCCACGATGAGACAGAGTGAATATTTTGCGCTTTGAGGGTCATGTGGTCTGTCACAGGTTTTCAGATTTCCCTGTCTAGAATCCTCTTTACACCACCACCGTCTTTGGGCTGGGATTGTGAGAGGAATGAGCAAATTAAGGAGGAGCCTAGGAGTAAGGAGGAAATAATTGTCATTTCAACCTGCAGATGATACCAACACCAGGAGTGGATAGGTAAGCAGGGAGTGAAGACAGGAAGCAAAGAGTATCCAAATATGTTGGGGAAACCAAAGGTGTGCAACTGACCTCAGGGAGGGTTTGGAAAAACCATAGGTTTGAGGACAGAAAACTCTAAGGTGAATGCCCAACCTATTGGTTCTAGGGGTGGGGTGGGGTCACCTGGGACAGTTAGAGAAGGCTAACTTTTATTCAATTACCAACGGGGAGATCTACTTATATGTTAAACCTATAATGAGGTGAGGCTACTTTCCATCAATGCTCCTGTTCAAAGACCTTCAGTGACTCTAACATGTTAGATAAAGTACAAATGACTCATCTGCAATTAAGGTTCTAACCAGTCTGATTCCTACCACTTTACCCAACAATGCAGTGTGTACCTTTCTCTTTCCTTGGTGCATTTCATACACCACGAAGTATCTCACCATTAACTTCATGTGCCATGCTCATTCATAAATTTGTGTCTTGTTCCTCAGAGTGTTCTTTCCCCTCTGTCTGAAAACACGAGCTTACTTTTCTCTCAGCGTTCAAGTTGAATGTCCCCTTGGACATGAAACCCCCGTCTTTTCACTTCCCCTGGCCCTCTCTTCCTTAAATTGAGAAAGAAAGTTTATTTCAGAAGGAGACTCCTCCCAAAGACACACCTAAAACCCAAAGATATTGTGGCTATTAGGAAAATGCTTCTTTGTGCTCTGCTCACAAAAAGAGATTAAATAAGTATATTAATACTTTGTAATTCATACTTTGTAATTATATTTATAGATGGAAAATTAAGAAAAACTTATAATTATTATTAGCAGGGACTTTCAAATAAAATAGAAAAACTGGACTTACAGCCCTGCCTCTTGTTAATCTCTTAATCTAAGACAAATAATTCAACTTTGAGTTTTAGTATACCCATCCATTAAATTGCAATGATGCCTTTCTGAAAGAAATTTTGTAGGATTAGTAATATATGAAGTAGAATAACAATATGACGAATGTTTAAATTTAAAAAATTACTATAGCAAGATATAGATAGATAGATAGATAGATAGATAGATAGATATAGATATTCATTAATCCCCCTCAAAATACTCTCTCTCACTTTGAACACTCTTATCCCATGCTTCTTTCCACTTTTGGATGCAGTTCTGGTGTCCTCTTCTATGCAGGTGTGTGTTGTGCTGTCGCGGCAGCCTTGATGTCCTGAGTCACTTCAAAATGTTTATCTTTTACAGTCACTTGGCTTTGGGGCACTGCATGGGCCCAGGTTAGCCATGCGAGGTGGATGAGGCCTTACCACTGTGTTCTCAGCAGCCTGCCTTTCTGTTGGACGGAGCTTGGCAGCAGTAGTCACTTTATCTCATGAAGACACTCATGACAGAGGACTTCCAGAAATGCTTTAGAAAAGGGCAAAAATTATGGGCGAAATGTCTTCAGAACCTACCAGAGTACTTTGAGGGAATGAATCATAATGTGTCTTTTATTATACATTTTTTAAAAATTTAAACATTCACTATTTTGTTTGATTGTATTCCATATGTAAAGCATATATCACAATCTTGGTATACACTAAAAAAAAATCACAACTCTTCTACTTATTTATTATTTGAAACAATCTGCTTAAATTATTTGTCATCATTTTGATCATCAAGATTTATATATTCACTTTCCTATTTGATGCAAAATCTGGTTGATTATATAGGGGTATAGCAGATCAAACTATGGATTGGAGGTATGAATAATATTTGTCTCTTTCATCTAAAAAGAAAACATAAATACATTGCAAAAATGATGACTTACAAGAAGATACTGAGCACCATAAACGCTGTGACACACACAGTGGATGACAGGGAAATGAACAAAGTAGGAGTGTCACCCATGAGAGAAAGGGAAGCTCTCTACTGCTGCCTGGACATTCACCCAGGGGAATTTTATTTATTTATTTATTTATTACAAACTGTGACCCACTTTGCCAAGTTGAGAGGATAGAAATCTAAGCACAGAAGGAAAGACCTAACTATACGTTCAGGCAGAGTTTCACCAAGAAGGGATTTCTTTAATATAGCATTCAATATTAAGTAATGCCATTAAATATATTTAAAATTCATATATACTTACGTTGTACATATTGTACACAGAACATTTACCCCAGATAGACCATAGTCTGAAACATAAAATTTGCTTAAATAAAATTAAAAGGGCTCAATTCTTACAGATTATTTCCTCTGACTATGCAGTATTATTAAAAAGAAATTAACAGAAAATATAGGAGAAAATACAAATATTTGATAAACTTCATACTTTTAAAATTATTCTTAGTCAGAGAACACATATTAAGTAAAATTTTTCAAAATATTTCTAAATTATAAGTAAAAATTAATAAAGCTAAAATACTACAATGGCTAAAGCCTTTTAAGGTAAGAAAGTGATATCTTTGGATATTTATATATATAAGAACATTCTCAAATAAATGATATAAACTTCAACATTGAGGAACTATGAAAACAGTGGCAAACTCAATGTAAAGTGAGTGCAGAGAAAGAAATATTGAGGATAAGAGCAGATATCAATAAATTGAATACAGAAAATAAAAGAAAAAATTGATGAAACTGAAGCTGAATATTGAAAAATCACCACAATTAATAAATTTTAGTTAAATTGTCTTTTAAAAAGAAGACAGACATACAACACCGAACAAGTAACGAGAAGGCACCCTCTCTTTCCAGAAATACCCCTAAAATAGGTATCCAAGATTTTAATCTAGAAAAAAATGGATAAACTCCTTTAAAAAAACAAAAAAAAAAATTGGCTTAAGAAGAAACATGTCATCTGAATAGCTTTATATGTATTAAAGAAAATGAATTTTTTAAGAGCTTCCCACAAATAAAAATTCAGGTCCAGATGGCTTTACTTATAAATTCTACAAAACATGGTTTAACTAGAGAAGGGAACATTCCCAACTCATTTGGGTACCTAGAATTAACTTGATGCCCAAACTAAATAGAGATATAACAGGAAAAGAAAAAGACAGACCAATATTCTTCTTGAGAATAGATGGAAGTATAATGTCCTTCTTTTTAAAATAACAAACAAAATCTAGAAATATATAAAGTGATAATGTATCATCACCAAGTGGGGTTTTCCCAGAAATAGTAGCTTGACAACATAATTGGCAATATTAATCCACGATATTTAGTAAAGAACAAAATCTTGTGGTTTTCTATGAAGAAAAACATCTGGCAAAACTTAACACCTATGCATGGTAAAACAAAACAAAACACAAATAAATAAAAAACCCTCTCAGTAAACTGACTATAAATGAACACAAGTCTTTCAATGTGAAAAAAGTCTATCACGACAAATTCAAGGCAATCACATATAGTGGTAAAATATTAGATTAGAAACAAGGCAAAGATGTCCTAATTTTTATTCAAGATTGTTCTGAAAGAGCCTCATTAATTCAAGAAGACAAGAAAGAGTAATAAAAGATTGCAGGCTAAAAAAGAAGACATGAAATTTTATCTGCAAAATGATGAAATGGTGTATATAGAAAATTCTACACAATCTCCAAGTTGACCAGGTTATTAAATGAGTTTAATAAATTTGAATAATTCATTAGAAATATATGAAATATAATTCTGTATGTAGTCGTGAACAACTAGGGATTGAAATTTACATCATTTAAAACAGCATTCAAAAATAAGACACTTCAGGATAAATTTTTACAAAACATCTAGATTTGTATGTTGCTAAACCCTGGAAACTAATACATACATATATGTCTATATATGATAGGAATTGAGATCTATACACATTAAATATATTTAATTATGGATGAGCCCTCAATATTGTTGGGATGACAGCTCCCTCCTGATTTCTCCATAGAATGAATGCAAAAAGAATCAAAATACCAGATGGTTTGTTTGTAAAAATTGACAAATGAGTTACAAAAATAATATAGAAATGGAAACGGCCTAAAATAGCCCAAACAATTTTGCAAAAGATTTTAGAAGAATTACATGACTTGATTTCAAAAATTAGTATATCGGGGCAGTGACTGGGCTATGGTGGAACTGGGGTACAGTTAAACATGTAGAACAGTTGAGCTCAATACAGAATCCAGCAAAGCCCCATTATAAATACAATCTTTTGAATAAATCAATGGTGCTGGAAGTCGAGGGAGGATGTCAGTATAGAAAAAAATAAACTCGCTTCTTATTGCACATCATACATAAAAAATGAGAGTATTCTAGACCTGTAGGTAAAAGGTGAAGTTACAGGATTTCTGGAAGACACTGTAGAAGAATGTCAAGCCCTGAGAGTGGGTAAATACTTGTACTACCTGAAAGACTGAACCTATAATGAAAAACGGAAAACAACTTAAAAACTAATGAATTGAAATTCAATATTAGAAGCTGTGTTCTTCAGAAATCTTTCAAGAAAATATAAAGATGATACAAATATTCTAAAAATATAAGAATATATATATACACACACATATATATTTATCAGAGGTTCTTTATACAGAATAAATGAAGCATACTTATCATTCCATAAGAAGACAAACCAATTAAAATAAATAAAATACTAAAACTCACACTTTTTGGAAGAATTTAACCAAATAGCCAACAAAGCACATGGACGCAAACCATCAAATCAAAACCATGAGCTACTATTTAAACTGTGCAAACCAGCAAGACTGACCAACTGTTGGTATTTTGTGAAGATGTAGAGTAACCGGAGCTCCCGCGTATTGCTTGTGAGAATGTAAAATTATATAAACCACATAATCAACTTACAAAATAATTTGGCAGCTTCTGATAAAGTTAAAAATACTTATTAGTCATATAATCTAGCCATCCCGCTCCTAGATTGGTTTTACTCAAACGAAATAAAAACATTGGCTTACATAGACATATATATGAATGTGCATAACTTTTAACATAAAACTGAAACCATTCCAAATGTCTATCAACAGTAAATTTATAAACACAGTATCATACATTTATATAAAGAAATACTACTCAGCAAGAAAAAGGAAGATATTTTGTTAGTAATATACACACAATTGGACAAAACTTCAAAAATACTCTACTGCATGAGCAAGACAGACACAATTCTTTCTGGAATTCATCTCATATAAAATAATAAGATAGACAGAAAACGTCTATAATTATAAAAGTGATTGCCCATCTTGTGTAACGATGTAGGTTGATGATAGAGATATAGAGGTATGCCCGGAAATTTTTAAAAGTATTTTAAACGGTTTGTGTTTTGAGTTTTGTGGTTAGTTGTAAGCATTTTTAAATAGATGCTCTTTAGTGCAATTAGATCGTCCTTCACTTGAATTGATTTTAAAAGTTAAAAAAAGAACGATCATCTAGCTAGCCCAAGTAAAAGAATGGGAAATGAAGACACTGTGAAACAGGCAGCACTGAAAGATGACGTCACCAGTAGACACTGCCCTAAAAGAGGACTAAAATAACTCCCTCGCCCGGGAGGTAAACAGCACTAGACAAAAATGCGGATGTGGGGAAGGAATGGAGACCATCGGAAGTGCTAATTGTGTGCCTAAGTACAAAACATTGTAGTGTCTTCTGTTCTTCATTTTCTTAGCAGTTTGATTATTTAAAATAACAGTTGTAACACTGTATCGTGGGGTTTGAAAGATAACATAACTAAAATAAATGACAAAAATAGCGTGAATAGAGAGCCTGAAAAGAATTCTTTTCAGTGATTTTTTTATGATAATGGCAAAACACCGTGAGGAGTTACGAATACACCAGGAACATGCTAGAGTAAACATCAAAAATAATACCAAGAGGCATGGCTAAAAACATTTTAGGAGAGTTAAAATAGAGCACTGGAAAAATAAAATTAACCCAAACAAAGCAGAACATCTAGAAGGAAAACTGCCTAAAAAATGGAGCAAACTGGAAAAAATGACATGCCTAAACACAGACACCTTAACAATTTCATTAACAGTAAATGGACAAAACATTTCAATTAAAAGAAGAAGTTATCAGTCTAGATTTATAAAAGCAAGACATAGGCATATGCTGTTCACAAGTAATAAGTTGTCAACATAACAGTACAGACAGATTAAGGTTAAAGGAAGACAAGTATATATGCAAATTCTAGGGATAATAAATTCTTGCCTCACATTCTGCTTCTTGAAGAATCTGACCTAAGGCACACCCTAACTTATGATACAGCATCTATGAGTCATTTGAAATTGTCTGATCTTATTTTTGTCCCTAATATTCATTTAATCATAAACAACTTACTATAAGTAATACCTGGACTAAACGTTTGATTTCTCCATGTGCAAAGGGTTGTTATAACTTGAAGCACATTCCAAAACTGTCTGCATCCTTGGACTGGCCCGTAACATAGCAATATGATTCGATACTGCTGTTAAATTACAAACCCTTCTCCAGCACATCTGTATGGTTGGAGAATGCTTACCCAGGCCTGAGCCTTCCTCCAACGCTAATGAATTCCCAAACTGCATTCTAATCCTTTCACCACTTGACTCTGCTGTCTAACAAGGATGTTTCAAGCAGGTGGGACTGGCATATTGCCCATTTAGACTTTCTAGTCGTAAATGAACTGGGGCTTTGGGACTGTATCAGAGGTAAAACTCCCCAGATTCTTTGTGGACTTTACTGGATAAAAATCTTTCCTGGTTTTTCATGGGGAAAGTCTCTACTGGCAAATTATATGTGAAACACGGGCACATGGCATATGCAGGTTGTCTTTCCTTGGAGAAATTTGGATTTATGCTGCCTTGTTTTGTTTTTCCATTTAGGAATATTGCAGAACCACATAGTCAAGCTATCTAGAATAGGAAAAAAGAGTCATCTTTTACAGTCTCTTGCAAATTCAACATTTGTGATGTTCTTCCTTCCTGTAGATCAGAATTTTCATCTGCTGTCATCAGCCTGAATATGTTCGTTTAGCATTTTTTATTGAGCAGATTATTGTTGATAAATCTGCTCATATTTGTTTATCTGAAAAGGCTCATATTTCACTTTCATGTAACAGGAGGAGCTGCAGATTCTCTAATCAATTTTATTGAGTCACAACCCAGTCTGGGTCTTAGTGTCTGTAATTGATGTTCCATGAGGGCAGGATCTATGATGTGTTTTGCACAGGCCATACCATAACACAGTAGTTTGTAATCCATATTCCAAGGTCAATTGCCTAAATTCAAAACTCAACCCTACCACCAACCAAAAGTAGGAAAGTTAACTTCTCAGTTTCTTCACATATAGGATGAGGCAAACAATAAAAGAAGTCATTCCTAAGAATTCCTGCAACTGATGATGTAAACTGCTGTGAATATTAATAGCACATGATAGTCGGCCACAAGGAAATCACCATATAAAAGTGCTGGCTATTGCTCTGATTACTAATCACGTACCCTCAGCAACTGGTAGAATGTTTACATTTTAGCAAATCCTTTGGATATATAGAATAAATTAATTCTTACTAGGTGATTACATAAAAATCCACTGAATGTCAAAGTCCCAGTCATGAAGGAGTTCCTGGATTATCGCTTTGGCTGCATGTGCCCTGGGACCTTCATTTTCTGATCAGAGAGCAGCTTAGTCACCCATTGGCTATCCTGATGATAGAGCCAAATAGGACTGCTTTATCTTTGCTGTGTACTATTCTCCCAGTCCTACTTTGAGATCTCACTTCATTGTTCTTTCCTCTCCTCCATATTTTTTCTAAAATCCAGATTTTCATAACTTCATGTGATTTGGTTTGCTTTCTCTCTTCTATAGCTCTTGGAGTTTTTGCCTGATGTTCTTTCTCACCAATAGCCATGATTTGTAGCAGATTATACCTTTTCAGATATGGGTCAGCCACTTACATAATTTATCATAGGATGGAAGGATTACAAAGAACCCAAGGCCAACTCTATTTGGGTCACAGATACAGATAAGTGAAAGCTATTCCTTGTCTCATGCATGAGGACAGTTTCTGCTTTAGAATCTGTACTTGAGTTCCTGACTTTGCAGTCAACCCACCACACAAAATTGGACATGGCCTCTGGCCTCCAGCCTGAATTGCAACATTGACAACATGATGCGTGTTTCCTGCCCCACCAAGAGGGGCCACTTCTTGGGCCTAGACCCCTTCACCCCTTGAAATGTGATAGTGAAAGTCCCCAGAAGGCTTCTAAGTCTCCCATCTTAAGGAGAAAGGTGTACATCCCTAGCTTGGCACCAGAGACCTTTTCATCTTTCCTATTTAATTTCCCACCAGTTCCTTTCTATGTGCCTTATTTTCCATCACTCTAACGTTCATAGGTTCCTCAAATGTTTATGTATGGGTGTGGCAAACAATGAAGACTGACCTGTCCTTTTGAGCCACTATCTTTCTACAATACCTTTGCTCTAAAAAAAATAATAATAACAAATTTCTAGTTATCTTTTAAGACTCCCACATGGCATCTGACTTCAGTAACCAAGGACATGTCCAAAGAGCTTTATTGGGAAACTTCATTAGATGGCCACTTTACATGTATAAATCCTGGGGAAAGGGAGGAGGTAGACTCAGCAATGCAGGATTTGGTAAAGCTGGTGCCCTTAGGCAAGCCAACACGGGCAAAGCAAAGATCTGCTTTTTCATTTCTTAGAAAGACCTAAAGTTTCATGTAGATTAATAGGCTTGCTCTGTGTATGAGCCACTTCTGAGTTCTAGATCTGCAAGTGCATTACTGCTGGTCAGAATATACACATCTGCCACCATATCCAGAATCTAAACAAAAGATCTCACCAAGAGAATGTGTTTTCAAGTAAAAAAGCTGTTTCGCCAAAGGTGTTAAGAAATCAAGAAAGAGTGATTACTCACAAGTCCTCACATATCTGGCCCCTGAGCAATACCTTTCCCTATTAAGGGAAGCTTTGGGTTACTACAATTCATCATAAACCTTTATAAAAACCTCCTTTCTTCAAATGTGCCCTGTTGCCAGGCACTAAGTCTGACAGCTTCTCACTTTTTCACGCAAGGAGCTCGATAATTCCTCCATTCCTGGCTTCAGCTTCAGTCACTATAAATGAGTCAAGGCTTTAAAAATGCATCAAGGAATTATGGCATTTTCCTCCCTAACTGCTTCGCCATAGATGGCTTCCATCATGATAATAAATAAGACTCGTGGTGGCTAAGCACATCTGGTGCCTGATGAGTTAAAATTCTGTATTTCTATGGCACTTGACACTTCAAAATAGAGGATGTTTATCAATAGGTTAATACAGTCAGTGTTTGTTTGAATTTGATTCTCCTTGACATAAGGTTGGGCGGGAGATGACAATGCCAGCCATCAAAGGGATGACCGGGACTCCACAAAGATGTAGGGACTGAATGCAAGCACAGGAGACTCCTGCTGTATCTGTCGGGCTGAGCCGTGTGCCTCACACAGTTACGAAGCTCATTGAGTCGCCCTTGATTACTGCCATCAGCTAGACTGGAAGGCATTTTTCAGTCCCGGCTATTTCTGCCCTTTCAGCTGTAGTCTCTGATCCATCATCTGATGCCTTAGAGACTGAGGCAGGTTGGTACATTTGTAACCTGCAGCCCTGGGTTACTGGAGTAGAATCAGTGCCGTCAGGAACATAGACAATTCAGAGATCCACATTTACACCACTGCTAAGCCTGAGTAGATGTCCCAGCAATGGCAACATTTCCTTATTTGTGGGAAGCATCTTAAGATAACAAGCCTCTTGCACACACTCCCACAGTGTGGGCACTTTATATGTGTAATACCTTTTTCTTTGCGACTATGCTGTAGCGTAAATGATATAACTTCATACTGTAAAAGCAACATCTAAAACTCGGGTTCAAACTCAATCTGTTGAACCCAGACTTGTGTTTTCTGTCGGGTGGTTTCTCAAAACTCAGTTTTCCACCACTTAGTTTGTGATATTTAATATATATTTCAATCTTAGAAACTTTAGCGGTCTCTCAGGCTGAAGTCTTTAATGTAGATATTTTGAGTATGAAAACTGGATGCTTCCACTTGGTGGAGGGGGATGCCTATAATTTATGAAATAGTACATACCAGAGAGGAAATTTTTCATGAACATTTGAGGCTCTAGTCTCTTTAAGACTTCACTCAGCTCAATTAAACAGCCTCTGGTCTGCATACAAAAAAAGCACACGTGCACATGTGTACATGTGTGATTAAATCAGATTAGACCACCCAAAAAGAAGGAGAGAGTAGATAGAGTGTAGCTTGAGGATTCACTCATTATCTTTTTATGTATGAAATATATGTGTGTCCAGAGAAAGTAGACCTTCTGCAAAAATCTCCATTCTTCACCTATTCCCTTCCTTTGTTTTTCTGCCTTGTATTTTGCCTTCTTTTCTTACCTTGCCTACAATTCATCAACAACAAACTCCTAGTAATCACTCAAAATACACATGTACTCTAAATTGGAGAGTCATACAAAAATATGCAAATATGCAACACAGAATGAAAAGCATAGAAGAAGTTTCAAAAATGTGGAGATAAAATGTAGAATCAACTTATTTTTAACCAGACAAAGAGGGCTGTAAGATGGAGGAAAAGAGTGAATGAATAGTATAAAGACATACAAAAAATCAAGGGGCAGGAACTTGACAAAATAAAAGGCTGTAACAGACAAAATAATACTGTCACCGAAAGACGTCTGTGCTCTGCTCTCCAGAACCTATGAGTGTGTTAGGTTGTATGGTAAAGATGAATTAGGTTGAGGATGGAAGATTGCTAATCTGCTGATTTTCAAGTAGAAGGAAGATCCCTAATTGCAGAAGAGGTCCCAGAGAGTCCTTAGAATAGAAGAAAGGGGCAGAAGGAAAGAGTGAGAGAAGAGGTGACAGCAGAATCAGGGCTGGAAATATGCCACCTCGTTGGCTTTGAAGATGAGTGGAGGCAGCTGGGAGTCAAGGAAGGAGAGTGGTCCTTAGAAGCTGCAAAAGGCACAAAAGTAGATTCTCTCCTGGAGCTTTCAGAAAGGGATGCACTCTGCTCCTCCCTTGACCTTACCCAAGGGGAGCTGTGTCAAAGTTTGGACTCCCAGAACTGCAGAATAATACGTGTGGTTGTTTTAAGCCACTGAGTCGACAATGAATTGTCACAGAAGCACATGAAAATGAATTCCGAAAAAATCACATTGGTGTAAGGGTAGAAATTTGCTCACTTTTATAACACAAAGCCTACAAATAAAAAAGGGGATGATAAAGCTTAGCAGGTCTGCAGGAGTCTGGTCACAAGCCATAATAGGGATTGTTGAATGGTTGGAGGAAAGGAGGGACATGGTCAGCATTGCCTTCAGGAGTGACCACAGTGGTGTTGTGTGAAAAAACAGTACAAGGAAAGAAATGAGGAAAACCAGTTAGGAAGTAGTTAGAACACTTTCAACGAGAAGCCAGGAGGCTTCTCTAGTGAGAGAAGAGAAAGGAAGTTCAATCATTCTTCTTTTTGTGGAGACAGGGTCTTGCTCTGTAGCCCAGGGATTATATTGTGCTGGGATTATAAGCATATGCCACCAACCCCAGGTGTATGTGGTGCTAGAGAATTGAATCCAGGGCCTTGAGCTTGCTAGGTAAGCACTTTACCCCTGGCGCCATTCCCCCAGCCCCCTCCATATATGATTTTTGTGCACCTGCTACGCTTCTAGGCGGCACTGTTGTTGATGTTGGAATATGGGTCAGTACATGGCTCATAATTCAAATCTTCTCTTCAGCACTTGCAGACTATCAGCAACAGAGATGTAATGGACAAACAAGTATAAAAGGTGCTAGAGGGTGAACAGCTGGCTGAAGAATGTCAGAAAGTGAAAGAGTGCCTAAAGAATGTTAGGTATGATAGAGCGGCAGGTGGGATAGAGCGGCAGGTGGGATAGAGAGGACAGGTGTGCCAGGGCGACAGAGAGTGGCAGGTGCAGAAGGAGAACGCCTTCAGTGGGACTTGGGAAAGCATCTCTGAGAAGGTAGTATTTGTGCTAAACTGAGCAGATGTTTTAGCACAGAGCCTCCCTGGCACAGAGCAGAAGCTGAGATGTTTTCACAGTACAGGGTGGAGGCTGGCATGGCTGAGAGAAATGGGCAAAGATGTGAGTGACAGTAGCTGAGGTCAGAGACAGAGTAGGGACAGTGTCATAGTCACTGAAAGCACCTGAGTTCTACTCTGAATGAAATGAAAAAAATTTACATCCAGAACGGGCAAGCCCAGGCGGCTATTTAAATAGAGAGCAAAGGTCTGAGAAGAGTGAGCAGTCTTCTCCGGCTTCAGACGTTGAATTTACTTATGAAGATTGAGGAGTTCTTACCATATTCACCCAAAGAAAGCCTTTCAGCCACATGTGGGTAATACTGGCAGGGACAGGAGACACCTTAGAACTCCAAACACAGCTTGATGGTGATGTACGGTCCATGAATTAAAAATGACTCCCTTGTTCAAAGACCACATAGCTGAGGACGAAGATTGAATATTGCATGCTTTCTTCAATATGGGAAACCCAGAATTTAGGTATTTTATAGACCCAGATGGTTATGATAATGTGATAGTGGGAGTTAGGGAGGAAGGAGAGGGTGCAGGAAAGTCAAAGAGGGGGAGGGATTTTAATATTGACTTGACATATATGTGCACAAAATACTCGAGCTCAATATAATCATATACATGATAAAAAAGTGAAAAAAGAAAAAGAACTTACATAGCCATGATGGTACCACATATGGTCTTGGATATGTCTCTTCAGTTTTCTAGGGCTTAGCTTCCAAAACGAAAGAGATAAAATAATCTCTTCAAGGCCTTCTTGAAGGTAAGACCAGTGGCTCCATCCTTGATGTTAAGGCCTCAAATGTATTCAATAATCAGTCCTGTGGGCAAAATAGAATAACACAAGAATTTTCATCCTTTGGGATTTTCTGTGGCCTGGTATGCTGACATAATAGAGTAAAAAAATAATTAAATTACAATCATAATAGCATAAATTCATGTATTAACTTCAGTTCTGTATTGTACTAATCTTGTGAAGCCCTTGAAATCCACTTGCTGAATAAGAAAGAGTACAAATGCACAAAAACAACTGTGTGAGCCTCACCCTGTCATTTCACCTCTCCGTGGCCCAAATCATCATTGCCTACTTCGTTGTGTTATTGTAAGGGTTAGAGAAAGTGCATGCAATAAGTGCTAACTAATTCCTTTATGATTTAAAAGTGTTAAACAAGAAAATATTATTATTATTCCTAGAAAAAGAAAATTAAAAGGGAAAATTCCATTTGAAATTGAGTACTATACTAATCCTTCTGAGGAGTAAACATTAGACATAAGCTGAACAAAGAGAAGATGGAGATATTTCAAGTCTGGGTTCTCTGCAGCTGTTCCTAGCAAGCCCAAAGGTCTCTGGTACAAAATCTCTCAGTTTGACCCAAGAATCGGAAGTGCTTTTGTGCCCCCCACCGGAAGCACTCCCTCACAACAACATTGAGAAGCAGGCCCCTAAAGGACCTCAGGCACCATAGTAACACTGACTTGACCCGGAATGATCATGCACCTCAGTGATATCTAATGGGGGAGGGCAGAGAGGGCCAGCAGGTTTGATCTTCCTCCTCTACCTGCTCTGGATCTGTGACACACGTGAAAGGGAGACTCTGCAGGCTGTATTTCCCTGACACTGTACACGCTGGCTTCCCAATGAGCTCGGCCAATGAGAGGCATGGGAGATGAGTTAAAAGACAGGAGACTCAGGCAAGCTGGGTCTTTTTGTCCTTTTCTCTCTATTCAAGAGAAACCTGTGGAAACAGTGATGAACTCCCATTGCTCAGCTTCCACCTAGAGATCTCAATATCTGAATGCTGGTTGTATTACCTCCATGTTCCACCCTTCTAGCTTTTAACTGGGTGCTGAAATTAACTTGCTCTTGCACCACAGTCACTCTGAATGATTTTGTTCACGATGGCACCCTGCCTGACAGCCTCCATGGAAAGTGGCTGCAACCAGCACAAGTTTGAATGAGCTCAAAGTACCCTGACAAAGCAGGTGCATTTTGGAGAGTGTTACATACCATGATCTATCTATGGTCTATTTTGTCCAAGAATTCATTTTTTTTTTTTTTTTTTTGTCAAAGCCAACTTATTTCTGAGAACTGGACTCTCAGCTCTAAACTTGTAAGATTTAAAAGACTGAATTCCTAAGGTCCATTTTTTTTTAGGATAGAGTAGGAATAGAACTATCACATTGACCAGAGGAAAAAAAATTTAAGGTGAACCTGTATAGTCTTTCCCCAGAGAAGACCTACACGGAAGTCTAATCAACATTAGAGGACAGTTTAGAAAGAACACGTCAGAGTAGCTTGTGTGTTCATATGTCGAACAGCGTCAGGCCCTAACAGGCCACAATAATAAGTTATAGATGGCCTTGATCATCTCCCAACAATTATTGACTACAGAGTTTTATCAGCAAGATAGCTTTTGTCTTCATAAGATATACAATAATGCTTTGAGTTCAGGTTCGCATCCTGGGGAGTACCATGAAGGATGCTGGCCCACACTCAGGTGGCTCCTTGACCCCTTTTCTGTAGACAACTACCCATGTTCCCATAGATATACTATTTCTTTGAATATTGGGTAACCTTTAAAAAAAAAAAAGGAAAGAGGCACAGCCTTGAGAGAGATCCTAAACAAAATTTCCTTGGCTCTCCTGAAAGGGAAGGAAGTGGCCATACTAATGTCCTGTAGAGCTACACTATCAGAAGTCAGGCCGTATATCACATGAGGCAAGTTTAGTGTCAAGGAAGTGAGATGATGCCTTTCAGGAAACCTAAAAGATTATCAGTGGCTCATTGATAGTGGGAGTATGGTACTTGGTGACCCCAGGTGAGGGTAACATTGCAGAGGGCCAGCTCCTATCCTCTAGTACACCACACAAACACACACACACACACACACACACACACACACACACACACACACACTTCACACATTCCCACTTTACCCTGGAACAATAGTACTGTCATATAAACCACTCAGTATCTTCTATGAAGCAGCTTCATATAGGTCTCTCACAGAAGCAGGTACAAGTTACCACCAAAATGACCCTATTGTGGGGACTAATCATTTCCCATTGTCTCTCCATGAGGCATTTTGAATCAACAAAGTCATGTTTGGACTGAGTAAGTCCCAGCCCTCTTGTGCAATATAGAAAGAGAAAAGGATAGTACAATTCTCATCCCCACCAGAAAGATAGTATACATTCAGTACAACCATATGAAGGCTGTAGCTCATTTTAATTCAAAATATAACCAAGATGGGCTCCATTTCCACATCGCAGGGGGCACTGTAACATGGCTCTCCACAGCTGCCTGCTATTTCATCCATTTTAGTCCTGTTGGCCAAAATTTTACCAGCCTTTATTTTTTGGCACGTTCTATATTAACCTATAATCTAAATCTTAAAAAATCAGTTTGTTTATTCAAATCCAAATTTTGGAGAAAAAAAAGAAGAGCAATACCCAGTGGCCTTCCAGTGAACCAATTCTCGAAGAGAGGTCTTAGAAGAACAACAGAGAGAGAAGGAGGCGAGGCAAACTTACAGCTTTTGACAACTGCGATGATACAAATGCTCCACTCTCGCTGGCTAAGCTGTCCAAGCATCATTAACAAATTTTCTAAGATCCTAAAAATTTAATTATCCTCTCTTGAACAGAGATAAACCAGCTCCAACACAAAACCAAAACATCACACCATCACACCCAAAAATGAACCAGAGTAGAAACTAAAAAAACAAAACAACAACAACAACAACAACAACAACAACAACAAAAAACCCCATCTATGTTTAAGACAGACCTGGAGTTTCTGTAGTTTTCCTTGCTATTTAGAGCAGTGGAGGAATTTCCTTAACATTGTGTGAAAATCAGTTCTATCTCACATGCAGATTATGTTTGTTTATTCAACTGCTTATTCATACCATTTTTTAAAGAAAGAATTTAAGGCAGATTATTTAAATACAATCCATATAAAATAGGCAAAATTGAATTTAAAATAAGTAGATAAGGAAAGTAGACCAAAGAGAAATTAAAAGCTTCAATAATAATAAAGAGAAAAATGCAATCAGGCATAAGCTTAGCACACATGATTGTAAAAAGGCTTTCTGGGCCACTCAGATGCATACATTTAAAAAAAATGACATCTAATGATGAGCCACTCAGAGGAGCTCCTGTGCCCACCTTTCGGAGGATATAGCCATCTGTGCAGAATAATGCAGCAATGGAGCCCTAGCGGGTCTGTTTGGACATTCACGCTACATCCAGAACTTCTCTGGAAGGGTAGTAAACGGCTCTAGTGTCCCGCTCTCTGCATGCAGAGGCAGTTGGCAGGCTAACAAGCTCCCATCACCTTGTCGATTTGTCACAATTGCTGCTCTGGAGCGAACCCCAGCCTCCTGGAACAGGCTCGCGAGGGGCACTCACTGGATGGCAGATTCATCAAGCCCTCACTAAGTCTGACTGGCAGCTCACGAGAGCTTCCACCCAGCTTTGCACAACGACTGCTGAGCAGAATGGTGGCCCGTGTCTTCTCCAGCAGCCAGTAACTGAGAGAGCCAGAAAATCAACTGGGACGTAGACAAGCAGGGAGGTCAGAGAATGCGAAAATTATTTTAAATGGATATGTCTCTTGGCTGCAGTGACCTCTGGTCACTGGATGCCTAGTATAAACTTTGGCAAGCCTCTCACATGCTCGCGATGATGCTCCAATGTGATAGCTCACCAGGTTCCCTGGAGCTTTGGGGAAGACCCCTACTCAATGTCTCCTCTGTGCTGAGCTAAGTGCTCTTGCTTTCTGGGTTGGCTCAGTTATCAGAATGTGTTTCTGTTTAATCAAATGAAATTTAGAAACATCACAAACCTGGCATAGGGCCTGGCATTGAGCAATGAGTTGAATAGAAGCCCCACTCCTGCCTCTGCCAGGCATCCCAGGACCTTCAAAGCTGTCAGTTAAGCTTTGGAGGAAGGCTCTGTCTTTTCTGAGCCCAGTCTGAGTTAGAACCCACTTCATCCAGGTGATAACCATGGGCTACTAGGTATTTCTCATCCCATACTCCACATGCACGTACTCATGCAGACCTGGTACACATCTTTGCCAGCTTGCCAAGTTTCCCAGCCTCTATGCCTCTGACACTTTGTAGTCAGGACAATTTCTTCAAGGGCCTTCATTTCATGCCTTGTCCATCCTAATTTTGTGCCTTCTCTGAAGCTAAGCCAACCAAGCAAGACCCAAATGGTCCTGCTTTGGGGAAAGTGGACTCATCCCAATTGGCCCACCAGCCTTTGTGGAGAAAGTTCATGGTGTGGGAACACACATTCAGATTCTGGAAAATCCATATGCTGAAAATCAATGGGAAACAGTGAAATTTGCTCGGTGGTGTTCGTGCAACCTTCAGACAGGTTTTGATGCTTCTGATCTCCTTTGGGGAAAATCCAGCCATACCTTTCATTGGTGAAAGTCATCAAAGCTACTTGAGCCTCAGCTATAAAACAAAAACAAAAACAAAAAACCTCTCTGGAGGAAGCTTAGTGTAGTGACAGAGGTACAGAGCACAGAATCAGTGGAACTGAGTTCAAAGGACCACCCTTTCATTTACTAGCCATGACCTTGCAAGAGATAGTGTTGCTAAATTTCAGTTTTGCAAAGTTGGAATATATAATATCTTTCTAATCAGATTGAATCAAGGTCTAAAAGAGAAAAAAATTCATGAACTGAAATAACAACACACTTTTAGATGTTATACTTATTTATAGCTGACTTCTCAAAAATGTGAAGAATTTTAAAGACTGCCAAGGGCTCAGAAGAAAGACAAAGTGAATATAAGAAAGTTCCAGCCTCCAGTCATGGAAAAGTAGCTTGAACAGATTAAATCTACAGATAACAACAATTAAATCTACTCAACATTTTTTAAAAAAGAAAATCTTGGAGAATGTCATAAATAGGCAGGACGCAGGGGGATGTCAATCTTTTAAGACTTTAAGTGCATTGGTGAGATTTGACAGCACATTTTTTCGGAGGGCATTTGTCAATCTTTACAGGTCAGGACAGAAAAAAAGAAAAAGAAAACAAACCAAAACAAAACTGGTCTTACGACTTTGAGGAGTCAGAGAATAAAGTTATGAACTGGCAAGACAACTGAAAAATTACTAGGATGCGATGTCCAGGCCAGGAGGGATCAACAGATGAAGAGGTGCCAGACTACAGATCAACTGGTGGAAGCAACCAACTGGGTGCTGAACAAGGAAGAACAGAGAAGCCAAAGTTCCTAAGCATAGATTTAAACTATTTCTCACCCAGCAAAGATAGTGTTTGAAGGTCAAGTCCAGCCAAGTTCATCATTTGCTTGTATCACCACTCTACAAAGGAAAAAAGCAAATACATTCTCTACAGAGCATTGTTTTAAAAGTCTATATATAATAAAAAAAACTCCAGATGTGAAAGGCCACAAGAATATGTTAGTCAGTAGTGAAGCTCATTATTTTCTGCCAGGGGCAATTTGCATATTTTGACATCATTTGGGGGCCATATAAAAATCATTAACTTAAAAATCAGCTTGCCGTATCTGGTAATACATTTAATTAGCTCACCCCTAATGTAACCATTGTCTTGACCAGCCCTGACCATACAGTTTGCGGGTCTGACACTCCTCACCCTGCAAGAGTAAGTGAGTTGGGTTTAAGAATTTCTAAGAAAATGTACTAAAGAAAGAATGGGGGATATTAGCAAATGGACACTATGAAAAATGAAATGCAAATTTTAGAAATAAATAGATATTAAAATGAGAAAGTAAAAGGAACTAGAAATAGATGAGAATAAATTAAAGAATGTAGAAGATTTGTTTGAAAAAATAAAACATATAATGGCTTCAGAGGTAACAGCAAGCAGTCTAAAGCACAATTAAAGTATAAAATCCTGACAGAATGGAGTGTAAAAAAATCTGAAAGTATAGTGGCCAAAATTTTTCCAAATTGTGTGAGAAAATTCAATTTAAAGATGAAAGAATTCCAATGAATGCCAAATGGAATAAGTGCAATCAATATCAAATGACATCCTATGAAAATTCGAAATCTTACAGATGAATAGCAAATCTTAATGGCCACCAGAAAGAAATGACACACTATGTACAGAGGCACCATGGTACAAGCACTGAAAATTTCTTGTCAGGAATAATGAAAGCTACAAGCAATGGAAGGATATCTTTATAATGATAAGTGATGAGGACTGTCAACTGAGAACTCTACACTCAGTAAAATTCTCATTAATGTACAAGAGAAAAATAAACTTTTTTCTAAAAAAACTTCACTCAAGAGACTAACCATGTGTTTTTTTTTTTTTTTAAGTAAAGTAAGTTCTACAGCAGAGGGAAAACAGTGCCAGTCAGAAATTCAGACATTATCTACCTACAGAAGTAATCAACAGCAATACAAATAATAAATACTGCATAAGAGTGAAGAAAGGCTTTCTCGTCTTTTTTTAATTTTCTTCAATTATGAGTGTTATGGTTTGGTCTGGAGTGTCCCTCAAGAGCCTCACATATTTGCATGTGGTGAATACCTATGGATCCGTCTACTGTTAAGGGATGAAGCCTGGCTGGAAGGGGCAGATGCTTAGAGTTATTATCTGGATGGATCGTGTCAACTTATTGAAAAGGGCGTTGCCGAGGACAGAGCTTTCAGATGTGTGTGATTGACCTTGTGGGACAGGAATTGAAAGAAAAACACTCTGCTGGGTAAGTGTGCCCAACCAACAACTTGAACTAAATAAAAACAAGGAAGAAGACACATTGTTGCAGCTTTTCCTAGGAAAAGCTCTGGCCAATGCCTTAGTCTCCAGACATTAACTTCCTTTTCTCTCATTTAGATTTCTATCTGCCATGCCATGGGAATTGTTCTCCTACTGTATCTGCACCATGTGCTTCCACTGTTGCTGGCCACCCATGAATGGACAAAGTGAAAATTTCTGAAACTGTGAGCTAAAATAAAACTTTCTGCTCTTAAGTTATGGATGTCAGGTATACTGTCCCAGCAACGAAGAAGTAACTAACACAAAGAGTATCTGTGTAAACAAGATTGTATGAAGTGTATATATGTATATGTAACATAAGAAAAAGTTGATGTTAATGGAACTATCATAGTTTCGCAATACTCTACATGAAACAAGAATTTATGAATGTGTGAAGTGGAAGGTACATATGGTAATCACCAATCAAAATCTGAAGAATCAGTTAAATACAAGAAAGAAATGTGGTTAAAAACAAAATAGTTGAAGTAAACTGACTATTAAAATTAGTTTGATTATGTCAAAATAAAAAAGGCTAGAGAAACAAAAAATAGTTGGAACAAGTAGCAACATAATAATTTCCATTATGTCAAAATTGTGTTTATATAAATGAAATAAAACTTTAAGAAAAAGTTAGAAATTGTTGACTGTATTAAAAATCAAGATTCAATTGTATTTTGTGCACAAAAGATAATTTTCAGATACCAAAACATAAAGAAAGAAAAATTAAAAAGATATGAACAGTTTCATTGTGCAAACATTAGTTCTGCCTTCCCCTCCCAAAACCTAAGATCACTATGTTAACAGGCGTTACAACAGAAATCAAGACAAAGATCTGGAACAAAGATAAGGTGGCCATGTTCGAAAAAAGTGTCAATTTATGACCAAAATATAATGATCAAATATGTGAATGCACCTAATCACAGAGCTTCAAAATACCATCATGCATTGGTTAACAGGGTTGCAGTCTGAGAAATGCACCATGAGGCAATTTAGTCACTTTGCAAACGTCACAGAGCGTATTCATGCCTCCAAAACTTAAATGGCATAGATCAGCCACTCAACCTACCCTCTTGGTGCGATCAAGAAATAACCCAATAAATATAATTGACCCACTTTACCAAAAAAGTAAAAGAGTTTGAAATACTGAAAAAGTATGATACTGCCACCAGAGTAGCACAACACACTGTTTTAAAGTAACCTTTTTAAATGTTAGTTGGAACGTACTCTAAAATAATGATAAAAATTAGTACATTGAACACATAAGCCTTTAACACAGTTGTTACCATTAACAAGTCTACATGTTGTACATATTATATGCAGCATACTTTTCAACAACTGGTGTCACAGTAGATTTGTTTATACCAGCATTCACCAAAAGCAATCTTCTCATAAACTTCTCACGCTGAATTATTCTTCAAAGCTGAACTTCTTTTCTACTGTTTCTTTCTCTTTAATTCCATCTATCACTTAATAAAAGACAAATATCTTTTCCATTTCAAAGTTTAATTTCTTCTGAAGGAAAAGACACTAGGAATGAGGCTGGAGACATGAAGCAGCCATTACATGGAATCAGTTATGGAGAGGGGTCAGTCCTACTCATTCTGCCATTTCCTTTCTGTCCTCCAAATAGCACCTTCCTCACTAATGGGAAAACACGTTTTGGATGATGTTTCTTTATCCCTCATCCTGTAATTTATGGTAGTTCTTGTGGTTTGGATCTGGAATGTTCCCCAAAAGTCTCATGTATTTGGATGTTATGAATTGTCTTTGTAATCATGTGCTATTGAGAGATCGGGGCCTGGTCTGGAAGGATGGATCGCAGGTGTGCAGATTGGGTTACATGCATGTGGTGGGGGCTTACCACACCTGGAATGGATGGAACACTAAGGCTGGATGAAGGACGGACCACTGGGACAGGCCTGGAAGGATATACAAGATGAATCCTACCTTCTTTAAGACACTAGACTAGGTTTGGCTTGCCTCAACTTGGCTTCCTGTTAGCAATGTCATGAGGAGCTGCCTCCACCTCTGCCTCTGCCATGTACTTCCTCTGTTTCCGGCCACCCCTCAGTGGACTGTGATCTTCTGAAACTGAGAGCTAAAATAAACTTTTCCTCTGTTAACTTGGGCATGTCAAGACTTGAGTCACAGCAACGAAAAAGTAACCAAGACAGAAATAAAATAAATAATAGCTGATTATTAAATATACTCAATGTACATATAATATATATGATATGTATATATACATAGGCATATATTAGTCTATCCAAGCTTCTAGTACTATAGAAAGAATGGATTGCAAATAACAAACTATTTCTCACTGTTCTGGAAGCTGCAAAGTCCAACATCAAGGTAATGAGATTCAGTGTCTGCTGAAGGCTCACTTGAGAGAAGGCTGTCATTCCACTGTAACTTTACACGGAACAAAGAAAAGGGTCACCAAGGTCTCTACTATAAGAAGGTCTAATACTATTTATCAAGGTTCTATCATTATGATCTAATCACCTTACAAAAGCCCTATCTAATGTCACCACCTTGGGGTTAGGATTTCAGCATTTGAACTTTGGGGGAACGATAACATTCAATCCATAATAGTCTGGCCTAATGCTAGATACACGATTGTTTTGCCACTATGATCCTTTAAATTCAGTATAATAGATTTAAAATGATATAACATTTTTAGAATGATGGATATAAGACTTAAAGACCAATAATTTTCCAAAGAAAATAATCCTACAAATTAAATAATTTTATTCCCATACCTCCACACCCTTTCTTACTGTGGGTCCAGTCCAGTCATTATAACAAGATTACTTTAATCCTAGCTTTTTTTCTACTTCTGTTTATTCTGAACCAATCTTACATTTCTACAACATTTAAACTATTGAGAGAGAGAAAAAGGAGAGAGCACTTTGAGTCTTACATTCAACTCAGAATATTTACTCATTCGTTAATTCAAAATTTATGCATTATTTTACTATTTCATAGCAGACATGGAGTCAAGCATGTTGAAAAGGGTAATTGAATGAAACCGAGTAAGTTGAGAAAGAAAAGGAGAGAATAAGATGAGTAAGACAGAATTTTTGCAGCGAGTCATAAACAAGAAAAAGATGTAGTGGATCCATTTCAATCCCATTATATAATAAGGGAAATAGAAGGAATGTTTAAGAATTGTTTAACTGGAATAAACACAGCAGAATTGTCCAAGAAATGTGTCGCACATGTTTTCAGAAAGGAGGAACAGATTGAATAGACAGGAAGCAGTGTGTGGTTCCAAGCTTCAAGTCAAAATGGTCGTGGAACTTAACACCCAAGGCACTGCACTGACACTTCTGATGATGCTAGAGCACTACATCAGGGAAGCTAAATTTGGCCATCTACTCTTCCAAGGAAAGGTGGGAAACCCAACCTCTAACCACGAATAATGTCAATGCCTGACAACACAAAACAGTTTCATAACTAATACTTAAAAGCAAACAACCACACACACACAACCACCCACCCACATAACATTATCTTCATTGTCCTGCATGTTACAAACGAGAAAATGTACTAAGTTGGTCATCTGAGTTCATATGTAGAAGATCTCAATTTCTAGTTTTTATCTCCTTGACTTCCAGGTATTTTTCTTTATTATATTCCCTCTGACAGATATTTTTTTTTTCCTTTTTTATTTTTCTCAGTCAAGATCATGACTTGAGAAGGCTTTTTTTTTCCCCAGTGAAGGAAGTTAGGTCCTTTAAGTCTGTTACAAAATTATTCTCACATAAATAGGTATAAAGTGCCTCGTCTAAACTTCGCACTCACATTCGTGCTGCCCCAGAGCGGTTCATCTTTCAGTAAATTGTTTCACTTCTGTTCCAGGCTCTATAGTTCATAGACATATTCAGTTGCCCAACCATGTTTGAGCACAAAAATCCCCAGAAGCAGACAAGCCAGGCACACTGTCTTCTCATCTCACACATATGGGGACTGAGAATCACGAAGTGTACTGTGTGACCTTTCAATATCACAGTTGCAAAGAGCTACTGGAGTGCATCCTGTATGCTTGGTGGCTCACTTACCACATTTCTTAACACAACATAGGATTTCTGAATTCACGTAGGAGCAATAATAACTTCTTGTGCAACCGTTGTGTTGAGCATTTTATTTTCTTATTTTACTATTCTGACAATCCTACAGAATGGATACTAATTCTCCAATTTTATTGAAAAGTCTTAGAGAACTCAAGAAGGTGGATGAAAATCGCTGAGCTAACTAGTACCAAAGAAAGACTAAAATCTAAGTCTGAATGTGAAAAACAGATTCCAAATGTCATGACCCTCAGCTTCATCTTCTCTGGTCAAAATCTTCATTTCCAACTTCCTGGATATCTCAACCTATACTCTCCTGATAGGATTCCGAATAGTACCAATATTCTTCCACTCTCCATAACTTACTAATACAAAAGGCACTATTTCTCAAGCAGCTACATTTCTAGAGCAGGTCAGTTTCAAGGAACTAAGAGAGTAATAAATCAGTTTATCATAGACAGATCCTGAGCTGACAAAGGCTCAAAATCATCAGATCTTTTGAAAGTGTCAAATAAAACAAAATTCAAATTTGCAGTGCACTTTAAAGGTCCAATCAGAAATGACACACCCATTTCCAGTCACATATCAATGACCAGAGCAGAACCTATGACCTTACCTAACTTAGAAGTGGGCACAAAATTTCATCCCAACCACGTGCTAATACAGTGAAAAACCAAATGTCTGTGAACACAAACTCTCTTTTCAATCTTACAAGGGTAAGTACCATCAAAATTAGTAAAGAAAAGAGAAAACTGTGGATTCTTTGGCTGCCTACAGTGCCCAATGAGCTCCGTCCCTGCCAATATTCATGTTTGAACTCAAGGTGGAATTATCATGCCAAGTGTCCAAAATAGGTCGGCCAATATTGTTCCTCCATTAGCTGCCCCAAATCATAGACAGGTGGCCATGTGCATCCCTTTGGATTCCAGCATTAATACCTACAACACCCCTACAGCATTTGAGAGCAGAAAAATGTCAACAGACTTATCAAAAGTATGGGTAACGTTTTGAGAATTCCTCTATAAATTACTTGTATTGTTGGTGTCTCAAAAAGAAATAAAACCACACATTTCAAAGGGGGAAAAACTGACATAAGGAATAGTTGTCTACGTATAAGGAATCATTAACTAAATATTTGAAATGGTAGCAAGGTATACTAAGTTATCGCAGAGATCATATAAGAAAATCTGCCATTCTTAGGGCTGGAGGAACAAAAAGACTAAAATTATTACATTTAGAAGTGTAGATGGGGTTCCCATAAATGAACAAGACTCTAAATAATGCACTAAGGTTCCATGTACCCTTACACATCTGAGAATGGGTTCTCTGTCTGCAGGGCTGTGCTTTGATCTCTGAGGAAGAACAGTGGTTCTTCAAGTGCTAGAAAAATTAAATTTATGTGCTACTGCAGAAACATACTGCTGCTGCTAGGGTAAAAGAGGGAGTGTGAGGCGACCCATCAAAAGCCAACGTGAAGCAGACAGGAAGGATAGAGTTCTCTCTCATTCCTTCCTGGTGACCTCCCTCTGGTGCCCCCATTGATTCATTATGGATAAAGGTGGCACAGTAGAAATGAGGTAATGGGCTGCCACACCCAGAATCACAAATCTAAATGCAAAATAGTGGATTTGGAGTCGGTATCTGGCCCAGCTGGGCTGTGGCAAGGCCAGCAGCTTTTGCTAAGGTGGATCCCCCCAGGCAGGGAACTTGATAGGAAATTGGAGAGAAGGGTTTCCCAGAACATTTGGGAGCAAACTGAATTAAAATGTGAGTGAGTCCAAGCGACTGTGCCAGGAAAACAAAGTGGAAAGCCAGACTGTACATTGGGACGATGACTGTGGCATTGGTATTGGACGAGGAAGCTGCAGGAGCCTGGTAAGTGCAGGAGCATAGTAAGGCGAGGAAAGAATAAATGGCAATGAAATAAGCAGGCAAAGAAACACGTTCTTTAATATGGCTGTATGTGGCGGGAAGGCTGTAGGTGTGGTTTTGATAAAGTGCTATACACTGAAACAAGGAGGGCACTAGACGACCCATGGATTTTTCTATTAGTATTATTTTGTGTCTTAGAGGACAAATGTACATAAATAATTGTGTGTGTGTGTGTGTGTGTGTGTGTGTGTGTGCGTGTAAGTGCACATACACATGCATGCAAGCATGCTCATGTATGTACGTCCCTGGAGATTTTTCCTGAGGAACCTAGTAGTCCTGATGCATGGACAAGATGATATGTATTTGTTATACCTAGTGACAAGAATTGGACCTTAATGAAAAAAGCGATTGTTATTCATGATTTCCAAATGGTTAACTAGATCCAGAGGATTTGCATTAAACCAAGTCACATGCCTTCCATGCTTGCTGGCCATGATCGATGGAAATGTCAAGTCCCACGAGATCTCTGAGCTCACATTTTCTTTCTACTAGAATTGGTACATTTCCCCCCACCGTCCTGCCCCGAGATTCATTTCTACAAACAGTGCTGGTGGTACTTCTGTGGATTTGATCTTCAATTTCAGACTTCTTTTAAAGAGCACTGTTATTCCAAAGGCAGTTTCTAAAGCAGATATTATTATTCTGACATCTGAAAGAAAAAAGAAGAATGAGAAAAAGTAGGTGACTGAATACAAAATGCAAGATTTTGCAGAGTCATGGATTTTCAAGCTGGAAAGTACTTTAGGGATTACTGGTCTAGTGTTTTCAAGCCCTGTTTTAAATAGAAAAATTCTTTGAACTAAGGTTTATAATTGATAATAATTTATTGAATGAATGAACCAGCAAGGTCGAATGTATGATGGAGAACTTTGCAGGTAGAAAAAAACTTACAGGTTCAAAAAAGAAAGGAATCATGCCATTCACTTGGGTATTCTGGCATTCAGCTTTATTGACGTCCAAGTGAGAGAGAGAGAGAGAGAGAGAGAGAGAGAGAGAGAGAGAGAGACATATAGAGGATGAATTTATTTCTTGCATTTCAATTAAATTCTATGGTTTATCATTGAAGAACAGGGGAACACAGATTTTAAGCAATGAAAATGAAAAATCAGATCTGACTTTCATATACAACAGATTAGGAACTGTGCAGAGATGGAGAGAGACAGAGAAAGAGAGAGAGAGAGACAGAGACAGAGAGAGGGAGGGAGGGAGAAGAGTGATTGAGGGTATGCTATTAGCCAAGGTTCTGCATGCAGGTAGAATCAACAGGATATACAGAAATATGAAAGAGCTCGCGGGAACTGACTCATACAATTGTGGAGGCTGAGACGTCCTGTGATGTTCCATTTGAAAATTAGAGAACCAGAAAAGCCAGGGTGGAAATTCAGCATAAATGCAAAAGCCTGAGAACCAGGGGAGTGCATTTTACAATTCTCAGTTCAAGGATAACAGTCTAAGAGCCCAAAACTTCAATGTACAAGAACAAGAGAGACGGAGGTCCCTCCAACAAGACAGAAGGTGAAAGAGAGACAGAGAAGAATGTGACTAATACAACTAGCCCTTCTACATCTTCATTCTCTTCAAAGTCTCAACAGGTTGAATTATCCCTGCTTCCATCATTGAGAACGTATCTTCTTTTCCTGGTGTATTGATTCAATTACTTAATCACTTCCTGAAATGCCCTTATAGGTCCAGCCTGAAGTAATATTTTACCAGCCATCTGGGCATCCTTAGCTCAGCAAAATTGACATAAAACTAACAATCAGGGGAAAATTTTAATAATCAAAATTAGAAATTCTTTGCTGAAGTAATATAATTGGGAAATTGGGAATGGAAGGAAGAAATTCCAGAGCCATTTAGAAGATAGCCAGGTCTAAGGACTCACTAGGGATAGAGGAGAGAAGGGAGTGGAAGAATCCGAAAAGGTCTCCTCCAGTTTTCAAGAAAATAACGGTCTTCTTTGAACTGAAGAAAACAAGAGAAGCAGGAGTAGTGTGATTATTGTGTTTGGTTTTAGACATGTTGATTGAGACTCAAGACAGAAACATTAAAAATGAAAATAAGAAAAGAAAAAGCCCCAATAAAATGCTAGCAAGCTCCGGGGAAGTCTGACAGAGGATGGACATTGAGCCTGAGGGGTGAGGCTAAGTTGTGATATAAAGCATAGGCAGTTCCAAGTGTGGCCACCTACGTTTCAGACAAATCAAGTATCAAAGAGTAGAAACTGAGGGAGAGAGAGAGAGAGAGAGAGAGAGAGAGAGAGAGAGAGAGAGAGAGAAAGTGCTTTGGAACCAGAAAATGCTCCAGGAAGTTAGGACCAGAATTGCACTAATGGCTAAGGCCTTTCTTCCAACTGCTCCCTGGAAAGGAGCTTAAAAGCCGAGTAGTCTATATATACCCAGCTTCTAACACAGGATCTGAATGACACTCAGCTCTATCTATTTCAATGCCTCTGCACTCCGCGTCCAAGGAAGCATCTAACCATTAGTCTGGAGACGGGTTTCTCCATCCCAGGAGAGACAGAGCTGAGTGGGTAGTGACTTTGGCGAGCAGTCCAACCTCAGAGGAGTGTGAATTGCCGCCCGCACACACAGAGTGGCTCTCCTCAACTGCCTGCCAAGGATGGGATGGTTCTCGACCAAATCAGTCTGTGGCTGCCAAAAGCTCTTGTGAGGGCCCAGTTTTCCAGCAGGAAACGTAACCTGAATTGGAAAACATGACTGTAAGCTGGAAAACAAACAGCTCAAAATATCTGTGTCCTGAAATGAACCATAAGCCACTCTGCTTCCAGAACCGAATCCACTTAGCCAAAAGAGCAGAGGGTCAGAAGCGCTTGCAAAAGGGAGGGGGAAAGGAAGAAAAGGCCAGACGATGGACGAAAGGAAGGAGGAAAATCAGAACAAAAAGAATCTTGAGTATATGTCAGGATCTGGGCTGGGGCTGAGGCTGGGGGAGGAGTTTGTGCTCCTTTTCTTATGACCTTTTTTCTCAATATTATGACTCATGGAGAAGCTGGAGCCCTGAGGTTAATTAACTGACCCAAGAGCGCCTTATTAGGATGCAGTAGGGCTGGAATCTAAAGTCTGATCCAGTGACTTCAAAATTAACATGTTTCATTAAGACTCTTTGCACCCAGAAAGAAAGAAAAGAGGAAGTTGGACAAGGCTTCCTGAATTGTTCCTTACTTAAAAAAAAAAAAAAAAAAAAAGATGAAAGATTTGGAATTGGCCAACACCAGAGAACTTCTAGTGCCAGAGTCAGAATTATAAATTCAGTAATTAATTGCATATCTATAGGATGATATTCATTCTTAGGAAACTTCTTTCCTCTTCTCTGTCTATTCTAGATTTCCCCTCCCCCTCCCCCTGCAAAAAAAAAAAAACCCTCACATGATCCTTTTGTAGCTTAACTTTCACACATGATTCTCATATGAAACTCTACAGGGTCAAAGATTTTAAGCAATTTAGAAAGCCACCTGAATCATAAATTACAGATTTGAGATTTAAACTCAGGCCTTCCATGATTCAACTCTTTTCTTCTGCATAGTCTCTGACTCTGTAATCTGTGCGTACAGAGATGAGGTAGGTGAAGTGTGACCATGACTTCAGCAAGGCTAGCTGCTGAGATGTTTGAACGAACACAAGCACTGGTGACTTGACAAACATGGTGTACAATATTTTTTAGCTATTTGTTGAAGTCTGTTCACCAATATCTTATTGAGGATTTTTGCTTCTATGTTCATTAAGGGATTTGGCCTATAGGTTTCTTTCCTTGTTGAGTCGTTGTTGGTTTTGGTACCAGGATAATGCTAGCTTCCAGAAAAGAGTTTGTCAATGTTCCTTCTCCTTCAATTTCATAGAACAGTTTGAGAAGTATTGCTATTAGCTCTTCTCTGAAGTACAGGTAGAATTCTGTAGTCAATCCATTCAGTTCTGGACTTTAATTTATAGGTATAGACAGACTCAGAAGTAGTGGTTAGTGATGCTTAGAAAGCTATTAAAGTATTTTGAAAACAGGAAAATGACATGCAACTGAAAGAAATTACCATAGTTTTACTCCTTAAATCTCTTTACTCAGTACCTAAAACTTTGGCTACTCATTTAAGATGCTATGAAATATATTGCAGATTCAGGACATTCAATTATTCATTTAAGAAGTTGAGTTTCTAAAGCCTGCTACAAATGTTAAGTGACTTGCTCAAGATCACGCAGGTAGAAGATAGTGGAGCCAAAGTACAAATTGAAGCAATTAGTATTCAGCAATGATAATGAATACACTCCAGAATTTTTGCCTCTCCTACTGCACATGATAGAAAAATGAAAGGACAAAATAATGTCCCCATCCTATAAGGAAGGCATTAAGAAATTATACTTCCTGTTCAGAGGAACCACAGTCAGTAAGGAATGGACCAAAAATTTTCATTAAGGTTGTGGGACCTTAGAACTGGTAGAATTCACCATAACATTCTAGCTGCTAAGTTACATGGAAGATAAAGAAAAGACAGAAAAACACAGAGCTAGTTTATTTCCTGAAGTCGTAAAGCCATTGTCTATGCCTGTTAGGCTGCTATAACAAAATATCTTACATAGAGAAGCCTAAACATAACAGAATTCCTTTTCACAATTTTGGGAGCTGAGAATTCTAAGATGGATGACCGGGTAAACATGAGCGTCTGGTGCGGTTTTGCTCTGTGCCTCGGAGATGGTGTCCTCTAGGTGCATCCTCTGTGGAGGAAAGGGTGAGAGGAGATTGTCGGCCTCCACTGCCATCATTCTTAAGGGCTCCACCCTCATGACATAGTCACTTGCATAAGCCCCGCCTCTGCGTTGAGGATTAGGTTTCAGCGCATGAGTTTTTGAGGTGCAAAAGCATCTAAAGCATAACAAGCACGGACTTGAAACATGCTCCCGCCATTACTCAGGAGAGTCCTGGACTGCCCAGCCCTCTTTCCCATTCCTACTAGAAGCACAGCAAGTTCAGGGTCAATCTGGTTTTTTTATCCACTGTGAATAGCTCTCCTCATCCTCTCTTCAGTTTTTCACTTTGAGTCCCATCCCCCATACTGTCATAGAATCTTTTAGAAACAGATCTGATTATATTATTTCTCTATATTTGAAAACCTTCAGGAGTTCTACTTTTCTTTCTGAAAAAGCTGGTGGATTCCAGCACCTGGGGACAATGGCCGTGAGACCAGCTCTGTGCTCTCATCTCACGCTGTTTTCCCACCATCCCTCATAATTTCTGTCCCTGCCATTCGACAACTTCAGTGCTGGGATTGGCAAAGCTATTTCTTATCCCCATCTCTCTGCTTTGAATGAAATGTTTTCTCTCCACTTATGTCTTTCTGAAGAACTTCTCTGGTAAAATGTTCCCCTTTAAATCCTGTTCTTTCGCTACCCTTGGAATTAGAGTCCTAGCTAGAGGTGGCTTCTGTATTAGCCACCCACCTCAGTCTTTTGGCACGTGAAATGCATGTGTGCACAGGTCTCCACAACCCAAGGAGTGTCTAGAGGACAGGGACCTGTCTTAGTCGTCTTTGCATCTTCAGAGTCTAGCGGACAAGTCCAGTAAGAGCTGTGGAAATGAACTGAGCTGAGTTCTCTATTTCTTCCTTCCTACTCCCTAATCAAGGCAATGAGCTGCCCTTTGGGATGGAGAAAAATGTATTTCCCTTCATTGCCTTTCTCTCTCGCACTTTTTCTCGCTCTCCTCCTCTCCTCCCTTCATATACACTCTGAGGAGATGAGAAAGCAGCCGGCTCAACTAAGAGGTAATCCAAAGAGCGGTACAAGCGCCAGTTTGCTTTATTTCCACTGTGTCTGCAAGAGGCAGAGGAGAGGGGAGAGGCCGGTGGGCGTGCCGCCGGCAGTAGGTAGACGTGTCCCCAGTGGGCAGGACCTCACGCTGTGTTTAATGGCAAGCCCACTTTGGGGGATGATGGGGATGGGGAGCGATAGATTGACTGCTGTGTGTACCAGTTCCAAATTGCTAGCTACACTCTCTGCTAACACTAGTGTTTCATGTTGCAAATCCAGTGTTACCACATGAAATAGTCAGGAAGCACACCTCTGCTGGAGATAGAGTAATTTGTTATCGGCTGGAGTGAGCAAGATGCTGACACAGATAGTTCCCGAGATGCTTTTATTCAAATGTGCAGCCTTCCCCGATTAACCATGACTGCCCCAGGTCTTCTCGTATGCATACACTCTGAGCAGAATCTTTTTGGCCAGTAGTGTTATATTTTTGAATGGTTCCCCAATCTGCTATTCAAAAATAGTTCCTATTTTTCCAATCTTAGCTGTCCTATGATGACATTGTAGGAGGCTATTTGGGAAAGCATGAACCAAGAATTTCCAGCTTCTTCCTCTGCCTTGCATGCCTCTGGATAACCTGGCCCTGCTGATGTCTCACCAGCATCTTTTCTCTGACTTTTGGATCCTATATCATCAAAGTACTTATCAGTCTCTGCAATACTGTGTTTGACTTGATGTCTTTTCTTAAGCAGTTCCTTCTACCTGGAGTACCACTTCCTACACCCATGAAACTTCCAATCACTTAAGCTTGGTTTAACTGTTCCAACTCTATCTACTCTCTCAATTAAATAATTTCCCTCAGGCTCCCAGGGTCTTCTACTTCTCCTGTATGTGCTTCATTGATTGGACACAACAGCAGAATAGTGATTAAAGGGAGGAGAAGTATAAGGGAGAGTGGAAGGATAGGTCAGCGCTGGGTATATCAGCAGTGGAGACAGGAAACAAAATGAAAACTGGGCTAAATTTTTTAGGTAGTACGCAATTTTAGAATCTCAGTGACAAAATATTCTCTCCCACACAGACAATTTATTCCCACTCCCTTCCCTGCTTGATTCAGGATTTAGAGTCAATACCATAAGCTCCACCACTTACTACTGATGTGATCTTGAGCACGTGGCTCATTTTTCTGTCCCTCAGTTCCTTCCTCTGTAAAGTGGGGACAAGAAACTACTTGCCTGGTTAGTTCGAGTGATGAGTCCATCAAACAATTCATGCAATTCATGTTACAACATTAATGGACTAAATGTTAATTACTATTTGTATGTAAGTCTGTATTCCTCTCAGGTTAAATCTTCCTCACTAGCTTAAAGCTCTTCAAGAACCAATCCTCTCACCATTATACGCATACTGCCTGGCATAATAAGCTTTCGTTGAATGAATAAATGGGTCATATTCATCTCCACGTGTCAAGTGGATGGTAGAATATATGAATCGGAAATAGGTTCTCAGTAGATGGTAGTTGAATAAAAGCATTGCTTATGAAAGAAGAAACCTGCATAAGAAACCACAAGTGATCCTTCAGAAACACAGACATAGGGACAGCAGAGAGAGAAAAAGTCAATGATGACAGCAAAAGAGATGTCTTGATTTACTTCCCCTTGAAATAGTCCAGAAGGTTGCACCTGATTAATATGTAGGTCTATGAAAACTATAGGATCATGCCAACCAATTGCATTGTTTGGAGAACCCTACAGGAGACAGAGGAAACTCAGGTGCATCATGGACTCTAATAAAATGGTAGCAATGGAAAGGCATTCAAGAGGAAGATTTCCCACAGTCTGAAGGGCTCTAAAGAGAGGAGTGAGGACCTGCCAGTTGCTCATTGTAATCACTGTGCTAATGTTAGATTGTTTGTATTTGGTTGACAAAGGTCATTATTAAAATTTTTCCCATATGGTGCTTGAATGATACATAACTAAGATGTGCTCAACTTACGGATTACTCCCAGATTTTAGGTTATGACAAATACTAAACCTGCTTAGCTAGGCATAAAATATTCCACTCTGGGGAAATGAAAGTTGTACAAGCAAATCTAACTAAGAAAAGGTTCAAATTCCTTTCAATGACAACCCTTAATAATTATTAGCCTTGATAAGTAGAAAGAATGGATAATATCTAAGTTGTAGTAAAACTTCGCTATATTGTCTCCAAGATTCCAAAAGACCAAGATAATTTGGGTTCAAACCAATGAAATATGATCAAATATAAAAATTTCAAAGCCTGGATCATATTTGTGCTAGACAGAAAGACTCCTGCAGAGGCAGTTACAATTCCAATTGTAATCCAGGTGTTTCCATCCAACAAGCCAAAATTTTTCTTCAGAAGAAGCAATACCCTGCACATCACATCCCCCATCTATATGGTGTTATTTCCCAAGTTCTGCCAACCCAAATTTCTTTGGCTTGTTTTTCCAGATGTAGCCATTCCAGGCTCGTCTTTACATAATTCATTTCCTCCAGCAATCAAAACTGGAGATGAAGCATCTTCTAAGGATTAGACTTGCACAAGTTCTTCTGATATCATCCAAATAGTCCATATCTAAACAATGACTAATCATAAAGGGAATCACCTATTCGTTGAGATAATTTCACCTACCATATTTTTGCTTGAAAATCTCCTACTTATAGGAGCCACTACCTTCCAAATCATTGTTGAAAAGAATGTTTGCAGAAGGTGTTAGTTCTCATGTCATTCGAGACCCAGAATAACAGGGGTTTGTTTTTCGTGGTAGGTGGTTCAAATTTGATATGGCAGCTATTTTATGTTGATATTAGAGTCCATGGTTATATCTGCCTTTTTCTTTGTGGTCTTCAGGGTGATCCAAGGTAGATTTTCCAGCCACAACTTTTACAGAGTCTAGTCCCATGACAAGAAAGGGAAAAGAGGAGGGGAGAGATAAATTCTTTTCTTTTTTTTTTTTTTTTGAGAGTCCAACAGAAGTTACACAGTGATTACTGTTGAATTCTAGTTGACCAGAACTCAGTTACATTGGAGTCAAATCTGGCTAATAGGGAGCATTTATTTTAAGTATATGAAAAATAATCAAAGATTCTACTATAATGAATAGATAAAAAAGAAAACTGATAACGAAGTACATCCAGAAGCTCCTGCCATTCGTAGTTTAAAGCGCTTCCTTGTGTTTGGGTAAACTTTGTCTCTCTGACGCTTTTGCAACTGAACACAATTTTCTTCTCTGGAGATTAAGAAAATTCTCTTCAAAATATGAAAAACAACTGTCACAAAACTTCCCCTCACTTGACTTTGCCAAGATAGAACAAGCTCTCATTTCTTTGTTTCTGCAAATTTCTGCATTCTCATCACATTCTTTGTGTTTCCTTTTTCCAAATGTTTCGTCAGTTCAGACTTCTTGTTCTACATGTGTAGGATTACATCGCTCTTTAACTTTCCTCAAATTTATTCTGATACCTGATATTTTACGGAACCCTGCTCAGTACTGGCAGTAACTAGAAAGTGACATGACTTTTCAACCTCAAAGAGCTTATAGTCTAGTGCCATTGTAGGTGACCGACTCATCATGATCTTGAAATGTACTCAGTCCTTATTTTTCATGTGAGAAACAATAAAGTCATGTCAGCATCATTTAGAACGTAATTGATTTTTCATTTAATTGATTAAGTTGATACTCAGCTACACTGTACCTCACTTTGGTTTTCATCCTAGTGTCCCTCATTTTTTTATTGAAATTCTGCTTTATTATTTGAAAGTTGTAATGTGAACAATATTGAACATGAGGAAGGCAGCAATGACTTATAATCATGCAAATCAAAACATGCAATAATCATATAAATTCAAGTGAATCTCTGATTTCAATACATTCAAGGGTACATGATTCAGGAATTTTAAAAATTGTCTTTGAATATTATTGCATTTTCAATTTTTTTCATTTTATTGATATGTATAAGTGCAAAATTTAAGGTTTACGATGAAGTTGAGCATTTTGTGTACATACGTATCTTGTCAAGGTGACAAGGACTTTCCCATCCTTTTGTCCCTCCCGCTACCACCCCTCTGTCCCTCCCCACCTGTTGTGGTTAGGATATAGAGTGTCCCCCAAAAAATCTAATGTATTTTAATGGAACCACGTGATGTTGGTGGACTGGGGTCTGGTCTGGAGGGGTGAACTACAGTTAAGCTAGGACTAATGGTGTGTAGTGGCCACACCTGGATGCAGGAGGGACTGGTTACTGGGCAGAGACCTGAAAGGATACATAAGCTGCACCTGCCTTCCTGGAGGGCGGAGACTAGTCTCAACTAGCCTCAGCTTGCCTTCCTGTTTGGCCGGGGAAGCTGCCTCCACCTCTCTCTCTGCCATGTACTTCGGTTGTTACTGGCCACCCCTGAATGGACTGTGACCTTCAAGACTGTAAGTTAAAATGAATCTTTCCTTTCCTGAGTTTGTGGGTGTCAGAAAAAGTAACCAAGACAGAAACTGGTACCAGAGGAGTGGGGTCGTTGCTGTACTTTACCTGACGATGTGGCTTGGAAGTCTTTGGAACCAGGTTGCGGAAGGAATTTGGAAAAGTTTGTGGATGCAAGCTGGAGATGCCTTTGAGTGCTCTGAACCAGGCCTAATGGAAGATTCTGGTCAGAGCTCAGAAGACCAGAATGCTGATAGAAGTGTGGATTGGAAAGGCCAGGCTCAAGAAGTTTCAGATGGGAAGGAGGACTGTATTGGCAAGTGGCCTAAAGACCACGTGTGCTACGCTCTGGCAAAGAGTTTGTCAGCATTTTGCCCTTGTCCAGAGACTTTGCCTGAAACTGAGATTAAGGGCAGTGGACTGCTTACACTGGAGGAGGAAATTTCAAGGCAGACTGAAGTTAAAACTTACCTGGCTACTGTTTGTGGCTTTTAGCCAGCTTTATAGTGAAAGACAGGAGACAATGGCAGAGAGAACAGATGTAAGAAGCTCACAGTCTGCAGTAGAAAAGCATGTGGCTGTTCAAGATACTAACATTAAACAGAAACCAAGAACTTGGAATCAGGACTGTAAGAAAGAGGTCTTCACAGTGACTCAGGAACCAGCAAGATCTCACTCACCCTTTGCCAACTAAAGAGTGCCAAGACAAAAGATCTTGTCCTGTGAAGAGTACCCCAGGACTCCCTGTAGGGCCAAAGAGGGAAGTGTTTGGTGGAGCTCAGCTTCCCAGAGTTCAGCACTCCAGGCACTCAGAAGCTGCTGCCACCATGGCACAGAGGAGCCAGATTACTGCTCAAGCCAGTGGCGGATCTTGGAGATGTCCACGCGGTCCCGGCTTTACAAGCTGGCAGAGCCCAAGAGTTGTGGGTTCATGGAGGACTCCACCCAGGTTTCAGAGGAAGGCCTTGGATGCCAAGGAGTGTGCCCCTGGGAGGGCAATGTGTGAAGTTGTGAAGGAGAAGCCTAAGGTCCAGTGGAGAGCCCGAAGATTTGGAGAAGCCAGGAGCGTGGATTGTCAGCTGGGAAACGCAGCAGGCCGTGAGTGGATCCAGCCCAAAGGAGAGAGGATCGAGGTTGCAGTCAGCAGCAATGCCACAGGGGTGGGACCACCCCAGCCCCTTGGAGTTCGTGTCTTGCCAGAATTTACCCCAGTTGCTGGACATGGAGCTACAGGATTTAATCCTTGCCCTTCCAGATTTAGGAATTGTTCAGGTCCTATTGCCTTTTACTACCTTATTCATCCCCTTTGGAATGGAAATGTTTACCCTGTAACGAGATAGTTGTGATCTGGGTTTCTCATATCAGAGAGACCATTCAATGTTTCACATTCTGCTTCTGACTCACTTCACTAAGCATGATGTTCTCTAGTTTCTTCCATTTGCCTGCAAAAGCCTCCACACTGTTGGACTTTATAGATGCATAGTATTCCATTGTGTATAAATGCCACAGTTTGTGTATCCATTGTTCTATTGATGGGTATTTTGGCAACTTCCATATTTTAGTTATTGTTAGTTGTGCTGCTATGAACATGGGTATACATGTACCTCTGTTATGTGTTGTTTTGGCCTCTTTTGGATATATTCCCAGGAGGGGTGTCACTGGATCGAAGAAGATATTTATTTTTAGACTTTTGAGAGATCTCCATACCACTTTGCATAGTGGTTGTAGGAATTTACATTCCCACCAGCAGTGCAGGAGGGTTCCTTTCTCCCCACAGCCTCCCCAGCACTAATTACTATTTGACTTGTTGATATAGGCCATTCTCTCTGGAGTTAAATGATAGCTTAGCGTCATCCATTTTCAATTTAAGGATGGAGAGATATCTCTTTTGACAAACATACTCAGAGAAATCACAGATGTAAGTAAGTACTTTGATGGAACTCGGGTACAATAGCCCATTCAGTCTGGCACACCAAAATACCCAAGTCTGTGTGGATCATGGTTCTGGAGAGTAGAAAGTCCAGGATTGAGTTTCCAGCACAGTCAGTGTCTGTTGAGGGCCTCCTCCATCAACAGCAGTTTTTCTGCTGAGTTCTCACATGGCAAAAGAGGTAAGAGAAGTCTCCAATATAACATATATAACGGCACTAATCCCAGATTCAAGGGCTCAGTCTTAATGACCTAAAACACCTAGCAAAGGCCTCACTTCCTAATACATCTGTTGTGGTTTGGATCTGAAGTGTCTCCCAAAAGCCTCATTTACCTGTGGCTACTGTGTACAGCTGGGAAGTGGGACATGGCTGGAAGTGGAGGAAGCTGGGGGCTTAACCTGGAGGGGTGTACGCTGGTTCCACCCTTCCTCCCAGACTGGTCGTGTTCCCCATGCTGTGAAGATGTCTGTCTCTGGAGCTCTGGCTCTGGTTGCACACCTCCATGTGATTTCATCATTCCCCAGCCGCTCACCCATGAATGGACTGAGCCTTCGGAAACTGTGAACTAAAATAAATCTTTCCTCTCTTAAGTTATGGATTTCAGGTATTTTGTCCCAGAAACAAACGGAAAAAAAAAAACCCCAGTAACTAAGACATCATCACATTTGAGGTTAGTATTTCAACATATGCATTTTAGAAAGTACATAAGCAATCTAATATATGTGATTTTAATACTCACTACTTGGAAAAGAGCAAAGAAAACATCATTTTAAAATATTTTTTCAAAATTCATGATTTTGTTATTGCTTTGCATTCCTCTTTTTTAAAAAAAAGGTGATGTAAAATAATTCTGACAACATGATAGCTATATAGGTAGGCAGACAAATGCAGACCAGGATTCTAGACCTACTCACATGCCAGTGATAGTGATTCTCCATATCAGTAGCTGGTAATGTTGCCACACCTCTAAGAATTATATGAACTCATCTTGTTTTGTGATTTTTATCCTTTTCAACAGAAGCTTCCCCCATGATCTGCCTCCTCTTCTAAAAAGAAATGCAAATGAGTATGATTATAACTTGGGAAGTTTTCAAATTTTAAATTCTAAAAAAAATAATCTTCTACTCTTGAGTAATATAGAAGGAGCCAACAAAAGTTGAAACATTCAAATCCTACAAGTTTGTGTCAGCCATGGGGCCATTTCCTATTAACAGACATCTCCAGCATGCAGAATGGAAGCCATATACAAGTCTTATTCAGCTCCATCCAATTCTCATAATCACTCCATGTCTGCGCTCTCCATATGACAGGAGGAAAGTGGGTGAGCATAAACCTTCCATTCACCACAGGATAATTTACCATTGCTACAGAGAAAGAGGGATAAGAATCATGATTTCAAGAACAAAGAAAATCCTTTGTGAGCTTATATTTCCATTTGTAAATTGGCGATACCTCTAAGTTAGGAAAAATAAATAAGCAGGAAAATAGATCTGTCTGTCATTTCCTTCTGGGCAAAAGACAGAACCAGGCAAAGGATTACTAAGTCTGGGAAGGGAGGAAGAGGAAATAAGAGAAAGTGCCACAGGGCAAGGCAAGTGAAGAGAGAATCCATTCTCTCGTTAATAGAAGAATGGGAAAAGCACTTGGCAGAGAGCTTTCAGTGAAAAGTACATCCTTTCACTATAGCTAATAAAAGCTCTGCATTTCAGGTGACCTTTGAGCAGTAAGAGACAGAGAGAGTGAAAAGCTCCTGCAAATAGAAATAAATGTCTCACAGAAGACAGTGACATCTTTCAGCAGATCTGCTTAAGGTAACCACAATTGAGGACACACAATATCTTTGATAGTGGCATACAGCCACCTTCGTGTCTCTCTGGGCCACACCCAGAGGAACCAGAATAAGTCATCCATGTTGAACCCCTACTGTACCAGGCACCATGCAACAAAGGATCAGTTCATTCTGGACTGAAGCAGTGATAAATGCCAATGAATGGAAACAACTGAGTCTGATTTCCAAGGTAGACAGATAGACAGTCAATGAACATGGGGCATGATTGGGCAGGTGTCCTGCCAGTTAAATTCACATAATATTGTTGTTTACTTTTACTTTCTCTAATTACCCAAAGTAGTATATTCTCACTCTGACTATGAGAAAAATGAATGTAAAGTAGGGAATTTCAAAATAGTGAAGTGTTACCTCTTCGTGATTTGAGATTTCAAATAGGGAGAAATATATATGGAATGGAACTGGATTAGGAGCTATGATGGTTAATCTTCATTGGGCAGGTAACCTTGGGTAACATATTTGATCCTTCCCTCCCTCCTCTATGCCATTTTTCTCCTACTCTGCTATTGGGCCACCAGCATAAATAAACATCTTTCTTATGACATGCCCTTCCATATGACATCTCTATCTTTGAGCCAGTTGGCCATAGACTGAACCCTCTGAAACTGTGAACCAAATTAAATGGCTCCTTTAAGTTGTGGGTATCCAGTATTGTATCGCAGTGACAGGAGAACTGAGTAATACAGAATATTGTCATTAGAGAAGTAGAACTGTTGCTGCGACTGTACCTGATGTCACATCTCACCACCATGTGCCCAGTGCTGAGTATCTGACAGGACTGGACGTTTGCTTTGCTGGGTTTCAGCTTTGCTTTAGGTCCCATTTCTACTTCCCTATTCCTTCTATTTAGAATGGAAATGCTTGCTCTGTTCCATTGTATTTTGTGATTCTGTAATTTATTCATTATCTTTTTAACAGAATTTCATAGCTAAGAGTTTGACTCCTGTCTGAGAAGAAAATTTGACTTTGACTCTTGAAAAATACTGGAACTATTGAGACTTTGGAGAAGAGAAAGCTACATTCTTATTTGTGTACAGAACTGCAACACGTTAGGCAGAACTATTATCTTGTTTATATTTGGAGATCGAGCATTGTTGAAGAAGACTTGTTTGAGTGTCAAGTTGATGAGGAGTGGAATATGATGATTAAGGTTCACTGTGTCAACTTGATTGTGTTGGGAAATGCTGAGAGGATTAGTAAAGCATATTTTTGCATGTAGGTAAGCGCCAGTCGTGCAGGAGTGCAGGAGTAGCCTTGGGCATTTGTATCTTCTCACTCACTCCTTTCTCTTTAGTGCTATTTCCGCATCGCTTTCAAGTTGCTATGAGCTAAGCAACTTTAATATGCTATGTTGTTCTACTACAATGCTTGTTCTTTGGATCCAGCCAACCATGACTGAAAACTTCTAAAAATATGAATCAAATTAAATGTCTTCTCATTTATGTTGTGAGTGCTGGGTATTTTAGTTCGGTGTTGGAAAAGCTGACTATCACAGGGTCCATGACACAGTCTGCAACTTCATCAGTTATTAAATGAGATACATTATGAAAAAGCCTAGTGTTACATCTGAAGAATAACTGCTCCAGAAACTGTGGCTATTAGTATCTTAACAGTGAATTTCATCAATATTATTGTTGATGATGGTTTTATTATGATTATTGGTTTATATGATTCATGAGGCCATCACACCTATTATATGGGGGATCATTTTCTAGTAGTGAAATGAGAAAAATAATTACAGAAGATGTGCAGAAAATATGCATAGAAAAATACAGAATGAGGGCTAGGGCTATAGTTCAGTTTTTAAAACACTTGCCTACCAAACTCAGGGCCTCAGGTTTCATTCCCCAGCACCATATAAGGCAGATGTGATGGCACACACCTGTAACCTTAGCACTCAGAAGGCTGAGGCAAAGGGATTGTCATGTGTTCAAGACTAAGCTGGCCTACATACTGCATTCAAGACCAGCCTAGACTACATTTTAAAAAAAAGAAAAGGAAAGAAAAGAAAAATATATTCTACATCCTTATAAGTTTGGAAAACCAGTAATTGTTGATATTCAATTTCAAGTAAGTATTAATGAAGACATTAGAATCCTTGGGCTGGGATCATGTCATTTGTTAAAAGTTGTACACTATAGATTCTAAAGTGACATAAGGGTTGATTGGATAAAGAAAAGAGAGTAGCTGAGCCTGTGTAGGTGAGGGAAAAATACTTCAACTTTGAACTCACTAAACCCTTTATGCATAGACTACCTAAAGGTAACAATAACCATTATGTTTGGTTTGAGTTGAAAAATTTAGAGAGTAGTAGAGCACTCACAGAATTTGTTGTGTGTCCAAGACAATAATATTGTTATTTATCCTGAAATAAAATAACCAGGAGAAATATTCAGCCGTATGTCTGAAATTCTATGACTAACACCCAACTGTTGCTGTCACATGTGGTGTAAGAGCCATGACTCAAGGAGTCAGAAAGTAGAACCTTTAGTACAGCTATACCAATGGAGCCAAATATTTTTTCAAAATAGCCTGACTCTTTCAGTTCCAAAGTGTCTCACACAATTGCATAGCTCAATTTTGAGGTTATAGGAAACTTATACTATAGATTTTAACTTTTTAACCCTTACAGTACAAGTAAGTCTAAGAAATATATTAGAAGTGAGTATTGGGTGAACTCATCTGTAGCATCTCCCACAGTGACATCAAGTTCAGAGACTGAGTAGCTTTCTAAGGTATCTGACTAATGGATATCCTGTTTCACATCAAATGACCCAAAGCTGCTTCGGGACTATGAAGTAAAGCCTTCAAAAAAAAAAAAAAGTACCACCATAAACTTGATGGACAGAAATACAACGAAAAGCATCAGAATTCGTCATTTTGCTGAAGTTGAGATGTCTCAGCAGAGACTACACTGAACATTTCCAAAATTAAGAATTTTTCTTGTACCTCAGCCTTTCACTAATAGCACTGTCATGTCATCAATCTATATTGGTTTATCTCAAAGTACATCTTACAAAAAATCCTCATCCAAATAACCTAGGATTAAAATGAAGATTCTTGTGCTCTACCTCAGATTCTAAAGCAGAATCTCTACTTTAGTGAGAAATACATAGTTTAAAAACCACAGATCTATATTTTGGTCGATGCTCATAAAATCAGACTCAGGATGGAGTTGAAATGTCTGCAAAGATTTGTCTCGAAGAGCTTCTCACCCAGCTCTCAAGGACATAAAATAAGAAGCCACAAACTATTCTGGCCTTGCAAACGTGAAGACCATGACAGAACTAAGATTGTGATTATAATGAGTCTTAAAATGTAGGATTTTAACTTCATTAGCCATATTGTCATAACCCAGGCATAAAAATATGTTAATAAAAATTAATGCTAGCTAGTTCAACCATTTCTATGCAGAATCCCTTAATCAGTCTCATCAAAAAAGTATTGGGCCTAAAAAAAATATTCACAGGTTTTTTCAAAGCGATAGTGCATTAAGATATTTATACATGGTATACTTAGTACTCATGTGCAAGCTATACACTCTGCTGTGTTTCCTATAGATGTTTTTAACTGTACAAAAAAATAAAATAAGTCTCTTACACGTGAAAACATTTTCATGTAACAAATCATATGGTAACAAGGGAGAACCAAAAAACATGCATGCATACTGCCGATTTGCATGTACCTTTTTCGAATTCTAGTAGGAGAGCTAAATCTCCCTGTATCTTACTAAAATCAACCAATAGAACACTGACTGAAGATCTACTATGTAACAAACTTTCTAAGTGCCTTCTTATATATGATTTAATTTTCAGGATAATCCTATGAGGTACTTTTTACTATTTTTAAAACTCATGTATATTTAAGGTGATGTTCTGAAATATTTATATGTAGTGAAATGATTACAACAGCCAAGCAAGTTAACATATACCTAACCTCATATTGTTGCTTTTTTTTTAATCAAGAGAAACTCTTATCTACTCTCATCAAAATCTCGAAAACAAGACAGCATCAGATATCCTCATGTCACACATTAGATCTCTGGTCATTCCATATGTGTGCATCCTTGTGACCTCTGAACTAACATCTCTCCATTTCCTCTGTCTTTGCCCCTTGGTGATCACTGCTTTATTCTGTTTCCATGAGTTCAACATGTTTTATTCCATACTTAATTAAGATTATGCAGTATTTCTCTTTTTGTGCCTGGCTTATTTCACCGTAGGTGGGGCAAATGGCAGGATCACTCTCTTTTTAAAGTTGAGTCTATTGAAGATGTCCTCCACCGTTTCTATATCTAAATCTGAATTAAGTTCTTCCCACACTGCAGTACACATATCTCACCAAGGTCCTGATTCTTCCTTCTTTAGATATACACCCAGAAGTGAGCATCCTGCTGTGGACACAGCCTCACACCTGTCAGAATACGTACTATGAGATGACAAGAATAACAGGTGTTGAGGAGGGGGGGTGGAGAACAGGAAATCCTTTTACACTATTGCCTAGAATATCAACTGATGTGGTCATTGTGGAAAACTATATGAACTTCCTTTAAAACATATTTAAGTACAGACAAAGACTCTATTCTGTTTTATCATTGGGAAAACTAAAGCCCCAAAGGATTAGGTTACCCCAAGGTAAGCCAAGCCACGACTTTAACATTAAATCCAGTGCTCTTTCCACTCTACCACTCTCACTAATTAACACTATTATTTAATACATAATTATACTAGCAACTCACTACATCTTATAGCAAAACACATCTTTGCAGAAGACATTATCTCACCTGACCCTGCCGACAACACTCAAGGCCCAGCAGAGAATGACATTACATTCACAACGGGACAATAGAAGCTCTAGGAGATTCTATGACTCTTGAAGTGCCACAAAGCTCATCACAGCAAAGCCAGCACCTGAAAGCTGCTCTAATTCCAGAACTATTTCTGAGAATTTACAGAGGAAATAACTTTACTTTGAACCTAGTTACTGTTAAACAGTCTGCTAGAGATTTTTGCATACATAAATCCTTATCCTCACCACAACCCTGACACCTGGGAAACACCTCTATTTTATAGATGTATAAACAATGCCGTAAAAGAGGATGAAGTCATTAAGTGTTTGAACTGATTCAACCCAAGCATGTAAGACCCTAATATTATTACATATTGTAACACACACACACACAGAGTATGACCTAAGGTATTTTATGGTAAAGAAAACATAATACAAATAGCTACTATCAAAACATTCTTTTAGAAACTCTTGGTTTTGTTCACCAAAAATATCCTAAATTACTAACCTTAACTATCAAAATAGATCAAGAAAATACAGACAAAAATGTATGGTCTCCATATAGTTCCAATCATACCTGAAGAAATCAAGTAACTAGTTGACTTATTCTAAAAGCATTTGGCCCATGCACTGAAAAAAATAAAAAATAAAGACAGCTTCTTCAACAAATGGTGCTGGAAAAATTGGATAGACACACACAAAAGAATGAATCTAGATACACACCTGTCACCGGGCACCAAAATTAAATCAAAGAGGATCAAAGACTTAGATATTAAAACTGAAACACTGAACCTTCTGGAAAACAAATTAGGCAAAAATTTAAAAGGCAAAGACTTTCATAATAAGATAGTTAATGAAAAGCCCCCAGAAGCAAAAAAAAAAAAAAAAAAAAAGACATTATTTCAACTTGCATGGTGAAGAAAATTATCAATAGAGTAAAGAGAGAACCATCAGAATAGAAAAAAATATTCACTAACTATACCTCTAATAGGAGGTTAATAATTAGAATATAAAAGGAACTGAAGAAAAACAGCCCCCTCAAATTCAAAGACCCAATTTAAAAATGGGCAACAGAAATGAACAGGCAGTTGGCAGATGAAGAAGTCAAAATGGCCAAGTAAATACATGAAAAGATTTTCAACGTCCTTAGCCATTACAGAAATCAAAATACCATTAAGATACCATCTAACCCCAGATAGAATGGCATATATCAAGAACCAAAACACAAAAGACTGACTATAGATGGGTGTCCCTCTCAAGTAATCCACACAATGATGGCATGAAAAGGCCCCTGCATGAATCAAGAGTGTAGAAAGAGGGGCAATGGTCAGTTAGGAAAGAGGTGAACCTCCGAAAACGGAGCAGGCAGTGACGCTCACTGACTCTCCAAATCCCATGTCTCTAAGGTGTTACAGAATTTGGAATTCACGCATTAACAAAAACATATAATATAAATATTATATATATATATATATATATATATATATATATATATATATATATGTAAAATTAAGCAAGAAGAAAGCTAAAATTGCATACATAACTCAATTTTTAAATCCTGGATCATATACCCCTCAATGTATTGAAGTCTGAGATTCATTTGAATTTTTTGATTACTGTATAATTTTTGATTTGTATGCTTTTAAGTCATTGGTGCCTTTTCCATGCTCAATATTGTTCAAATTACAACCCTCAAATAATAAAACAGAATTTCAATTGAAAAATAAAAGGTGTAAAGAGTATTTATAAGGTCTATGGTTATTAATCTTGTTTGTTGATAGTGGTTAACTGAACAAATCTTTTATTTTTTTCATTCTTAGAGCAATCTCATCTATTTATAGCAATTAAGCTTTTAAAAATTTGCAAAAATATTGCTCAATATTTAAGTTTTTAAAAATCTTTTTTTAAGTCTTCTAGAAGCTACACAAGTATATATTGTCACCGAGAGATAGCATGACAACAAAATTGGGTACTTTTCATTATCCCTCTTCCTCTCAGCTTACTTTGTATTTGATTAATTTTATTTCTAGAAGAACTCTTGAGGAATTCAAATCCATGTTTTTGAATGATTCATATGGTCTGAAGAAACAAGGTGTATTTATTAAGCATTTTTACTTCATGGTCTAGATTTTCATCACTATGTGAAGTTAAATGAAAATACATAGAAATCAAAAGACACCTTGTGACTATTAGTTGAAATCAGTAAAATATATGTTGTAAAGTAATTCCTTTTAAAAATATACTGATCGCGAAGCCGCAATTATCACACATTGTGAACTCATAAATTCAATGACTAATGCAATTGTTAACAGCACTGCCATATTAGAGTATATTGGAAAATAGGTTGAAAGTTTAGAGATTGATGTTTGAAAAGATAGTCAACTGTTGCAGATACGTAGAATTTTGGGATACGGTCTATTTTCAAAATCAGAGTTATCTAGGCATAACCCACTAACAAAATGATCATATGTTTTTTGCATATTACAAACTCAGTCTTCTTTCTATTTTACATCTTTAAAAAACTGACTTTCGGTATTGTCTTAAACACGTGTCGGATGAATTCACACTGCATTATACTTAAATACCATGTATAATTACTCAATGCCTTCTAGATAACAGGTAACAGTAAAATAGCCTTTACTCTCAATTTTACAGGCGAGAAAACTGATTATCTGTCCAGTGACAAAAATTAATTAAGAAGGTCATAAACTAAGCTCAAATATTTCAAAGTTTCTTCTATTTTAAATTTTTTTCTAAAGGCTTTTGACATAGTTCCTTTGAATTTTTGGGACACAAACCCAGCACACAAAAACCTCTTAAGTTATGAGAAAGGAAAAGTATACTTTAGCTTACACTTTTAGGTCTCAGTCCACTCACCACGGCTGGCAAGGGTGGAAGGGCTTGGCAGAGGCCTCGCTGGGAAGAAGCTGCTCAAGGCGTGCTGGGAGAGGAAGCCAAATGGGCAATAAGCACGGAGCCAGCATGTTCTCTTCCGGCTTACCTCCCACTGCTCTGCCCTTCCTGGGTCAAGCCTTGTGACCCCTCCCTTCCAACAGGCCCCACCTCTTTACAGCAGAGGCAATCAATAGGATAACCCCATGATTGAATCGCCTTCTGAACATGTCCCACCGAAGGTGCAAACCACAGCAGCTTCAGAAAGAGTGATCAATGTCTGGATCCAGGATGACAACTGTCAGATGCAGCATTTAGTTCTTTTTAATGCAACTGCTTATAATATTTTTTGCCCTTAATTTTAATTACTCTCTATATTGTGGCTTTATTCAAGGATTAAGTCAGTAAAGCATTGTGATAAAGAGACTTCTGGCATTAAGGTCTTTCGTTCAGAGACCACTCCCAGTGCAGCAAGAAACACAAATAACAGAAAGCAAATCATTTTTGGTAGAACTAAGAAACATTTATAATCCCAATCCACTTTCCCTGATTAAAAGAGGTCCAGATATGGGCTTAGCCCAGCAAAGGTAAAAGTCAACCTGAACCTGTCAGAAGAGCACAGTCAGCAAGATAGTGCATTATAAGAAAAAGGGACAATCACATTTCTGGAAAACAAAAATAGAAGTGAGATGCCCAGGCAATTCAGCGTAGCAGGAAATAAAGAAATAGACAGATAGGTCACTTTTGCCAGAAACAATATATTGATGAATCATATAAGGAGAAAAAGCCCAAAGATTAGGGTTTTTAAGCTGTATAAAGACTAAAATGAATATCACACACGCATACGAGAGAGAGAGAGAGAGAGAGAGAGAGAGAGAGAGAGAGAGAGAGAGAGAGTCAGAGACAGGGAAAGATTTTTATATAAAAATACTTGAATGTGAATTTTTTTTTTTTTTTTGAGACAGGGTCTCTCTCTGTAGTCCAGGCTGGTCCTGAACTCACTATGGAGCCCAGGCTGGCCTTGGACTCACGGTAATTCTCCTGTCTCAGCCTCCCGAATGCTGGGATTACAGACGTGCGCCACCACGCCCAGCTTATGTGGTGCTGGGGAATCAAACTTGGGTACTTAGCACGTGACTTAGTGCTTGCTAAGCAAGCGCTTTAACTGCTGAGCCTTTCCTCCAGCCCTTGAACGTGAAATTTAACAAGTTTCTTTTGTCGAAAACAGCTTAGTTTCTTTCTAATCATTATATATGCAGTTCACAACTCAGTAACTTATTTCACTTATTAATTCAAAAACTCATTTAATTCAAAAATCAAATAATGTCCTAGGGTGAGAACTGTAGTTCAGTGATAGAGTTCCTGCTTACTATTGTGAAGTCCTGAGTTCAATCCCAGCACCCTCCAAAAAATGATATTCAAAAAGAACTAACGTTTCTTCAAGAGAAAAAAGTAGGCAAAAATCACTTTTCTCTCTTCACATAAAAGTGTGTATACAGAAGTGTCCTTAGAAATGTGGTCAATAGGCAGAGGAAAATCATGACAAAATTTATTGCCCTGAATCAAATAACTTTTAAAAAGTGTATCAAAGAACCCAAACTAGAGATACAAGAGCTTAAGGAAATTACAATAAGATGAGAGAAGAAAGTAAAATATGACGGGTCAGGGCTAAATAAAAAGATGTGTAGGAAATATGAAAACATTAAAGTAATAAAAACAACACCATCATGAGTGATTAAAAAAACAAATGAAGTCCTGTGAATACATAGAGAAGAGTGGAACAGTTAAGATGAAGACAGCAAATAATGCTAATTTTTTCAGTATAGGTATTATTTATTATAATGTAGAAATGTTCTCTTTCAAAAGTCCTGTCACGTTAGCCAAATTTTAAAAAACTGTTTTTGGTAAGTAATAGAAAACATGAGTATTGAATTCTTCCTCATGTATTAGGAGGATTCTTCATTCTGAAGATATTTGAAAGAAAAAACTAGTATATAATTAAGGGAAAAATTATGTTAATGAAAAATAAATTAAGGATATTTTTCAGATACAAAAGCAGTATTCCTGAAAAAGAAAAAAAAAGAAAAATGTTTTTTTAAAAATTCAAGAAATAAAAATTGTATTTACATATTAAATTGGTTCACTTTATCTGAGAAAATCAATATAAGAAAATAAGTTAAAACAATGTCAATACCACTATCACATTTTAAAACTAAGGAATCTATGAGTATTCAAACAAAAAATATTGCTCTAGAATAATAAAATATAACAAATTTTTCTCAGGATTCTCCATCCAAATTTCAAGAATAGAATATAATGACACTATGTTTGAAAAACTTGAAAGTTTTTGAATAAGTGTAAAGACAAGAGAAAAACATTTTTAACTTTCAAACACATATGATTGCATTTTATGGGAAGCTTAATTAAAAACATAATTTGAGAAATAAAACTTAAACTAATACAAATTGTCTGGCAATGATTACTTAATTTGATGATCAACATAATTCTCAAATTTTATATACATATAAAATTGTATGTAAAATATAATAATATAATAAAGAGTGGAGAAAATTGTTTTTTATCATACTTTAAAGTGTTGTCCCTCTTTAAAATACGTAGAATTAAGTACATTGTACAAATCTATAACAATGAGGTAACAAATGAAAGAATTTGAGACAAAATAGCACCTTAATAAGTAGGAAAATAATACAAATTATTAAAATGGTTTTTTAAAAATCAGTAGAAGTGAATATCACCACAGTACTTGGTTGGGAAGTAGACTAAACTATTCACTGGTATTAGCATAAAATGGAATAAATTTATGTATTAACCAGAAAAAAATGTAAATGTAAATCCCAAAATCCAACTGTATATTACTACCATACAAGATAAAAACCTAAAGTGAAAAAATGTAATTTAAGATTGAATGAAGGCATTCAGTAAAAAGTAGGGGGAAATATGGATTATATTGTAATAAAGCAACGTCAAATTAGGGAACAAGATAAAAATACTTTTTTTATCCTCACCTTTTCAGGCATTTACTATGAATGTAGTATTATTTTTATCTAAATAATAATTATACATATTTATAGGCTACAGAACGACAATTCAATACATACACATGGTAATTATTAATCAAATCTGTATGATTAGTATTTCTCCTCAAATAATTATACATTTTTATGACGAAAATTTTCAGAATTCCCTTTTCTATCTTTTTTAAATGTACGGTGAATTTTTTTCAAGCTTCTTCTTCCTGTGTAGGCGTGATTTCCCGCCCACCGGCCACTCTTCCTCATCCCTTTGTCATCCTTACTTCCTCTGGCAACCATCGCTGTTCTCGCCAATTCTGCAGATCAGCTTCAGGAAGCACCTGATTGTCTCCTGCCTTAGTCCGTTTAGCACAATGATCCCAGCTCCACCCATGTTGCTGCAAATGACGGGATTTTATTCTTTTTGATGGCTAACTAGTATTGCATTGTACACGTGTACCACATTTATCTCTGCTGGTAGACACTCAGGTTGTTTCCATTTCTTCATTATTGTGAATCACGCCACCGTGCTACGGGAGTGCGGAAATCTTCATTTCCTTTGCATCCATACTCAGGAGCAAATTTCCTGAATCACATACTATTTTCTATTTTTAATTTTTTGAGGAACCTCCAAACTGGTTTTCATATCAGCTGTACGAATTTACATCCCTCTTGGCGATGCCAAGCATTCCTTTTCTCTCGTCCTCATCTGTGCGTGTTATTGTTAGTCTATTTGATAACTCTTTATTACTAGAGTTATGTGACATCTCCTCCTGGTTGTGTTCTGCGTCGCCTTGATGACTTTTGGTGTTAACCATTTCTAATATCATTAATGCCTATTTGTATATTTTATTTTAAGAAATATTTGTTCAGATCATCGACTTATTTTTAAATTGAATGATTTATTAGTTTTTGTACTGAACTGAGTTTTTGTGTATTTATGATAAAAATCCCTTATTGGATGAACAGTTTGCAAGTATTTTCTCCCTTTTCTCAGATTGCCTCTTCACTTTGCTGTTTTCTTTATTGTATAGAACCTTCTTAATTTAATATAAGCCCAAGTGCTTATTTTTGTTTTGGTGTCTATGTGTTTCAAATCTTATCTAAAATATTACCTCTGTCAATATTTTGAAGGATTCTCTCTCTAGTTCCAGTAGTTTTACAGATCTAGGGTATTGGTCCATTTGTGAACCGATTTTTATTTTTGCTATTGGTTATCTGATATTTTCTACATCTGAATACCCAGTTTTCCCAGTATTATTTATCAAATAAGCAGTTCTTCCTCCAACGTCCTTTCTCCACAGGTCGCAACACTGCTGCTGATCAGCTGGCACGGTGTGCATGACTTTACTTGTGTGTTCTGCACTCTATTCCACTGTGTGTTATTATGCTGTCATAGTTATCACAGTTTTATAGTGTGTTTTAGGATCAGGTATTGCAGTGTGTTCTGCTTTGTTCCTTTGCACATACTACTTTATCTACTCAGAGTCTTTTGTGGCTGCATATAAATTTTAGGATTTTTTTCTATTTCTCTGAAGAATTCCACTGGTACTGAGCAGGTAGATTTCATTGAATCAATACATTGCTTTGGGTGGAATGAGCATTTTAGCAGTAGTAATTATCCCAATTTATGAATGTAAGATTTTTTCAGTACTCTTGTAAGAATTTATAAAATACCCACGAAAATTTTCACCTACTAAGACACAGGTGATGCCAAACAAGTAGCAATAGAACAGAACGTCCTCAATCTAATAAAGACAGTGAGCATGAATAATTCATGGCCAATATTGACCTTAATGATGAAAGACAGAACAGGTTTTTGTAATATACAGAAAAAGACAAAGATATCTACATTGGCCACTTGTATTCAGTATGAAGTGGAGGGTTTATCTAAGGCAATTGTACAAAAAAAGAGAAATGAAACATGAGTGGAGAAAAATTCACGATTTTGTCAATTTCTGTAAAGTACAGAAAATCTTAAGAAATGTACTAAAATAAAATAAGGGAAAATTGTAAAGTACAAGATCGATATGTAAAAGTGTACTTCTATATACTAGCAATAAATAATCCAAAGTGAAATTAATAAAGAAATGTTACTTACATTGACATAAAACTTCTCAGAACACATTTAAGAAAAGAAATGCAAAACCGATACTTTGAAAAATAAAAAGCATAGTTTAAAAAATTAAAGATCTAAATTAGTGGAAAGATATCTCACGTTCCCAGTTTTGCAGACTTTGTATCTCATTGAGATGGCAACATTCCCCCAAAGTGACATATTCAACTCAGTCTCTATCAAATCCACAGCTGGCTCTTTTGCAGAAATTGGCAAGCTAATGCCAAAAATCACATGGTAATTCAAGGGACACAGAAGAATGAAAACAATTTTGCAAAAGAACAAAGTTGGAGAGCTCACATATCCTGATTTCAAAATTTGTCATAACATTTCAGTATTCAGGACAGTGTGATACTGCCCCAAGAGAGACACAGAAATCAGAAAGGAACAGAATCGAGAATTCATAAACTCACACAACTATAGTCAGTTGAAGGAAGCTAGACTCAAGAAATCAATTTATAAGAACATTGTAGACCTGAGCATGAGACAAAACTATGAAACTATCAACCAAAGAAAAGGAGCAAATTTTTGTGTCCAGGGGTTTGGCAAACATTAGATGCAGTAAAAGCACGAGTGACATGAGCAGTAGACCAATCAGATTGTCTAGATTAAAATCTTTTGGGTTTCAGATGGCACTATACAATGAAACACAACCCACAGAAAGAAGATATTTGCAAATAATATGTCTGATAAGAAATACAATAAAATGGGAAAAAGAGAAATACACATGTATATATTCTGAATAGTTAGATGGTCAAGATAAATTTTTCAATAAATTAGTGATCTTCTAATTCCACATTGTGATACATTGTATAAACCCAGGACGCTAGTGGTGTGAGGCAGGAAGATCTGAAATTTGAGCCTAGCCCAGGCTATTTAGTGATTAATGAGAACCTGTCTTAAAATTTAAAAAGGAAGGTTGAGGGGAAGAAGTTGGGGACATATCTCATTATGAAGGCTCTGCATGTAATTAATCCCTGGTATGGAAGAAGGAGAGGAAGAAGAAGGAGGAGGAGGAGGAGGAGGCAGAGAGGAGCAGAAGAAAAAGACAAAAATAAAAATTTTTACAAGAGATCTACTATATGAATATCTACCATAATGAACCTGGATGGATAACTAGTAGGATATTAATTAACTAGAATACACAGCTGAAGTGTAAAAACTGAAACCTCAAAATTTCACAAAGAAAACTTTTCAATAAATTTAGAGTAAGTATGGCCATTCTCAGTATGATACAAAGCCCAGAAATCATAATTTCTGTTGTTCTCCAACTTCTTTGTATGGTAATTAAAAAGAAAACACAAAGGGCAAATATCTGGAGAGAATGACACATACAAAGGCCTTTCCGGTGTGTACCGTGAGAGCTACTGCAAACAAAGAAGACAATGATCTACCACCTTACAGAAAGATTGGCAAAGAAAATGAACATGCTTACAAGAGAGAAAAAGAGAAAACTTTCAGATATACGAAGAGTCACTTTTTGACAGAAATAAAATGGAGCGGATCAGAGGCCGTATTCACATCTTGAAACTGACATGGCAAATGCCAGGTTGTGAGCAATCTGGGAGCTGATCTGAACTTAAGACAGTGAAAGCTGTTTGTAGAAGTTACTGGAAGGTCAGAGCCTTCTGAAGCCTCATCTGGCGCACTAAGTTGCCTGTGAAACCAGTATCATGTATATGGCACCAGGCTCTTCCTCTGGCAAGCAGAATGCAAGAGTCGTGGCTTCAGACCTCAGAAGAAGACCTCGGGGGCCAGGCAGTGTGTCCCAGGGAGGACAGTGCATGGAGTGGTGCAGGAGAAGTTTAAGGTGCAATGGAGACCCCAGAAATTAGAAGATGCCAGAAATGTGGGACGTCTCCTGAGGAAAGTCACAGACCATGAGTGCAGCCAGGCCCTTTGCCTTGTTCCTTCTAAATTTACAGGACTGGACTCTTTATCAGAGAAAGAAAACCAAGGAGATGGGGGAGGAGTAGATTTAATAAATGGAGAGGAGAGAGCAAGCACTGAGAGAAAGAATCTGAGAAAAGCCAGAGTGGAGTTCAGTGGGATTGGGAAGTGAAGCAAATGTAAGAATCAAGGAAAAGCCAGGACTGTTCATTTTGATTTTGCTTTTGTTGATACAGATGCAGAAACAGAAATGAGAAGGACAGTGTCTTCCTTAAGAACCAGGGTAGGTAACCCGACGCTAAGGGATAAAGGACAAAGGCATGTTAAATGAAAGTTTTCCATCTGCAGTTACACATGAGGAAAGTCTGACAGGGTGAACGGAGGATCGGGGTTCTGAAAACGAGAGATGAGGGGCAGATAAAAATCAGATTAGAAAGTAAATGTTTTTGAAAATTCAGAAGTCTTCAGGATCTCACAAAAGCAAGTAACTTGTGAGGAGAAAAAGTATCCAACACGTGGCCTGACTTGGCAGATGGGCCCTTGAGCTCATTTCATCCAACAGATTTACTGACCTGGCAGAAGTTGCCAAGTCACAAGTACAGTCACGTGAAGACAGAATCCCAGGAGCAAGGATGCAGACTCCCACCTGTCTTCCAAGACCTCGGGTCTGCACCTTATTCTATGTGAACATTGCCCAGACTTGGAAAGGCTATGGAGTGGCTCTGCCTGGCCATTGATTTCCCTTGAAGTTCAGTTTCTTTGACGTGAAGAAGATGTCTGAGAAGATTAAAATATTCACCCATTCATCCATTCACTTATTATGTAGACAAACAGCAATTGGTTAGCAAACTATATAGCTTGTACTCTGTTCAATGCTGGTAAAAAATAAAATAATTCTTATCAAGGAATATCAGTCTAGTAGAAAGGCAGAAACAAATCCAGAAAGTAAATATAGTTAAAATGATCATTAGAGAATCTAGATCGTGGAAAAACTGGCTTAACCACACGTTATTATGAATATTTTGCAATTTGAAAAAGTTTTATAATAAAGTGTTGGGAATTAACAAGGCAATGTTAAAATTTCTTGTTAGTGTTTAACCCTAAGTCAGGTTCATTTGCTCATTGAGTAGGCGTTTGTTTTTCCAATGATTTGTTTGTGTATGCAATATAAATTCTGTGGTTAGATTAAGTCTGGTAACTATTGGGTTAAACAAAAGAAAATACATTTTTACTTCTTCATATATTTACACTTTAGCATGGTCTATCACCTTTCAAGATTGGACATATAAGTAGAATTTTCCAGGTTTATTTGACCACGAGATTTTTTTTTCCATGGACATGCATCACTATTAATGTTCAAAAGAAATGGATTGTAGGAAATACCAAAGATTAATTCCCTTAAGACATGTCTCCTGAGAAACGTAATAAAATTTCTTTTATTGCTCATATCTAAATAGGAATTCACACTTCTTCTGTAGAGCACTTTGAAGCACACAATCTAGTGTCATAGCCCTTTGACCATTCACAGAGAAGCTGGGGTTGCCCCGCAAAGATCATCAGAAAGACACCACATCTTAGGAAGGTATGGAGAAGAGAAGCACAGGAATGAATTGAGGTTTTTGAAGCCCTAACACAATGTCTTACTCCAATTAAATGCATGAGCAAACCTGAGGACTGTGAAAACATTTTGTGAAAGATGTTGACATGAGGAAGGGGCATCTCAGTCTAGAATGACATGCGTCAGACAGAGGAAGAAAAGCAGACATGGAACAACTCAAGCAGCCTAATAACTACTGCTGTCTCATTGGTTTAGGGTACTTTTATGAGGGAGAACTGGAGCATAATTCAAAGTTATTTCTCTATAGGACTCTATAGTAAAACATGTATGATTCTGTTATACAAAAAAAGACATTTTCAGTAAGTCTTTTTGTTCTCAAATTCTCAAATTAAAGAACCTATTCAGCTGTGGGCTGATGGTGCAGGCCTCTACTTCCAGCACCCTGCTAAGGCAGAAAGATCTCAAGTTCAACTCCAGGCTGAGCAATTTAGCAACCTAGGAAGAGCTCATCTTAAGATCAAAAGTAAAAAAATATGGGCTGGCAGTGCAGCTCAGTGTGAAAGTTTTGGACTCCATCTTCAACACTGCAATGATAAATAAACAAGTAAATAAATAAATAAAGTCTTTCCAGATATGGGGCAGGATATGCATATAACTACAGTGGTAGGCACCCATTGGACAATAAGAGTTAAATTTTGCTTCCAGGATTGGTAAACTAAGTACACAGATGACTTCAGAGAATGCTGTCCTAATAAACTTTACTTCCAGAGTACTAGTTACATCTGACAGCAATATTGTAAATATCATCTTTTATTATAGTTACTTGTTTGCATTTTCACATAATTCTGAGATCATTTTTTCATAGAGCACTAAAATTACAAGCTTCCCTTGTTAAACTGTGAGCTCATTGAAGATGAAACTGTGTGCTTTCCATATTTATATCCCACATCCGGATTCTGGAGGTCCTGGTATGCCATTCTAAAGAGGCTGGACCTTATCCCAACAGCAACTGGAAGTACTAGAGGCTTTTAAATCGGGTCCGTTTTTAATAGGGCTAGGTTTGCATTTAGAACGCCTTTGGCTGGATTGTGGAAAGTGGATTAGAGGCAGGAAGCCAGGTGGCAGAGAGGCCATGAGAAGGCAAAGGCAGCGGTACAGGTGGGAGAAGGAGAGGCCTGGAACTAGAGCACTGGGGAAGGGGAGGGCACGGGCTGAGGGTCTGAGGAGTTTGGTAAATCATGACATGGCAGATATGAAGAAGGTACAGCCTTAAATGACAGACAATAACCAATGACACTGGTGCCAGTGGTGGCCGAAAAAGAAAATACTGGAAGGAGGGTCAGACTGGAGGGGAGAGGACCAACATGCTTACCCCAAATGAGCACGTGGGAAGGAGGCTTAGGGTGCCGACCAAGATTCACCACACACTATTCCTGTCTGATTCCTTATTTCCTCTACACATGAAGTGAGGTTCAAGATAATGCTCTACTTAGCAGGGAGGATCACTGCAAAACTTAAGTGAGACACTATCAAAGTCTTTTTGTATGCTGTAGGAAGTCTTACAAGTCTAAAGTTTGAAAGCAACCATTTATTGACTTGGAACTTGGGGTTCAGATCTAGTGTCCCCCAAAAGCCTCCTGTACATATGGATACTGTGTAATGTTGGAAGGTGAGGCCTGGCTGGAAAGGGCAGACGCTTGGGGCTTGCCTGGATGGGGTATGTGCAGGTTCCTCCCTTCCTTCCTGGCTTGGCTTGGTTTTGCTCTGCCATGCAGTAAGAACCTTTGTCTCTGGCTCTAGCTCCAGCCTTGGCCCTGGCTCTTCCATGTCATTCCACCATTTTCCTGCCACCCATTCATGAACAGACAGACCATGACCTTCTGAGTAAGACTCTAGCTCATAGACTGTGAGCTAAAGTCTTTCTTCTCTAAAGTGTGAATGTGGGGTATTACGCCCCAGTAATGAGAAAGTAACTAAGAAAGAACTCCTGAAAGGTAAAGGATTATGGAATCTGTATATGAAATATAGAGTTCATTCCTTTAAACATGAACATACTTTTTTCCTGAAATATCAACCACTTTGTAGACATCTAAAGCTTGCCAAAATATTGCCCCTCTTACAGAGTGCCTTGAACATGAGTCTGTGTGCTTAAAAAATCAATCTTTAAAGTGGTGGTACAAGCCAGTAATCACGGCACTCTGGGGGCTGAGGCAGGAGGATGGCAAGTTCAATCTCAGCCTGGGCAACTTAGCAAGTTAATGACTTCAAAATCAAAAAAAAATTAAAAATGGGTTGAGATATAACTCAGTTTGAAGGTCGTGGGCTCAATTTGCAGTACTAAAAAGAAAGTCAATCATTGAATAAATTGCAGAGTTAATTAATGTCTATAATCTGATGTGGCAGTTCCTCTTCAGTTTCCTCTGCTCCTTTTTTTATTTTGTCTTCCAGAATTCTTCAATGTGGAAGGCCTGGATGTTGTTTTCCTACCTGAACTCGCTTGCTAGAGGATTTCATTCAGACCTGGAGCTTTAAATTCCATTTCTACACTCATGACTTTCAATGTCATGTCTCCAGTTCTGATACTCTACTTAAACTTCAATCTCTATATTCAACCGCTACTCGACATCTTTATGTGCCTAACAAGTATCTTAACTGTAACATGTACAGAGCAATTCTTGTCCTAACTGCAAAACAGAACAAGTAAGGTGCGTACCATTCATGATGTACAAGTTTCTACGTTTTTACACCTGAGAAGAAAACCAACAGTACAAGTATGTGGTGAGCAGAGAATGAGTGGTCATGAAAACCATCTCTGGGGAGTCCCTGGGCCACACTAGGATGCATGTCTCTTCCAGTGGAAGTTGATACTTTCTGTGCCTCTCTCCTAGGCATCCCTTCTGCATTCCCTACCTTCTTGGTTACTGTTGACCGCAGTGGTGTCCGCTGGAGGCCCATGGCCCAGGGCCTATTTGTTAACAGATAAAACTGAGATAGCGCCTTTTCTTCTTTGTACTTTCAACAGACCACATCCATGCTGGCTCCAAAGAGATTAGTCTTCTGTTTCCCACGATGGCCTGTCAGAGGGTGAATGTTCCTGCTGGGTAGTAGCAGTTATAAGCAGGAAGTGAGAGAACAATCACTACAGCTGTCCAAAACTTACAAATATCTGTCATTGCCAAACTCCAGCCAAGAAACTGTTTACTTCATGCTTTTGGGATCACAAAGGAAAAAAGACAAAGAGAGACAGAGAAAGGAAAAAGAAAGAAAGAAAGAAAGTCAGAGAAGCCCCACAATTTCTCCCAGCACTGCTCCATAAAATAGCATATCTCACAATCTACCCAGCCTGGTGACAGGCCACACTAGTCTCAAATGCCCAGTGAAGCTGCTGATGGAGTGAGGGGAGGGATGTGGAGAACTCAATTTAGTTTATCTTCATCAATAAAGTGGTCTTTTAAAAAGAAAAAAATAACCCAACATATCTGATCTAATTAAAAGCAAAGTCACTCACTCTTGCCACTGGTGAACTTGGAGTATTTTCAAGGTAGATGCGAATGACATGATTCATGATTGGTCTCCGGCCTCTGAACACCTTACATACATCCGGTTTAATTCCTTGCCCTCAATGATCAGGTATTTTAGTAATTATTAAACCTCATCAATTTCATAGAAATGCACATGACTTAAGATAACTAACAAAAAAGGAAGTTGAGGATAAAGATTTTTGGAGCAAGGCATGCTGCATGGCCCTTTGACTATATAATTGTCATGGTGAACCAGGGCGGTAGGTAGGTCGTGCCTATTTCATGCATAAGGAGATGGTCTCAGGGAGGGTAGGTAGAAAGACCAGGCTTTGAGCCACGGGCTTCTAGTCCATTGAATATGGACTTCAGTAAAGCAGAGAAAAAAAAAAAACGGAAAGGGATGATAATGTCAAGGACTATTAGAGTTCCTAGGCTGCATTACGATCGATTACAAATGTTTTTAGTTTCAAAACATCCGGCAGCTGAGGCACCAAAAAAATAGGGAAAAAGAAACAGCAGATGATACGAAGACAATAAAAGAATAAAGAGATAGAGGAGAAAGAAAAATGAGAGAATAAAGACAAAAATAGAGAAGGAGAATGAGAGAATAGGAGAGGAGGAGAAAGCTAATATTTTTTAACTGCTGTAATGGAAAAAGAAAGATCTCAAGTCCTCAAACATAAAAGTTCTCACAAGACACTTTAAACAAAGATAAAGGGTTGAAGAAGTAAATATCATTGTCAATAAGTTATTCATCTACTGAATAATATTGAATGTGTCCTACTTATTTAGCATCAGGCCAGGCACTGAAGGTCTCAGGAGAACAAAATGATAAGTAAGAGTTCATGATCTAGAATAAGTTTTAGAGCTTAGAACTTTAAGACAATGACATATGAGTTATATTTTTTCTCAATAGCAACAGTGATATTTTAAAATGTTAGTTCTCAAAAACTAAAATATTCTGTACTCCACACAGGGAGGGAGTAATAATAAGACCTCAGTCAAATCGACTGGCAAGTTGCTAAGGTAACAGCCTAAGGATAGAATATTCTGGAAGGTCTAAATTGACCTGAAGATTAGAGCAGTGGAGAGAAAGTCTACCGCCTTACCTTATATTTCCGAGATCCCACATCTTACTCCTGGCTTAATTAAAGTCATAGTCCTAACTCTGACCCACAAACAGAGGTTCTTCTGTTACTAACAGAAGAAAAACCTATTTGTTTCAGGTGCTAAATTCATGGCAAGGAGCCAGGATATTGTCTGTGGATGCTGAGAACACAAACCAATTTCACTCAAATGGCCCACAAATGAATTCACACTAACTAAGATACCTCTTTTCTTATTTGCTCCTTCGTTCTAACATATGTCTCATCCACCTACAACACTCAAGACCCCCCCCCCCCCAAAAAAAAAAGCTTCATAGTACTCCAGAAGAAATGAACCTGTGATTGAGACATTATGGTCATGACTGGCTTCATCTCCTCAGGGTCCCTGCCGCCCATCATTCTGGACCCAGCTTAGCGTCGGCAATAGCTGTATACAAGCACGCATCATGCCTAGGCATTGTCCTTGTGTTAGGAACACCCTCAGAAGCTTCCATGCTACTAGAGAAGCCAAGGGAACGTAGTATCGTAAGCAAATTCCTACAGCAGACAGAGAATTAAACCAGGACTCTCCAGTCCTGATGGCTGTTATATGATGTCTGTACAACGTACGATTTTAAAAAATAATAGTATGGTTAAGAAATTAAAAGTGCAAAAGGGCTTAAAATTTTTTACCTTTTCAATAAAACAAAGAATTTTTATTTTTAATTCTCTTCCTGCCCTTACCTATGCTCAAATGGTTAACTTCCCAAGAATGAATATCATGTATTATTTTTATTAATTTAGAATGTTTTTATATTATTTTAATTTTTATTACATGATAGACTTATAAGTGAAGTTATCATTTCATAATAATTTTTCTATTTCTCATATACTTGGAGTGTTTTTGAATTATAGTATAAATTATAATGTAATAAGCACTTTCTTTTTTTCCTTGTATTCATCTTCTCTCGGGACAAACTAACCAGCGTAAAAACAAAACTTCAAAATGCCTGGCCATTTTATAATTATTCATTTGCATTTGTATTGCTCTTTAAAGGCTCAGAGCTCATCTATGATGTCACTGTCAGTTGGTACAGGTGACAACTTGATCACAAACAAGCTGCAATCCTCTTGCCTCAGCCTTTCAAAACGCTAGAATTACAGGCCTGTCTTCCTTGTTCTCTTAATTCTTTACTGGCACAGATTTCAGAACATACTTAGGTGTTGATGTTTTTATTTTTGCTGTGTATTAATTTTCTGTTGTTGCCCTAACAAATTATCTGACAGTTAACGGCTTCAAACAATAAAAGTTGACTACCATTTATTACCATATTACCAGTTTCAGAAGTCAGAGGACTAAAATGGCAAAATCAAGGTGTCAGGAATGCCACATTTCTTCTGGACTTTAGGGAGAACTAAGTTTCCTGGATTCTTCCAGATTCTAGGAGGTTTTTGCACTCCTTGCTCGGGGCTGTATCCTCCACATCAGGGCCAATGAGGTCTGCTTGGTTTCTTCTCACACTCCCACCTACATGGCTGAATCTTGTGCACCTCCTCTTACACTTATGAGGCCCCTCTGTCACAGTGGGCTCTGCTGGACTAGCCAGGACAATCAACTCATCTAAAGGTCAATCGCAAAGACTTCAGAAATTTTCATTTCATCAGCCTAATTTCTTATACAGCTTTAATTTTGTTTATGTCTTTTAAACTAACATTTTCATAGTATGCAGGGAGTAGGATACAGATACAGTTGGGGACAGGGTCATTATTCTGTGAAACATATGTGATTTATGTAGAAACTGGGGTTTTTAGGATTCTATGCTGTGTAGTATGTTTAAGCCATGGCTTGTGACTGTTTACGTTTGCTCTTCTTATTACTCTATGTGGTTTTGGGAGGAGACATGAAGAAATTTTGCTTTAGACAGCTCCTATTATCATAGTAAAATCTAGATTCCATCCACTCATTTTTTGAAGGCCAGACAATTAGTTTATATCTCCCTTCCTTGTTCATAATGCACAGACTGCCAAAACGCTCCTTTGTTCTTTAGAAAGTCCCAACTTGGGTGACATTTCTCCTTTCACCACCTCAACAGAACCACCTATATATATTTTTTAGGGTTCTTTGGAAGATTTTGCACTTGCTCTGTTCTTCTACTTACTGAGTCGTGGTAGCATTATTTCTTCACATGTCCCAATAGACCAAAATATTTTTAAAGAGTAAGTAATTATTTTTTATTCACTGTTGTTTACTATGGCCTAGCCTATTATCTGACACATGCTGCATCATCGTTACCTATATTAATTATAATATCAGTTGTTTATATCTGTTTATATTGAGCACTTGACATGGTATAATGAATGTTCACTAAAATTAAATAGCATATATTGTTATTATCCTCACTTTATAAAGGAAAAGACTGACACGAAAATTTTGACCAAAGTCACAAAATCAATAGTCTTCTTGACTGCTTACAAATCTTAGTCTGTTTTCACTTTGCCCCAATGTATTCTTAGAGAGACAGACAAAGAAAGAGGGAGACATTCTTAAACAGCCAGAAAATACTCCAAAGATTCCTTGGCTCTATTATTCCCTCTTCCAATAATGTCACACAGTCTTCTCAGAGGTCAAGAACCTTTGTTAGGTGGACAAATACAAAACCTTCCACCCAGAGCATAATCTAGACCATGCAGACTTGACACTTGGCATTTCACTTAGAATAAAAGGAAGCAGGGCTTTGATCATTTTCCCAAGAAGTCACACCACAGGCATTCGGAGTGCAACGCTTCTGAAGATAAGTCAAATCCTCAAAGGGTGCTCCTAGAAAAAAGCACAACCCCCCTCACAGGGAGATTCACATGTTCTGAGCAGCCCCCAGCATCCTCGAACAGGTCCAGAGGGATGTGAATCTCTATTTTCTTATGAACAATAACAAAACTATTTTGGTTCAAGACCAAACTGAAATACAAAGATTCCATTGATAAGATGGGAAGAAAGGTGGACAAAGGAATCTTAAAAATGCATGCTAGAGTAGTGCTGCTAATTGATTGCTGCCTGGACCTGGATGCTAATACTACAGCCCTACATACACATTTCATATCCTCAGATGACATTAGTTTGGGAGAAACATGAGCAAAGCCAAAACATGGAACTCAAAATGATAGGCTTGGCAATTCTTCTTCCAAAATCTTGCTTAATAATTGCTTGCATTTATTAACAAGAAGTGATAGCTCTATAGAAAAAAATCTTACAGAAATTCTACTGCAAAGGAAAATGTAACTCCTTCAAGTTGACCACTGGTCTTTACAGCTTATATTTGACTCATAATATAAAGGGATGCGGGCTTGCATAAGTAATGAAGTAACACAAGTTATAAAAGAACCAAGATTTAGAGATCAGTGCCACCAAACACTAAGAGGACTGAGGAGTGCCAAAAATGTCACTCAAGTAAAGACTTTTAGGCTGCTGGTACCAGATGGTGTCCCTGAATCCTAACTTAGCCTTTTACCCTATACAGCAATTATTATCACCAAAAAGTATAACATATTATGCTTTTACATGATTACAAGTCCAATATCTCCCACTGGAGTGTGCGCTCCTAAGGATAAGGATTTCTTGTCATATTCACTGTATTGCTAACATCTAGATCAGTATCTGTAGGTGCTCAATACATGTTTGTAGAATTTGCTAAGAAAATTCTTTGCTTTGGACAGCTGATCCTGCTGTTCCAGCCTGTGCATAGGTCTTCTAGAGCTGTTCTATCTTTTTTAGAACAAGGAAAATGCTAGTTCAAAAGCTTTTCTCTCTAAAAATATTATGCTTCCGTCTCCCCCATCCGCCCATCCTGAAGTGCTATCTGGTTAAATTCATCCCTGACGAGGGGCAGCCAACAGAGGGTGCTCCATCCCACATGGGGCCACACAAATCGCAGAAATGGTAGTTCCTTCGCTTAGAAGGGGCCTCCTAGAAAAGAACCTCATTTATTTTTTCAGCCAAGCCCTTTTCTTTGCTTAACAAATAACATGGGGGAGGTTCTGTTCCTTGTAGAGAGAGAAACACAAATACCACAAGGGACAGAAAAGCACTCATTATCTTTGCCTGGTTTCTATTATTTATACTAGTAAGTATCAAACTCTCTTCCTCAAATTCAAGAAGGGTTCTAGTTCTCAGGGAAGACATTTGGGGGGAGGAAAAAAATGGAAGGAAATAAGGAAGAAGGAAGGAGATAAGGAAGAAAGGAATATGGAAGGAAAGAAGGAAACTATAGAAAAGGAAAGGAAAGGGAAAAAAGGAAAGGAGGAAGGGTAGAAGAGGAGAGGATGCAAGATTAAAAGGAAACAAAAACTCTAATTTGATTTCACCCCAAACCTTGGACAAAGAGAAAACTCACTTGCTGATTAATGTGTTTTAAGAGAGCAATCTCATAAGATCTCTCAAAAGAAGTGGCAATGCCCTACTTTTTCTGTCCTCCTTTACCTGTATCTGCCCTCTTCTGTCTGTGCTAGTGATGGGAAAACTCACTTTCCCACCCAGTCTTTCAATCGTTCCATCTGAAATGTCTACCTAAATTCTGTAAATCTAGACTTCACGTCAGCATACCTTACTCCCACCTCTATGGACACCACAAGCAGGCTAGTCCTTCCATTTAGGCCACTGGTTGGTCGAAGTTGAGGAAAAGTGACTTTCTACACATTTTAGGAGGACTGTCTTGACTGTTGTGTGGAGAATGGATTGGCTGACAGTGAGAAACAAGTAAGAGAAACTTTTTAGGAAGTTCTTGCAGTCATTGTGATCTGAGATCACAGTGGCCTCCACAAGGAAAATATTAGGGAGAAACGTAGAGGTTGGTAAAATAAAAGGGGTTTTAGAAAATAGAATTGGCCCAATTGAAGGCATTTTCTCTGTTTCAATTCTCTGTAAGACTGAGATTCTTAGACAGAAATTCCCAGGCTTGGAATGGAGCTCAGGGATAGAGTGCTTGACTAGAATTTTCAAGACCCTACGCTTGAGCTCCAGCAAAGTAAAGGAAAAGGAAAAAGACATTCTCTCTTTGGTGTGTGTGTGTGTGTGTGTGTGTGTGTGTGTGTGTGTGTGTGTATTTTTCAGTTAAAAGTCTGGCACTCATTTTGTGAGGCCAATGCCTTGGGTCTCTCTCCTCACCTGTCAGGTTTCAATTCCATGATGAGGGAGAACCATTCACCCCATCCACCCCTGACAGGTCAGATGCATTCTCTTTTGTAGAAAAGAAAAAGCCCCAGGCAAGAAGTGGAGTCCCTGCACCTTGCTCTCCAAGCGTGACCTGCCCCTATCAATGTATTCTTACATTTGGCAAAGAACCAAAATAAGACTCTACAGAGGAGTATGAGGGCTGTCAAAAATGATAGAATGCAAAGATATTTAAGTTGTTTTCTGTTTTCAGACAATGACTTAGCACATGGATAAAAAATTCCCAGATGTTATGTAAATTTAGCAGTTTTTAGCTTCATCTCAGTTTTGGGAGACAGCAGAGACAGGGTTAAGATCAGCTTGGGTTTGAATCTGAATTCTCACTCAAGTGAGGTGGCTTTGGAAATGTTGTGGAGATTTCCTGGCCTTCGGTACTGGATTAAAATCAAGAAAATGCTCAGCTCATCACAGCTGAGAGAGGAAATGAAACTAAAATGGTAGTTTGGTGCCTTCTGCAGAGAAATCCTCCTCAATGGAATGAAATGGTAGGTTGTCTTTCTAAATCCTGCTACACTAGCTACCAAGAGTACAAAATTCTGCCAAGCCAAGAGCTTCTTCATTTTCCTCACACCATCTCCAGGTGGCTTCAGCTTCTCTACACACAGAAACTGGCTCAGTCCCTTCAGTGGCATCCTTGGTCTGAGGCCCAGCCCTGTCCTTTCAGATATGTCTCAGATACACCTCATGAAACCCCCACACACAGGCTCTTTCCTTCTTGTCCTATTGGACTGATTCCTAGCACCAATGATACTTTGTGGGTTCTAGCTGCTGCCTCTTCTTGGACTCTTTACTCTGTAACTGTGTTCCAACTTCCTCTTAGGCAGCCCGTACACTGAGTGTCCTTAGGGAACCGTTATTTAGTTCACCTTTCAAGCTCCATATCTATAGCTTCTTTGAAGAGAGAAAAAAATTGCCTATGGAGTGAGCATCAGGAACAGTCAAGATATGAGAGGCCACGAGCATAAAGCTTCAGTAAAAGTAGGTTAAGCATCTCCAACTTCATAGCGCCTCTCCTCCTCGGAGGTAATGGAATAAGTCAGTAATAAAGAACCCATGGAAGAACTGCACTTACACATTGAATTCCACTTGTTGACTATCAGGCCTCCTTGAGCCTGTTTGTTCTCCCCACAAAATGGGATAATAAGAATACTTGTTCTTTCCCTTGTTGTGATCATTAAAAGAGATGATACATTCAATGTGCTTGCTTTAGTGGCTATCTTATAGCACATATTTACCTAAGTGCAGTCTCCTTCATTCTTGTTATGAATGTGTTTATGATGTATTGTTCCTAGAGTCCTGTTTGCTTCATGGCCTTTAATTCACAACTCATATTTTATTGCTCTTAAGTTAAACATTTTCTGAGGAGCCTGAGGAATATCTACTGGCTTCTCTGAAAAAAAAAAAATACCTCTGTAAAATCTTAAAGTAAAAAGAAGCTTTGCATCTTAATTTGAAAACAGTGGCAGCTTAGCTGTAAAAGTGTACGTGTTATGGCTGACAAGATACTCAATCTTCTTGGAACCTCACCAACCCTAGTGATGATCAGAGTAAAAGTCACCATCCCTCCTTACAAAGCAGGCCAAGAGAGGTTAGATGACTTGCCTAGGGTCGTGCAGCTGGAGAAAAGACAAAACCAGGACTGCGATATACATTTTACAACTCCTGGTCACACTTCTTCGATTCTAAGTAAGTTCTACTCAACATCAGTTGAATATCTGGCCCAGAAATTCTGAGTCTGATGATCTCTTGAAAAGTGTACAGGTTATGACCTGCCTGCCAATAGAGAGAAGAGAAGAGCAGGGCGAGGGAGTAAGGAATCCCAGAGCTCCGAAGACTTACATGCCAGCCTTTATTTTTTACATCAGAAAAGGATGCTGTTCCCAAGGTCGTGCTTATTGCATAGACCAGCCATGACTAAAATGCAAAGGTGAAAGGACTTTAATATTGACTTGAGAAACCCCCGGAATTCCCAGGTTTTTGCTGTAGTCATTAATATTTACTTAACATCTACCATGTCCTAGATCCTCTACTAAACTCTACATGCAGAAAAGAAAAAATATATAGATAAATCATTATTTTGAAGATAAAATCACACCTGCATATACATTCACATTCTAAGAAATGTTGAGGAATTGATGTGAACAAAGCATTATACTTTATAAGCATTTTATATCTTAATTACCTATTAAAAGGTAGGCACACTATTATTTTTCCTATTTTACAGATGAAAAGCTGAAGCTTAGAGAGCTTAAAAATTTTCCCCAGCTCCATTGTAAACCTTAAATTCTGCACTTGTACATATCAATAAAATGGGGAGAAAAAAATTATACAGTGATATAGCTAAAAGAGAATAAAAATAAGTATGGCAAAAAAATTTCCCCATAGTCTTATTAATATAGGTAGGGTTTTATGTTCAACAATCAAGTTCTTGTTCCATGCATGAGTCTACTCTAGTAAAAGGAGATAAACAGCTAAACAACGTGCTCCTACAACATTACAATAGGTCATTTCTGCTTGGGAAGGGAGAAATCAAAGTGCTGAAGATAGAGCCCACAGCACCTGAGAATGGTGTGCTCTGGGGCTACGTGGACAAAGAAAGAATGTCAGAAATTCATGAACTGAGTCCTATGTCCAGGCAGCATCCCATCTCATGGAATGTTTCGAAACACCACTTCTTGAGCATCTGTAGCAGGCCCAGCTGGGGTGGTGTAGACAGATCCTAAAAACAGAAAACGAGGCGTGGGAGTGGTGAGGAAAAGAAGGGCTTTGAGGCAGCATGGAGCGACACTTGTGTTGCATCGCTATTGAATCTGCTCTTTGTCTTTCAGAGCTGGGACAAGCAATCCAATCCATATCATCGTTTCCCCTCCTTCAATAAATTGCATTTTTAAAAAATCCACTCGTACAGGATTTATTGATCTGCATTGACAGTGAACTTCACAAATTCATACAAAAGAGTTTTCTCATTATAGAGTCTTTTAAAGAACTTGTGAGTTCAGAGCATTCATCGTAAAGTTCACCTGCAATATAAGAAATAAAAGGCAGAAAATATAGAAAATTGAGCCCGTGATTTTTTTCTCTCCCCTTTATTCCTATGCTTTTTCCTGTCAACAGTACTTTTTCAGTATGTACTTTCAGCCATATTCCGTTCAATTTGGTAGACAAAACTGAGAGGTACCATTTTGATAGCTCTGCTTTCTAGAGGGGGTAAGAGAAACGTCTCCAGAAGTTTTAGCCAGTCAAAACTTGATCCGATGCAAAAATCGACCAAAAAATGAATTCTGGGTAAATCCTAACTTCACCTGTGAGTCCCTTATGGTCTTTCTCCTTGAGAGGAAGAACTGAAGAGCTTTGTCCTCAAGAGGGAAATGGAGCTGGATTTTTCAGTTGACACAGAATGTCACCCCCATTGTCTTCTTCTGGCCTGGAAGATACCAAACCTTGTCCTTTGGCAAATACACTGAGCTTCCACACATAGTTGAGGTCTCATAATGCCTGAAGGTTGGCCTCTGGTAGAAGTTTCCAGACCTTCAGGGGAAACTTTGAGTCTGCCCATCCACTCCTCTAGACATTTACCACAGGGTCAAGGAACCACCAGAAGACTCACAGGCAGTCACAGAGGTGTCTTGATTTATCTTTAATGATATAACCATGGTTTTTACAAAAGGTTCATATCAGGAAGATTCATTCACTTCTTGTAACATTTGTCAGGGAAGCACACAGACGTGGTGGCCAGGCTTCCTCGGGATCCTTATTGGTCCTGCCCCTTACTGGCCGTATGTTGTTCAACCTCTAAAGCTTCAGTTCCCCCATCTGTAAAGTGGTGATAATAAGCTCACTCACCACATGAGATGAAATGAGATGAGTATAGGCACGTTTATATCAGCTCCTGGCTCAGCAAATGCAGAGTATTATATTTAATTGTGACAATAAAAACCATTGTGTAGAATATTGAATATTAATGATTTCATGACTCTGATATTACATCCTATCTGAAAATGTTTTCAAAATCTAATCTAAAGAAAACCATCCGTGGAGAACTCTTTGGTTTCGCACATTGAAAAATTTCTACTTTGTAGAAAGGAATCTCAAATCCATGCAAAATGGCAACTTGTGTTTGGCTGAACATGGTTAACATGTTCACCTCTTTCCTTCCAAAATTTTGCTATCTCAGTGTGGAATGCTTCCAGGTCACTTCAAGAGGTGAACTTGACTCTCAGCTTCTTGTGAGCATGGAACCCACCACTGTCCTTATACTTCTCACTCTCACCATATCTAAGCATTGGGCACAAAGTAACTATTCAAAAATATTTATTGATTTCCATTTAAGAAAACAAGAGATCCAAAAGATAGAGCCTGGAATATGATGAGCATTAACATTGTTTGGGGTGCAAAAGGTTGTTTACCTCTATTAAAAATCCTTATGTCTGTATACAGTGAGTATCTGATTAATCCTCTGTAATGAGCTGCTAAAGCACTTCACCTTATTATTTTCTTTTCTGACATCTCATCTGGTGTAGCACATTTTGGGGATGGACAATGAATAGACACAACAAATAAATGAATGTTAAGTAATAGATGGTCAGAAAAGTCCCCAGAATGGAACAAAACTTACTTCGCGACAAGCATGTCACAATTATGGAGACCTAATGGCCACAGGTAGAATAAACTGAAAGATTTTTAAAGGATAGAAAAAGGAAGAAAAGAAGAGAGAGATGAAAAAATGGTATGGATGCACACCAAATTCCCTGCTGTATGTCACCAACATGTAAATGAATTTGTAGCACAGACCTATACAAATAAAATTTTAAAAAGAATGCGACTATCTCAAACTGTGTAGATAACAATAACAACAAACACTATGTATTCTTGGTTGGAGCAGAAACAGGGGGCCAGAATTTAGTAAGAAATACACTCCAATGTTTAGTATATGGTAGAGGATTGGGGGTTAGACAACAGAAAATGTAGGTCAGTTTTATCTTCCATTGACAACAGCAGAAATATAAACAAGAAAATCAGAGGAGAAGAATACAACACTAAAGTGTCCTCCCTAAATCTTGATTTCTGGTCCTATTATTTTAATAAAAAATGCTTGTGATCTCATACTAGACACTATGAAATTGACTCACATTTAATGATTAATTTTTGCAACACTTTAAGAAGTAAATGTTATTCTCTTTTTTTTTTTTTTTGTCCAGATGAGGAAACTGAAGCCCAAAGAGGTTTAGTGATTTCCTGTGGGAAGTAGCCGAGCTGGGACTCAAACAGGCTGCCAGTTCCTCATCTGGGCCTCTTATCTCCACCACAGGGCTGCAGCACTTTCTGTCTTTTCTCTGTCTTACAAATGTGACTGCAAATACCTACTTTTTTCACTAGTTGTACAAAACTTAACTTTACCCTTATCAAGAAGTTGCTGGTGGTTTTGGTAAAACACCAATACTAGCATTAAAAAAAAAACCCACAAAGTTCCATAGGATGTGAGCATTTTTGTAAATTGTATTGACCTGACCTAAAATTTCTCTACCTAAACTGTGTTTTCTTGAGAGGTGACTAACACAATGTCGCAGAGTATTTCAAAAAGCCTCTTGTCATCTCGTTTCATAGCTTCCCATCAGCCAAGGCAATCTCTTTTCTGAGTTTTCCCTTCACTCATGTTTCCCAGAATTATCTGATAACTAAATAGAAAATTCTATACTGAATTGTTGCCCCTAATTATAAACCATGTAATAAATTATTATACTCAATCATTTAACTGGAAAAAAAGAAGACTAGGGAAACAGAAACAGGAAGCCTACTGCAACAGTACTTAGTCAGTCAATAAACACTTCTTAAGTGCCATCGTGAATCAAGTACTACTCTGAACACAGAGTGCAGGAGCGAATGGAAGTCACAGGATCTGCTCTTATGAAACTTGCATTCCAGTGGAGGGAACAAAATAAATGAGGAAACAGCAGAATAAATAAGATAAGGTTAGATAAATGCTAGGAAGAAAATGGAACCGGACAATGTGGTGAAAAACAAGTGGGCGTGGCAAAATGGAAAACTCTAGAAAGAGTGCTACGGTGGCCTCCCTCTGGCTTATTTACTCATTTCTTCAGATAATCTTTAATATATTACTGAATTATGGTGATCTGTTCCTATATTCATCTCCTCAATTTCTCTGAAATGTGGCCTATCTTAGTCTCCAGTTAAAATATATGTCTGGGGGCTAGAGGAATGACACAGTCATTAGAGCTCTTAGCAAGAGCAAGGCCCTGAGATCAATTCCCAGACACCACATAAACTAAGGGCGGTGGTGCATGCCTATAATCCCAGCAACCGGGAGGCGGAGGCAGGAGAATTTCTATGTGTACAATGCCAGCCTAGGTTACATAGTATTCAGGACCAGACTGAAATACAGAAGGAAACCCTGTCTTTAAAAATGAACTTATTTCTGGTAAATATTAGAATATTAGTCCCTCAATTATTTCTTGCTGCATTAACAATTCTCAGATGAAGAAGCTAAAATGGCCAGCAAATACATGGATTAAAAATGTAAAAGGAACCACTTTCTCTAACATCAGAGACATAAAAAAAAAAAAGATTTTTCTTTTTTTGTCTTGGAGGAGAAAAGAGATTGAAATCAGAACAAGCTTCAGATAATGAGCAAGGAGAGACCCAGAAAGAGAAAATGACATACCATATTTAGAAGCAAACTGGTAGTTTAAAGGTAAACTGGAAAGTTAGTCAATAGAGGCTGAATATGGCAAAATAATGAAAAGAAATCAAGATCATGCCAAGGTGCTTGGACTTTCTCACTCAGGCAATGTAGGAGCATCAGGGATTTTAGAACAAAAGAGCTTCACATCAAGGTCTGGGAGATATAGGTAAGGAACTGAGGGATGGAAGGAAGGGAAGAAGCAGCAGGAAAAGGCCTCCGGTCCAGAGCAGCTCAAGTGGTTTGGTTAAGCTAAGAGGAGAGGCTGAGCTGATTGGGGGTAGCATGGAAAAAGACACAGTATGGATTCAGGACATATTAATGAAATAAAATCAATAGGACTTGGGGATCCATTGCTTCTGAGCCCAGAAGGAATCAGGAAACATGGCTCATCAGTCAGCCACCTGGGGAGCTTCATTTCTCATGACTTATCTGCATGAGATACAAAGAGACATAAAATACCTTTGAAAACCAGCTTGAGCAGCAAGCGATTTTGTCAACAAATATGGAATCATTTTCTTTTTAGCCTATAAGAGTCTGAACCAAAAGGAATCTAAATTCATTTGGTTTGGCAACCAGCATAGACTTTGACCCTCAGCTGGGCGGTTGGCATGAAGCCCTTCTACCTACAGACACCAGCCACTGAGCTGTGCAGACTAACTCACATCTTCACAAGCAGAGTTTGTCTGCACAGCAGTGGCTTGCAACTTAATATTTTGCATAAAAATTCATGAGGTGCAGTGTCCATTTCAGCTGTGTTGTAAAGTAGTAAAAGGGAGAGAGAGGGAGGGAAAGAGAAAGTTCAGCCCAGCACTCAGATAAGGTTCATTTTGAGGGATGATTGCGAGCCATCCTTGGAAATTACAGATGCTACTCGGTTCACTATTATTTTGCAGTATCTCCAGTAATCTTCCGTGATCATTTATAACAGCATGTCTGATGACTTTCAAAACGCAACGGGAAAGGGTACTTCTGTGAAGCATGTCTACTCAAAGGAAAAATCAATCTTAGCTGGTGAGGGAGTGAACTTTGTACCACCACGATTAGACAGTTAGAGATTTCAACATATAAAAATAGGAATGGTAGGAGTCCAGTCATCCAATGTATAGATGTGTAGGATGTATGTTCCAGTTGCTTGAACAGCTTAGGATTTCTCCTCTCATCTAAACAAAACACAACCTGTGTCAAGAATCAAAATTGGCATAATCTAGTAGAAAAGAATCACGAACTCCACAGTGAATATTAATGTTTACATAATGCCTTTACGGTTTGTTAAGTACTTGTCACACAGCTGAGCTGCTAATCATCAAACACACCATTCTCTTTCCAACCTTGTTTTTTCTCTGATAATCATGTGTATGACCTGGAACGCTATTCTAGAGCCCTTCAAGGACAAACTCAAAACCAACCTCTTTTTAAAATATTCTCTGGTTAACTCTTAGCAATGGGTAATATTTCTTAAGGCGTAAATATCCCTCAAAAGCTGTGTAGTGTGGGAAAGGGTGAACACTACTTACAATCGAGAGACTTGGATTCAAGTGCTCATTTCACAAATCCTCAACTACATAACCGAGGCCTACTAAACCTCAGATCAAGAGTTAAATGTGATTTATCTTACATATTTTTATTTAGATAAAAATCACCTTGTACAAGCCTGTTTTATAATTCTAGTGGTCTATATCAAGGGTTAGTACTTCATTTTATTTACCTCGGAGGATTATTGTTTCTCTAAAACATTTAGCCCAGTTCTTGGAAGGTAGTAAATACACAATTAATTAGAATTATTATAATTGAAAATGATTGAGATTCAATACATGAATTAAACACATATTACATCAAGACACTCTAATGAATATAACACTTTATTCATGTTCTAAATAATTCATTACAGAATTATAAAAACTCTGTTGTCATAAGATAGTACAGCACAATGATTAGGAGCCCTTGTTCTGAAATCAGCTTACCTCAGATCTAAACCGTGTCCTATTTCTTCATAGCTATATGACTTTGGGAAATAATTAGCCCGTCCATGCCTTACTTTTAATCTATAAAAAGAATGGAACAACCAATCCTTAAGAACAGGGTTGTTATAAGGAGAATTAATTCATGGAAAGAGCCTAAAACATAGACATAGCCCAGTACATGGTACGTATTGTAATATTTTAGTGTAACTATCCCATAAGAATTTTTTCTTACGAATCAAGAAAAACTGTTGTGGTAAAGAATAAATGAGATTTCTTGTTCCTCAAATGCGTCCCCCTGCTTCTACTTGGCCAGTGGCTCCGTCTCGCCCTCACCCAATGCGCCCTTCCTCTCTAGCTGTAGTTAGCCTTCTAAGACACCAGGCTGATTGCGTTAGAGCTCACAAAGGATCCTGAACCTCATTTCCCAGTCTTTCCCCTACCCGGGCTTCTCCTGCTTTTGTCTCTGCTTCTCATCTAGATGGTCTCAGCCAGCTTTGTGGGTTCATCTGGTGGTGAAGCCATGGACACAACTTGGGAGAGATAATCCATCCTTTCCAGTAACATGTAAGAGCCACTTATTCACATTTTTAAAAATATGGATGGTAGATAATTTCTCAGTTTTACACCATGATACTATTCAAATTCAGCTTCAAAGCAAGTTTTCTTTCTTTCAAGCCAGAATCATTTTTTCAGAATTCTTCCAGATAAAAATTCTGAAATCATGGTGCTTAATTGCCTGCCCAATCACAGCAAGTCTTTCAAACACCCTGGTCATCTGCCCAGGAGATTCTCTAAGCCTGGAATTCCACACCTAACTTTCTGCATTATACCTTTTTAAAGAAACACATCTTGTATGTGCTTTCCAAAGCAAGATTTGACTGAAAACTTGTATGACCTTAGTACAGATTCAGCACTTACTAAATACTAATTCTACTCTGATAGTCTGAGTTCATATTTGGAAGTCCATATTATTGCTGAAATGTAGTTTCTTGTCCTAAGGAACTCTTAGTCTAGCATGTCTGATAAGTAGCAAAAAGCATTTAAGGGCTTTACTCATAAGAACACACTCACTGACAGTTGCTTCAGATCCAAGTACCACATGTCCTCTCCCTATCAAGTCAGCCTACATATTACTCTCAAATAAATCACCTTACCATGTCAATTTTGATCAGATTGATAAGAAAGATTTGGACAAAGTAGCACTTCAAGATTTAAAATTCTTTTTCGATTATGGCATTGCATCAAAAGATCCTGAGCACAAAACCAGTATTTGCACAAGGGTTTATTAGAACAAGGGTTTTAGAATTTAAATATAGTAGCAGTGAAAACACAAAGAATTCAGGGAGAGAGCTTAGAGAAAATAATATGCTGTGATGAAAGAAAGTAGAGAATTGACAAAGAAACAGAAAGAATGAAGAAATTAGAAAGGAGAAACAGAAAAGATGCTGTATGTGCTCAGATTATAGGACATAAAAGTAAAAATGGAAAGCAAATTTGATTCTAAAAATGACTTAAATATTGTGAATTGCACTGTTTCTCCTAAGATGATGAAAAGATAACTAACAGGTTTTTCCGCACAAAAATGGAGTCATGACACAGAAAGCAAGAAGATTGTTGGGCTAAAAGATATCAGTTGAAATTTCTAGGGTAGAAATTTCCTAGGGTAGAGAGAGAGTTTAAAGATAGATCTTAATGATAAAACTTTGGAACACAACTCCATTCAAAAAATTTCGTCCTTCTATCAATAAACATTTACTGAATCCCAATCACATGCCAAACACTGTTCAACATCATACAGATCTATCAGGGAGTGAAATTCAGTCCTCCCACTGCTGCCCAAATGTGGAATCTGAGAAAAAGTAGTTAGAAAGGTAGAGTTCAATGCTATAGTATTGAATTCCAGGAATTCAATAAAAAGTCTCTAAAAAGAATCGACAGTCAATCAGATTGACTTATATTCTTCCTTCTTACCAGGAACTTAGAGAAAATAAAAGTATGCATGTGCAAAAAGTCACCAGAGGTCATACTTGGAATATTACAGCTGCACATCACAAAGGCTGATAATACTTAAAAACAACAAGACAGGTCTCTGAAACTTCTCTAGGATGCATAACAACAAGGATATCAAGGCATTACTTTTAAACTGTCAGGTAATATCCCCAAAGTGAGATAGGACACTAGCCACAAGGGGAAAAAAGTGAGATGCTGAGGAAATCCCAAATGTGGCTTATCTCAGGCAGGTTTTGAAGGGGAGTGTGCGTATTCAGACAGGAATCTAACCCATATGTTCCATATTCTCTTACAGTCTACAAAATGTTGGTACAGAAGAGCTCTTTGATGTATGGTGATCTTGCCAAGTCTTTTTATGAGACTTCTGATACCATATCACTTCCTAATTGGACATTGTGTTTTACCCCAAGTAAACAAGCTCACACACCAGCAACCAGAGTTCGGGTCAAAGAAGGAAAGGCATGACCCTAAGTAAACATGTAAAACATAAAAATTATTTCCTTCCTTGACTTATGTGGTCCATATGTCAGCAGACAGGAATCAGTTAAGCACCAAGCCAGATTATAAAGCAAGAGTGTAGTTTCTAAGTGCAACTTCTATAGGCGGAGACGGAATGGGAAGAGAGTGGTCAGAGAAAACACACTTGATTGGAGGAGAAGGGCAAGTGAAACAGCCATAGAATAAATAATTTATAACAAATGTGAGAAATAATATTTTTAGCTACAACTCAGCGAAGAAATTGTTTCTTTTCTTGAAAGCCAGGGAAAACTGTACAGATCCTGTAGCCATCACAATAGTGCTTAAAAAAAAAAGGAATTTTGTAAAAACGATTTTACATAACAAGTTCTCTGAAAGAATATTCTGCCTCTAGCAATTTCATGGATTATGTAATGGCAAGTAAGAACAGAAATCATTGGAGGAATAGAAGTAACAAGAAGAAATACCCCATAGAGGGAATGTAAGTAATTGCATTCCTAAGGATTAAAGCCTGGGAAATCAGCATCAAGAATCTGCCAAGAAGATTCCATTTTTTTTCCATTGCAACCCAACAAGAAGCAAATTGACGCAGTTGCAAGCTTGGCCCAGCCATTTGCCACATAGAGGAGACAAGGGACTTTGATGATGTCATCTTTTTAATTACAGTATATGTCATATCCTGTGAACAATTTTCTCTTTCTAGATGTCACCACAGCTCTGAGAAATGGTGTATTAGTTTGAGTTCTTTCAAAGACAGAATTCACAGATTTTATATCAAAAGGATCTATTAGGAAGGCTTAAAAATCCAAGAATAAAGATAGTCCAAGATGGATGCTCAGCCGTGAAGTAGATCACCTGGCCAGGACTGCAGGCCAGCCCCTAATGTGAGTCTGCTGCAGATCTTGGATGAAGACTGCAGCCTGAAGATCAACAACTGAAGAGCAGCAATGGGCAGACAGGCACAAGTTGAGACTGGAGTGAATCTGTGCTGAAGATCTGTGGCGTTTAGCAAGTCAGTGTCCATAGACAATTGTGAAGGCAAGAGCTTTCCCAGAGGAAGAAGCTGTAACAATCTTTCCTCTCCCTTCCTTTTATACCCTTGGAGTTCCAGTTGGCCATCCCACATCTGTGTGGGTGCTCTTCTCTCATTGGTCAGCCCACAAATCACTCACCCTCTAATCCGGGTTCTTGATTCCCAATCTAGGCAAGGTTCACAAACCCTCAGGTGTGGTTCCTGATCCCCTCAAGTTGACATAATCCCTTGAATGGTCACAGCTGGTAAGTTTCAGAGGAATTCTAAAAGATGACTTCATTATTCAGAAAGAGCTCTTTCTCTGAGAACTACTTGAACTCAGATAGTAATATTGAAATCAATGTTCATGACCCAAACCTAACATATACCAATAAAAGTTACTAAGGTGGGGTAAAAACATAGCTCAGTGCGAAAGCCCTGGGTTCAATACCCAGTTTAAAAAAAAATCTGAGAAGCAGTGACCTAGACAACAACTAGAACTAGTAGCACCAAAGTAAGAGATCATCGCCATCACTGTGAGGAGGGATTGGTAATTATGCAATTATGCCAAGAATGCCCTTAGAGGGGACCTAGCTAAGATTTGCCTATCAATTCAAAGGGTGAATTGTCTGTCACAAGGCTCTGTTTGTCTTCAAAATTCCCTACAGAGAACTTCTTTGGTTACTGTTATATGATGCAAGTAAGTATACACACACACACACACACACACACACACACACACACACATTAATATAGATAAGGGTGTGGTGATGAATAGATTCTATGTTATTTCCTATTCTATTAGACTCAATATATGTTTGCAATAGTCAGGACAGCCGCCCAGGAAAGAATACACACAGCCACTCCCGCTAAACCAGGTATCTTGCACAATCTCCTTCAACAGTGATAATAGAAACAACAAGAAGAGCTCCCGGGTGTTGAGTGCTTACAGGCAGGTCTCACAGTGTGTGCCTTGATTCTCTTCTGACCCTCATGTAATCCTTCACCATTGCCATGGTTGTTTTCATGCTCATATTACATTATGGATATATAAGGAAACAGGACAAAGAAACCATACGTGGTTCTTCTATTTAGACACAGATCTCTTTTTCTTCAATATATACTCTTGCCACTGCACTGGGTGGCCTGACGGTAATCAACATGAATGCTAACACACAGCAAACCCACAGCCCCCAAGTACTCTGAAGTCAGATTCATTAGAGCTTGAAGTTGTTTTCCATGTCAGATTACAAAATCACTGGGAACAGAGGCCATAGTTGAATAATTTTGAAAGAGAAACAGAAAATGGGCTATTACGTACGCCCCTTGGATATGGGCTATGGTTCGCCATCATCAACACCAGGAGACAGCCCCACGCCTTGTCTATGGGTGCTCTTAACGTGATATCGGTTTCTGCTTTTCCTCCCTGGAGTATGTACTGAGGTCTAAGGCCAGTAATTATCATTTCTCAGAATGACTCTTCTTCTGTTTTGCCTTAGGTATTTTGTCTAAAATGCTGAAAGTTCAGAAGAGCAGGCGGGATGCTTGCGGATTCCCAGAGGACCGGAGATGGAAAATCTTTCAAGAGGGGACATTAAATGCCAGAGATGGACACAGTCACCGAGCCTCATGTTGGTTTTTTTCATCCCTCCATATTTCCATTTCTCTTTCTTAAATAGGATCTACCTTACTTTGTCTGAAAGAAGTTCGGCACTTACTGGGCTCTATTAATCAGAAGAGAGCCCAATAAGTACAAAATATAGAAATTATTTGTATTCAACCCATCTTTGTTTTATACCCTCTGGGTCAGAGACATTAATGCCTCAGAGGACCTGCGTCATCCTGAAAGAGAGTCATTCAAACTGCCACTCTGCCTACAGCTTGGCAACCTGTTCCAGAAGGCCTCTCTTATATAATCATGACTCTTAGTGAAAGTTTTATTAAGGGAATACCAAAACCCACAATGAATGTGCACTTGGTTTCCATGGGTGTGTAATAAAATACCACAAACCAGGTAGCTCACACAGTATAAATTTATTGCCATGCAGCCCTGGACACTAGAAGTCTAAAACCCCAAGTGGATCCTCTGAAACATGTAGGAGAAAATTTTCCTTGCCTCCCCAGTCTCCTGGTGGGTTTTCTGGCAATCTCCTGCACTCTCAGCTTGTAAGTGCAATAGTCACAGTATCTGCTATTATTGGTTATTACTTATATTTTAAAGAAGGAAGTAATTTAAGGTTCTCTGAAGAAGTGAACGTGCTTCATTCTTTGCCTTTATCACACTGGTCTTTGCTTTCATCAGCTGCCTCATGATCTTCCCTCTGTGCATCTCTGTTTATATGCTCCTGCCTTAAAAGTAAACCCAATCGTGCAATATTAGCAGCCTATGCAACTCCAGTAAGACTACCTCATCTAATTGTATCTGGCAATAGTTACACTCTTCCAAATTCCATAGTATCCTCAAAAGCATGTTCCGTTCCATTGGTTAAAATCTGCAAACTACTTTCAGTTCAGACAGACTTGATAGTTACCCTGCAGCCCAATGATTTAAGGCAGGATAATGCAAAAAAGTAGGAAAAGTTTAGATTTGAGAGAAAGAGAAACCTGAATTTGAACGCCACATTCAACATTTCACATACTCAAGATTCGAAGCATGTCAGTTCACCTTTCTCAGCCTCAATTACTTCATTCTTAACGCTTGAATAATACTCAATAGTAGCAGATATGGTGGGTATTGTACTCATATTCCTTTATGTTATCTACCTGCCGACATTGATACTTTTTTGCCCAAGGATTTGCCTACCCCAGCCCACAGACTTATGGTAAGCCACAGGCACCAGAGATGCAATAGCTCCCAGAGTCGGAATAGCTCTGGGAGGCTCACTCCACACTAGATCCCAGAGTTTCCCAACAGCATTGACTCCAGTTGCCCACAGGGTAAATCTTTTTGATACTACAGACTTCACTACCAGCGTTCCCTTCCTTTCTCACTAGGCTTTCATCTTTGGGTCTTGGAATTGTTTCCCAAATAAACTGCTTGCATTCAAGTCCTTTACTCAGAGCCTTCCTCCAGGCAAACCAAACTAGGACAACAGCATATTCTTGGAAGAATTATTTTGAGGATTACAAGTTGTGCAATGTGGAACATGGTATGTAACAGGTACCTTCAGAATTGTGTTTATTAATATACAAACATGCACATGTGAGGGATTATAATGTATGTGCAGGACAGTGATAGAGCAAGCTATTGTGTGCTGCTAAAAATGTGCTCTCTCTAGTTCATGTAAGTAATGTAATTAAAATTTCCAGTAGAGGTTAAACCTTCCTTTCAGAAAAAAATAGTAAAATAAGGAAAGGAAGGGACTAGAGGAAAGGAGAAGAGAAAAAGTATTTTCTTTTTTCTTGTTCAAAATCTGATTACATCACTTACTATTAGTGTGACATTTGTAAGTTTTTGGAGTTAATATTAACCACTATAAAAAAAAGTTCTAGGAGTTAGATCTGAGTTCTAAAAGATACAAAGTGTCTCTGTGCCTCAGTTTCTTCATCTGACTTGTTCAAGGCCAGACCTGTGTTTGGGATGAAGCCAACATTGAACCCAGGTAACTGAAGCCTATATATTTAAACACCCCATTATACTACTTTCCTCATATGAAGCGCATTTAATCACCCAGCTGGGACCTGCATTTAAATCATTCAAACATGAAATTTTTAGGGAATAAGATGTCTTTGCATTGAATTTAATGTACTTTCTGAGGTTTCTATAGCAACAAAAATCTAAAATCACCTCTGGTGGTATTACTTACAAAAGGAAAGAGACACTCCTGCTGACCCTTTATCAAAGAATTAGCTTCATCAGGATGGCCTGGCCACATGGAACAGCATTGTGCTGTGTATTCCTGAAGATGTGATTGCTCCCCTTGGCTTGGGAAGGTCTACATCAATACAGTCAACAACATTTGTGAGCCCTTATTATTTGCTAGACCAAAGGCATTGAAATACTATTGTTACTTTTCTCAAGGAACTCAATGTTCAGGGAAGAGATGTCTGTGTTACAAATGCTGAGAGGCCGCATAATGCGAGTAGTAACAAATGAGTGCCAAACGCAAAATGCAGTAGGAGCAGAGAAAGGTAAAACATAATAGCCTGGAGGAAAAAGAAAAGGAAGAAGAAAAAGAAAGAAAATTTCTCAAGGAGGTAAAAACCCATGTAGGCCTAGGAAGGTAAATGAATTAGTAACAAGCCCTTTTTGATTTTTTTCATCTTCTTTTTCACGTTCCTCCTTTCTTCATGTGAGCTCTCTGTGATCACCTCCTAGATAAGCCTCCTGCACTCATGGGTTTCTCTAAGCGTGCTTTAAGGGAAACCCAAATGATAAGAGTAGTGATCAGGCTAACTCATCCAGTTCTAGGCTGGTGTCTGCAGTGGCTCAAGCTGATGGGGCCTCTAGAATCCATTACAAGTTTACCTGCATTCTAGAATTCGATGTGAAAATGAGCAGTAGAGTGAGAGACGATCCAACAGGACTCCCCTGATTATTTCTGGCGGTCTCCCGTCCTTATTCTACACCTGACTTTGACTCAGTTTTCAGCTCACAGTGCCCAAGTAGGAGTATACACAAAAGCAAAGTTCAAGAGCATGTCTTCTGTGCCCTTCTGCATCTCACGGATTCACCTTTCCATTTTTGTGGACCGAAGTACAGCCATTGCGGCCCTCTGCTCTATCCTAAGATGAGATGAAGACCAACCCTTAAGTGCATCTTCAATGAACTATCACTATTTCGTGGATTACCGTCTTTCATATCCTTTTATACACAGGGTGGCATACAAGGCATTTCCTCCACAATAGCATTAGGAAAGGATATACTTTCTGCAAATGAGTGAAATACCCTTCTATTTGGGTAGCAGGTTTCATCGTGTGGAACGTGTCTTCTCTTTCACTCTTGCTTCCACAGTCCAATGTCAATAAGAGTGTTCCTGGTGCCCAAATCTTTGCCCTTCCCAGTAATTCATCTTGTGTTCTTTCCATCACCAAACTTCCTTTTGTACCCTTCATTTTTTTTTCTGTTTTTATTCAAATTCTTTACTTTTGTTATATCATACTTTATGACAAGTGGCCTTAGAACCAACTATTCCAAATCTCTTGTGGAATTTAGTTCAAAAACATTTTTAGTGTCTGTAAATGACAAATGCTGAGTGAGAGGGACTGGGCAGTGAAGAGGGCAGGAGTGGACTCCCGAATTTTAGAGCTTCTTTTAGAAGGAAGGAGGTAGAATACAAATAGAAAGTTTATTGTGCTGTAAATGTTTGATACAGCAAAATGTGTCTGCCAAAGCAATGCATGTTCTTTGAACAGAGAAAATATTTTTTTAAAAAGACTTCCTAGTTTTTCATTTTTATTTTTACTACACATTTTATTTTTACTATTAAGACTGCTCAATTCTGATAAGTCACCTCAGGATCCTAATTCAAATATATCTTCATTCTCTTCCAAATTCCTTCCAATCTTTTATGGTTTCCAAATCATATCTTACTGTACATGGTTTGTCTTTGTAATCTATCTTATATTATTTTGGTGGCAGTCTAAATACCTATCTTAACAACTTGGTGATTTACTTGAAGCCTTGAAATTTTCATCCCTTGTATTGCATGATGTTTTTCTTTTTCCACCCATTTTTGATATGTATAAATATAATACATAAAGTTTACATTGATCTTGAGTATTTTGTGCATATACGTATTGTGGAAAAGTTACAATTCCTTTCCTTCTCTTTTTTCAACCCTCCTACTCCCTCTCCCTCCCCTCCAGTTCCCATTATTCACCACATTAAGTTCTATGAAATAATTGTGATCCGGGTTTCTCATATCAGAGAAACCATTTAATATTTCACCTTCTGCTTCGGACTCACTTCACTAAGTATGATGGTCTCAAGTTGCCTCCATTTACCTATGAAAGCCTCCAACTTATCTGTCTTTGTAGATGAATAGTATTCCTTTGTGCATAAATAGCACAGTTTGTGTATCCATTGGTCTGTTAATGATCACTGGGGTGTCTTCCACATTTTAGCCACTGTTAGTTGTGCTGTTATGAATCTATCTCTGCTATATGTTGTTTTCAACTCCTTTTGGAAAATTCCCAGAAGTATCACTGTATAAAAGGACACTTATTTCCAGTCTTTTGAGAGACTTCTACACTGCTTTCCATAGTGGTTGTGCCAGTTTACATTCCTGGCTTCTTTGTCGAAGATTAGGTAGTTGAGTGTATTTAAGGGTATACCCACCAACAGACCGAAAGATATATAAATTGTGGTATTTATACACAATGGAATACTACTCAACTATAGTACTTATCCTCAGTCCTGTTCCACTGGTCTACCTGTCCGTTTTTGCACCACTATTGTATAGTTTCACAACTATTGCTTTATACTATAACTTGATATCTAGAATTGCAATGCCTCCTGCTATAGCCTTGTAACTTAAGATACCTTTGGCTATTCTAGGCCTGCCTTGGTTCCATATAAATTTAAGAAATATTTTTTCAAGTTCTGTGAAAAAAAATTGTCAGTATTTTGACAGGAATTGCACTGAAACTGTATATCAGTTTTGGCAGTATAGTCATTTTGACTGTATTGATTCTGCCTATATAAGAACAGGGGATGTCTTTCCAGGTTCTGATGTCACCTACAACTTCTTTGTTCAGTGTAATGTAGTTTCCTTTATCTAGGTCCTACAATTCCTTGGTTAGGTATACTCCTAGGTATTTAATTTTTTGCTGGGCTATTGAGAATGGGATTATTTTTCTGAGCTCTTTCTAAGTCAGTTCATTGTTTCTGTAGTGAAAAACTATTGATATTTTAGTATTAATTTTGTAGCCTATTTGGCTGAATTTGAATATTATTTCCAAGAGTTTCATAGTGGAGTTTTGGGAGTCTTCTATGTAGACAATCATATCATTTGCAAATAAGGATAGTTTGATTTCCTCCTTTCCAATGCAAAACCTTTTATTTCACTTTCTTGCCTGATTGCTATGTCAAGTGTTTCAAGGACAATGCTGAATAAGAGTGGTGACAGTAAACAGCCTTGTCATGTTCCCAATATGAGAGAAAACACTTTCAATTTTTCTCCATTTCCTATGATATTTGTGGTAGGTTTGGTATATATGGCTTCTACGAGTTTGAGATAAGGCCCTTCTATAACTTTTTTCACATTTTTTTATCATGAAAGGGTATTGAATTTTATCAAATGATTTTTCTGCATCAATTGAGAGGATAATGTGGTTTTTGTTTTTGCTTTTCTTGATGTAATGCATTACACTGATGATTTATGTATGTTGAACCAGCCTTACATCTCAGGAATGAATCCCACTTGATCGTGATGTATAATCTTTCCCATTATTTGCTGGATTCTGTTTGCCAGAATCTTATTAAGAATTTTTGCATCTATATTCATTAAGGATATTGGTCTATAATTTTTCTTCCTGGTTAAGTTTTTGCCTGGTTTTGGGACTAAGATGTGCTGGCCTCCAGAAATGACTTTAGCAGTATTCTTTCTCTTCCAACTTCATGGAACAGTTGGAGAAGAATTAGATTTGCTGTCTCTGAAATACTGAAAAAATTCTGCTGTGAATTTATCTGGTCTTGGGCTTTTATTTGTAGACAGAGCTTTTATTACTGCTTTAATTTCTATGTGTGTAATGGGATTATTCAGGATTTTTATGTCTTGTTCATTTGATTTTAGTATTTTGTATGTGTCCAGAAAGTCATCCATTTCTTTCCAATTCTCTAACTTGTGAGAAATAGGTGTTCAAAATAATTTCTTAAAATACTCTGAATTTCTGCAGTCTATTGTTATTTCACCCTTTTCATTTCCATGTGCATTAATCTGTGCTTTTTTCCCCTTCATTTGGTAAGTTTAGCTAAAGGTTTGTCAATCTTGTTCATTCTTTCAAAGAACCAGCTCTTTGACTCATTAATCTTTTTTATTGTCTTTTTAATTTCAATTCCACGAATTTCAGATCTGATCTTTATAATTTCTTTTCTTCTACTGCTTTTTGGCTTAGATTGTTCTTGCTTCTTTAGGATGTTAAGGCGCATCATAAACGTGTTTATTTGTGACTACTCTGTTCTTTTGATGTGTGCATTGATGGCTATGAATTTCCCTTTCAGTACTGCTTTCATTGTGTTCCACAGATTCTGATATGATGTACTTCCTTTATCATTTAACTCTATGAAGTTTTTGATTTCTTCTCTGATTTCTTCTGTGATTCATTGTTTAGTCAGCAGTAAGCTGTTTCCTCTCCATGTATTTGTGTATTTTTTTGTTTCTTCTGCTGTTAAGTTCCATTTTTATTCCACTATGATCTGATATTCCTTTGTATTCATTTAAGTATGATTTAAGACCTAGAATATGTTTTTGTTTGTTTGTTTTTTAGAAAAAGTTCCATTTGCTGCTGAGAATAACATGTATTCAGTTGACGTTGAATGAAAACTCTGTAAATATCTATTAGGTCCAAATTTCCTATAGTATCACTTAAGTGTTGTATATCTTTGTGGATTTTCTGTCTGGTTGATCCATCTATCTGGGATAGGGGAGTATTAAAGTCCCCTGCTATAATCATATTGGGGCCTATGTGTCCTTTCAGATATAATAATTTTTGGTTTACGTAATTGGGTGCTCCAGGGTTGGGAACATATATATTAATAACTGTGAATTCTTCCTTCTTTATAGCTCTCTTAACTAGTATATAGTGACCATCTTTGCCTCTCCTAATCTGTTTTGTTTTGAAATCTGATGAGTCAGAAACTAATATAGTTACCCCTGCTTGTTTCCTTGGTTCTATTGCATTAAATGTTGAATTCCACCCATTAATTTTCAGTCTATGAGTTTTCTTGTGGGTGAAATGCATCTCCTATAAGCAAATTGTGGGTTTTTGTCTTTTAATCCAGGCAGCCAGTCTATGTCTTTCAATAGGTAAGTTGAGGCCACGCATGTTCAGAGTAACTATCAAGGTACATTCGGTATGTCCTGCCATCGTTATAGTTTTTCAGCATTATTTACTAGACTTACTTTCTTCTTGGCTCATTCGCCTATATCTGTTGTTGTCTCTTTTTCTCTGGGGTCTTTGGTGTCATTAGCCTCCCTTTCACTTTCTAAGTTTCCTTTAAGTATTCTCTGGAGTCCTGGCTTAGTGGCTCCACAATTTTTTAAGCTTTCTGTATCATGGGTAGTTTTAATTTCTCCTTCTAATTTAAGGAACAATTTTGCTGGATATAGCAATCTGTGTTGGCATTTATGTTCTTTTAGTGCTTAGATGATGTTGTTCTATTATCTTCTGGTTTTGGGGGTATGGATTGAGAAATCCGCAGTTATCCTGATGAGCTTATCTTTGTAGGTCACCCTTTGTTTTTCTCCTACAGGTTTTAACATTCTCTCTTTGTGTTGGGTCTCTAGTATTTTAATCATGATATGTCGTGATGAGGTTCTCTTCTGATCAAAGTTGTTTGGTATTCTATAACCCTGCAGTAATTCAATGTTCATTTCTTTCCTTAGATTTGAATAATTTCTTCCATTATTTCACTGAACATGGCCCTTAAGCCTTTTGTTTTGTCCTCAGTTTTCTTCTGCACTTCCATAATTCCGCAGTTGTTTCACTTTGAGTCATCTATCAGCTGTTGTAACCATTTTTTTTTTCCCTTTTTTGTTTCGTGTTCTTTACAGTCTGTACATTCCAGCTCAACATTTTATCTTTCAGGTCTGATATTCCATTCTCAAAATGTTCAAGCTGTTTACTTATTTTTTTCCTGTGTGTTTTTCACATTCTAAAGGTCTGCTTTCAATATTGTTATATCTCTACTGTATTCATCTCTAATTTCTTGTATTGCCTTCATAATCTTCTGCCTTACATCTGCTTTGATTTCTTCTAATTTCTTGTCAATGTTTGCTGCTTGCATAGCTCTGTCCCGGCGTAGCTCTTGCATTTCCTGTTTCATTTTCTGTTTCAATTTTAAGTATTTCTGGGTCCAGAAGTTATCTTTTCTGCCTTTTTCATTTTTGGGTTCTGCTATTTCAGGATCCCTGGTATCATTTTCTGGGGTGTCAGGTCTTTCTGTAGGAGACTTATTACCATGTTTCCTCATAGTTCTGTTACAGTGAGTTGAGGCTCCAGTATTGTTTATAGACTCTGTTTTCCTGAGATTCTTAAACTAGACTCTTTTCAAGTGTTATCTGCCTGTCTCTAGGAGGGGTGTGGAAAGGCCCAGTCCCGAGCTCCCAGGTGCAGGCAGGGCTCTTCTGGGGGCTACTTGGCTGTCTGGCATGCAGGAGGGACTGCATGATGTTGTTTATAGAACAAACCAATTAATTTTAGTAAGAAGGTCTAAAAAGTCAGGTCTTCAAACATTAATGTTGACTCAAAGGGAGAGGTAATGGCAGCATCACTTTCCAAACCTACATTGTGCAGTGGGTACCCTTCAGACAGAGAACTTAATTCAAGTTCAGGACTACGCCTTCAGCAGACTCAGATGATTGGCAAAAGAGTCGCTGGAAAGGTGAATCACTCAAAAGCCCTGCAGGAAGCAATGAAACAAATGGGGAAACTTAACTTGGAAAAGAGAATGTTCAGAAGAAAAAAACAAGCAACAGATTTGTCAAACAACCTCGTAGGACCAAGGAAGAAGGGGAGGAGAAGCTTCCTCTGTGAGCAAGGAGGAGCTTCCCAATCCAGGCATGGCAGCCGCGAACTGCTGCTCCCCAGAACGCAGACTGGCTCCTGCCCTGGCTTTTTCCCCCCTGCAACATGCTCCAGGAAGCCAGCCTGTTTTATTTTCGCATTACAGCTGTTTGGGAGGTAATGAGTTTCCCAGCCCTGAAAATACACGTGCAAAAGTTGGGCAAGCATGGGGGTAGGGATGTCGCTGACAGACATGAGGCTTTCCTAGGCGTCTCTCAGAATTCTGGGATCTGAAGCCGCGAGTGTGGAGAGTGGAGGGGCGAAGCCCCACCTGGGATTCTCGGTCTGTGAGGAGGGCAGGGTGCAGGCTGCTCTCCCCGTGCTCTGCAGAAGCCTTTCTGATTTTTAACTCCATCCTTCTCACCCTCGTTCCAACACATTTCTCACACGAGGTGGAACAGATGCTGGGGTAATGCTGGCTAAAAATAAAAGCAAGAGGGGAAAGAAGAAACTATTTTACAATAAATATCTCAGCAAAAATTTTATATCCTGAATGGATTTGGCAGCAAAAGAACAGCTGTTGTCTCTTCGGCAGTTCTTCCTTCTCTCACTTTTATAACCTGATTAATATGCCAATCAGATTTTTTGTAATCAGGAGCAGGGGACATTAACCTCAGAAAGCATGTAAAATGTATCTTCTAAGAAAAAAGAAGAAGGTATTTTGTGAATTGGTCTCTTTGCTCTTCTTTTTTGTTTTTGTTTGTTTGTTTGTTTGTTTGTTTGTTTGTTTGTTTGTTTGTTTTCAATTGCACTGAGAAACCAACCCGACAAAGAAAACCAGAGATCCCTCCCATCTGTCACTCCTTAGGGCCTGGAGGGAACACACTAGCAGCCTCTCCCCCGCTTCCTGGGCCAGACAGCAACGTCTCATGGAATTCCACAATTCTAGGGGACAGTGGTGCCCACTGAAGCTATCTCAGAGGACCTCAGGCCCTAAAATGGGTCATGATTCTCTCTAGTCACTCAAAGCTCGCACCAATTTATGATTAAGCAATTATTAGTTAAGCAATTATTATGGGGCCTTCAATTTGCAAAGCAAGCAGTAATGAAGCATTTCTAGGTCCAAGTTCCTGCCTGAAACGTACCAACGTCAGTAAGTTGTGACAGCTACTCTCCCAAAGTTTATGATCTAGAAGTGAGGAAATGCAATGAGCACACCTGAGGAAAAGTCAAGTGAAAACTGGGAAGGGCCACAGAGCACTGCAGATAAAACAAAAACAAAAACAAAAAACTTGACCTCAGTAGAGTGAAGTAACGTCTCTGTATTGCAGGTGAGAGGAGACATATGTCTAAAAAGGAGGTGATGCAGTTCGAAAGAAAGCACTATTAGATTAGGTCTCAGAAAGTAAAGAAGATTTGGGTGGGTGAGGTCAGGATAATGGTGGTAAAGAGTGAGGAAAAAAGTGGAACAAATGAGGGGGTCTAAAGGACGAAGGCAACAGCGGGATGCACGGAGTATGAGCCTTGATAGTTGAGTAAATGGGTTTAACTAACACATAGGGTAGACGAGAGAAAAAGGAGAGGAGGCTGAAGCCAGAGGAGGGAATGAAACTTCTGGAAGTGACGTCGACAGGTCCATGATTCTATAATTGTATGCTCCCTACCATAGTTATTACTCTATGCTGCTGGCTAATAGATGATCGTCATATCTGTGTATCTTCTAAAACTGCCGAAATCAAACCAAAACAAAAAATCACAACAGAGTAATTGTAAGTCAGCTGTTTAGTATAGATGCTACAGTATTCAGTGATATTTAAACATCTGCTATATAAAATCTGTAGCTTCTGGACTGGTAGTGTAGCTAAGCAGTTGTTAAGAGTGCTTGCCTAGCAAACGCAAGGCCCTGGATTTGATTTCCCAGCACCAAATAAGCAGGGCATGGTAGCAAATGCCTATAATCCCAGAGGATTGTAGGTCAAGGTCAGCCTGGCCTACATAGTGAGTTCAGGCCAGCTTGGACTATACAGTGAGACAATACCTCAAAAAAGGTCGTTTCTTTTACAATGGTTCAACAATTAATATAAGAACACACACATGCATGCCAGAAGTATGCATATGCTGACCACATCTGACCAAATATTGATAACACCTGGATTTATGTTGTGGATGTAGGTGTGTTTAAAATTCTAGTCTTCCTGCTTCATGACTATGAAAAAGGTTTTAAGGTAAATTTTTTATACAGTAAAAATAAATAAAACCTGAGTTATCAGCTTAAGACTCAGATGAGAACCTCCTGGGCCATGTTCTCACAAGCCTGACTTGTGTGTAAGCCAACACCTCACATCCATGCTGTGCTTAGACCAGAGGTCACAGGGATCCTTCGTCATGTCTCTGGGATGCCTGTGGTGTAATTGCAGAATTAATAGGCAACAAGATGTAATCGTGTGTAGGAAGCGAAAAGAGCAGAACAGTTTGCCATTTGTTCATTTTCACAAGTTTTAGGCTCTTTCGATGGCAAAAAATATTCATGGGGTTAAGAATCAGCTTGTTTGGTAAACTGCAATTAGCCTGAACTGGGTCTTCTCAGCTTCTGGAAGAGGGATAAATATAGATGTCGATATTTCTGTGGGAAGACAAGACCTCAAGTAATTTATTTTAAGATTTCGGGGGTGGGGGGAGCGTCTTTGGGAGGGGCACCCGGTCCAGGAAAGGTGCTGCTTATCTGGACCCACTGGGAACATAAAGGGGAGGCGCTGCTTGCTTTCATCAGCTGGTGCAAAGGTTTAAGAGTCCAGAAATGGGCCTTTCATGGTACCTAAAAGAAGCTTCTAGAGAAGGGGAAAGCAGCGATCTGGGAGCCAGACTGCTTAAGTGTGGTCCCTGCTCTGCCGCTCTCTAACTGGGTGACTTTACTTAACACAGCCTAACTAACCAGCCTGTGCCTCAGTTTCCTCCTCTGCAAAATGGAAATGATGATAACTATAGGTAAGGCATCTCACTGGGGTCCAGCACAAATGAGTGTGTATGATTTGGCCTCTGTTACATTTTTTAAAACGTAAAAAGAAAATCAAATTCATGTATAGTTGGCTCTCGATATCCCCAACTACCAATATATTTGGAAAAAATTTGTCTATATTGGACATTACAGACATTTTTGCCATTATTCTGTAAATAATGTAACAACTACTTACATAATCTACTAGGTATTTTTAAGTATCTAGAGATGACTTAAAGTATATAGGAAGATGTATATAAATTATTGTGTAAATATTTTATGGGTATTTGGAGATTTAGGTATTCATGGGTGATGAAATGGTCGTGAAGCCAGAACCCCATGGATATCATGGGATGACTCTACTGTTATCTATTCTTCAGATCATATTTATATTTCACCAATTTCCCACTATTGCTCTCATTTGTGATCCAGGATCCAACGCAGGATCCCACATTACATTAAGTTGTCACGTCTCTTTAGTCTCCTCCAGTCTAGGACAGGTGTTCAGACTCTGTCTTTCATCACCTTGCCATAATTAAAGGGGGTTGACATGTAGTTCTTCAATTTCATTTTGTACAGTGAGGTTGCATTTTGGAATAGAATATCAAAGAAAAGATTCTGTGCCCTTCTCAGTGAGTCATGTCAGAAGATACAAGGAGTCAAAATACCTTATTAAGAGTAATGCTAATTTTTTGATTAAGTCAAGATGGTGATTGAAGATCTCTCTATTTGGAAAGCTAACACTGTTCCTCCCTTGTAACTATTAGGGATCTCATATAAGGATCTCTATATGCATAGGAATATATATACACACACACACATATATATGTATATATATATATATATATATTGCAAACTTTCTGTTTCTTATCACACTTTTGCTTACTACTTTTAACAACTATTGATGATCCTTCCTTCCAACATTATGAATACAGTGTTTATCTAATGGTAATCTATCTCTAGTACCCCTTAATTATTAAGAGAATTTATACTATAGGAAAGACCTATACTGTAGACTAAAGATGATTAAGAAAAAGGAAGTGACAAGGAAGTGGAGGAGACAGGAGTATGAGAGGGGAGTAGGGAGGATAAATCAAAATATCCTAATGAAATTCAGCATTTTGTAAAGCTAAAATGTATTAATAACTGTAATAAAACTTTAAAAGACTTATCTCAAAACAATTAAAGAGATTTTTTCTTTTTCCCCATTTTAGTAATATATGTATGCGATATATATTAACATTGTATAATATATAACTATACATATTAACATATATGTATGCAAAACATGTTTATATTGACTTGAGTACTTTGTGCACATACACACATACATACATACATACATACATATCATATCAAAACAGCAATCCCTTCCCCTCCACCTTTTTGACTGTCCCACAACTGCTCCCTCCCTGCTAACTTTCACCATCACCCCCAATTGGTTCTTTTTTGTTTAACGTATCATCTGTCTTTCTCCTTCCCACCCTCTCATCTCACCTTTCCCTCTCTATGAAGCCCATCTTTTTACTTTCTTCCATGTCTCTTATATATTTTATGGTTTGGTTTTCTCACATTAGTGAAACCATATAATATTCAACTTCTTAGGTCTGATTTATTTTGCTGAGTACTATGACCTCAAGCTGACTCCATTTTTTCTAAATATGACTCAAATGTGTCATTTCTAATGGCAGAGTAATACTCCATTATTATATACATACCACATCTTCTTTATTCATTTATCTGTATTTGGACATACTGGCTTCTTCCAAGATATGACTGTTATCAATTGTGCTGCTATACAAAGGACATTTAAGTTATCACTACATCAATCAGATATCACAGGCTTAACTTATATGAAAGACCAAAAAAAAAAAAGGAATCGCTACATTAAATGAATTTAAGCCTGTATCTCAAAAATATTATTACACATACATAAAGTAACAGATATAATAGCATATTTAGTTATTTTGGAATTTTTAAAGAGTTCTTTTCCAAAGAGGAGCAGGGAGAAATGGGTAAGGTCACTGTTACAAATTGAGTTACAGAGCATGAAATTGAGACATAAAATTCAAGACTCACAGGTTGAACTAATAATTGGGTGAGTTCTTAGCCAAGGGACTAAAGCTATGTGATTGATTATTTTACTGCTCAATGACAGCTTCAAGGAAAAGACCCCAAGATTATTTATCAACTCTTACCATTTTAAAACTAAAAATATCCCAAGTCAAAACAACTGCCTCCTGCTACTCCACCTTCAGCTAAATATCTATACTCATTATATACATCTGAAAAGTTTCAGATTAAGATTTTTAGACCAATTCCTCATGTTGAATATAATTATTATATTCTCCAAAGTAATATAATTGTAAAATAATAATGATTATGGGGGATGAGATTCTTGATCATGAAAAATGTTTACTTCCCCTTCAATTTTCAGGGATAATTTTCCTGGCTACAATAACCTGGGTTGACACTTGTTATCTTTTAAGGCTTGAAAAATTTTACTCCAGGTTCTCCTGGCCTTTAAAGTTTTCAGTGAGAAACTGCAGTGATTCAAATATGTTTGCCTTGGTAGAATAATGTCTCTTTCTTACTGTTTTTAATATTCTCTCCTTACGTTGTATTTTTGAGGTTTGATTATAATATGCTAGGGTGACTCTCATTGCTAGTTGATGTCATTTGGTGTTCTATAAGCTTGTTTTACCTGAAAATTAATTTATTTTCCTAGATTTGGAAAATTTTCTTGCATGATTTCAGTGAATAAGTTCTTTATCCCTTCAGTGCTGCCTTCTGCTCTTTCTCCCACACCTATAACTCTGAGACTCATTCTCTTTGTATCATCCATCGTCTGTTGTATTCAGATACTTTGATCTTTTCTAATTTTGGAGTAATGCCTAATTATAGCATTTATTTCCTCAGCCTAGTCTTCAACGTCTGAAATTCTGTCCTCACAGTGTTTGAGTTGATTTACCCTGCTTTCTAATGTATTTTTGATATCCAAAATTTCAGCTAAATTTTTCAAAGTTTTCACGTCTCTATTAAAATGTTTCTTTACATCTTGCATTTTCTTATTTATCACAAATTTTTACCAGTGGTTTCTATGTGCTCAGTAAGCTTTGTATCCATTAAGACCACTATTTGTTTAGTAAGTTTCTCTTTAAGCCTGCCGATCATTGCTTGCCTTTCTTTGAGAAAGTCTTGTCTGAACTGGCTGTTTGACTCATTTGTTTGTTTTTTGGCTTCCTTCTCTACGGGTTTCACTATTTCAGGGGCCATGTCATTAATTTCTGGCGTCTCGGCTCTTTCTGTGTGTGTCCTCTTGCCTTATCTTCTTCCCATGTTTTGGTTGTTGAGGGACATCACTTTGAAGGCCTAGCTGAGAGGTTTCTTTGAACGGGTATGAGGGGGGTTTTTTTGGGGGTGTGAAATTCCTCTGAGTTCTGTGCTTGGGAGTAGGCAGTGAGGGAGAACCTAACAGACCTAACAGTCTGGTGGCCTCTGAAGTGTCTTCATCACACCCAATTCCCTCAGCAAAGCTTTCCCACTTGTCCTGGCTTCCCTCCCCCAAGGCTGGGACTCTCCACCCTCAGAGTTGCTCCCACTAAATGCAAGCTGATCGGGGTCAGTTGACTTTCTCTCCTCCCATCACTGCCTGTTATGACTACTAAACGCTGCTTCTGGTGTAGGTTCTAGGAGGCCTTTTCTAGGGGAAGATTGCTTTGCATTTGCAATTTGTACTATGAACAGGCTCATTTCTGCAGGCTGGGACTGCAGCTGCTGTCAGTTCCCACTTCTCCTGGATCCATGCTTAATTCTGGGCTCCAGGCTTTCCTTCATCTGTGGATGCCAGCAGACTGGGTTTGCTCTCAGTTGGCCTGGGGTGGCTTCCTGGGCTGCTGTTCTCCTCCACTTCTGATGTTTCCTTGGGTTTCCTGATCTACCTGCGGTCTTCTTTCAATTGTTAGGGCAATTCTTACATTCCTAGCTAAGCTGAACAGGCAGTTTTTAATTATAATTTCAACTTTTTAAGTGAGTCCTTAAAGAAACATTGCATAGCCATCACATTACTCAGCCATTATCTTGACCAAACCCCAATTAAAAGAATTTGATAGTGCTACTTTAAAACAGGAAAAACTGTCATTTTTATTTATTTATTTGATTATTTATACAAACATGACCCATGGATATTCACTTTACTCAGTGGGTTAAGATTCATTGTTTTATTTGACTGTCTTTGCTGTTATTGCCTTAAAGCATCTAAGACATGGTCATTAGAGCTAGTTCAGTGGGTTTCTGTGCACCTTGATAACTGTCCTATGGTATGGGTCAACAATAGGACAAACAGAATGAAGGACAGTCTGCTCTCTGTACTAGCTTTTGCAACTTTTCTACGAGTCTAAAGTGTTCCAAACAAAAGCCATGTTTAAAAGTTAAAGAAAACTTGAAAATAAAAATTGTGCTAGCTTCTGGAAGAAAGGTGATATTCTGTTTTTATCTAGGTACAGGCCATATAGGTGGGTTTCCTTTGTGAAAATCCATCAAGATGTACATTTGTGATTTTCACACTTTGTATATACGTTGCTTTCGTCAAACATTTTTCAAGTAAGAAACTCAGAATACAGACATTCTATAGAATCAAATGGGTATAATAGTGTGATTTAGGGGAGAGGGGGGTGTGGAGGGGACAAAAAGGGGAAGGGGAAGGAATTGTAATGTTGACACAATATTATATGTGCACAAAATACTCTCCAGCTCAATGTAATCATTGTATGTTCTATCTGTCTGTCTGTCTGTCTGGGAAATTTTTTTTAAAAGGAGGTACTAGAGCTTTGCAAACATTGCTTGAAGAGAATTTAGCTGTAAATTATATGGTAAGAGGTAATAACATGCACGAATTTCTATAGAAGGACTTGCCAATCTCCAAAGCATTCTCAGGAACTACTGGGGAAATCTCCAGCCAAGAGTGATACAGATCAGACTTCCCATCAGAATCGTACTCAGACCCCTGCTCCTCCTGCCTTTCCTGTGTTGCCATCTTCCGAATCACTTGCATTTCCAAAATTACTGAGAAACACTGGTTCCATCCATTGATTAGTTCGTTGGACTAGAGCTGAAATACTGATGAACAGGTGTCAGTCATTCCACTGCAATTCTTTGACTTTTCATTTCTGTATTGCCAACCCAAACCATCTCTTTTGTAGCACATCATCTTCGGAAAATGTGCATCACATGTTCTAGTTATTGGCAATACTTACTGACAACTTCAATTAATTGTCCCTTCATTTGTGTTGCCAAGTGATTTGCACATGCCTCCATTAAAACATGCATTATATTATTCCTACAAATTATGAATTCCTCAAAAAGAACAATTAACTTCCTTCATCTCTGTGTCCCTGTTATTATACTTAGTCCTCTATTATGGAAACTAAATTCATCGGGCTGGGAAAATGAAAGCCCAGAGACAGAGTGCTATTAGTCACGAGTTTTTATTACCTAGTACCGAAAATGGAATGGTCCTTTTTTTTCCCACATTCTATTGATTAGAAGCAAGTCACTAGAACTATCTAATACTTAATAAGAGGAGGCTACAAAAGGGCAGGACACTGGAAGAAGGATCTTGGGACAATACCAGAACATACTGATCACAAATGAGATTAAGAGAAAGTGATAAAGTAGAGATAACTGGGAATGTATTTTGTAGGAATTCTTCCTTAGTCTGGCTCTTGCCAACTATGTGCACCTAAACTTGACTTATTGGTTACTTCTGCTAAATGTAGATAAGTGTTTTGGTGGTTCAGAAAGGTTGCATGTCATACAATAGACTCTCAAAAACTTTTTCTCTTAATTCCTTTCTTGCTATGCAACATCTTCTCCCAGCAGCCCTTGCTTCATTGATTCATTATTAAGAATAATAGTTACAAGGGCCGGAGGATTGCAGAGCAGTTAGAGTGCTTGCTTAGAAAACACAAGGTGCTGAGTTTGATATCCCAGCATTAAATAAATTAGAGCTATTAACAAGAATCTGAATGTCTGTGTTTTGGGTTATTTTGCTGTCTTTTTCATGCCTCTCTTTTAGCTGAAGACCATTTTTTCTCTAAACTATCTTGTCTTTTCCAAAGCACAAATAAATGTGAAACAAAAACACCTGGTCTAAATTTAAAACATAATTTTTTTTCTGTGAGTGCATCTACATTTCTAAAGACTGTACTTGTCAGAGAAATAAGAAAGAGGAATGAGAAAATACGACAGAAAGAAACTTCAGAGGAAGAATGCAGAGTTGAGTGTCAGAGAGGACATGTCAACTTAAGGGCCAGCCAGGAGGCAGCATTGACATATTTTCAATGTGGACACTCCAGTGTCCATTGCCCAAGATATTTGTATATTTTCAAACTCATCTAGTTAGAAATAAAGCTTTGTGGGCTGAGGTGATGGTGAAAGTATTACTTGTTTTTATAATTGCAATAATACCAATAACAACAATTAAAATTTACAAAGCATTTTCTAGCCTTTGGTTTTAGAATAGCATTATTCCTTGATTAACAATATTGGGTCAGTGGCCCTCATCCATCATGTGTGCATGCTGTCTGGAACACACATCATCATAGAGGAAAAGAGAGGAGTAAAGGTTCTCAATAGTTCTGACCCCAAAATATTGACATTAGTTCTGATCAAATTTCATTGTCCAGAATTAGTCACATGGTCAAACCCTGAGTACAAAGTGGGTGTTGAACAGAGAAGAGGACATGGATATTTGATGAGCTTTAGTCCATCATCCTACATGACCATGACCCTCACAGCATTATTGAGGTCCTGGTAGTTTAAACAACATATCAAAGATTATACGTTAATAAGTAACTTCATATCTAATTGTTTTTCTATGTTATGTACTTATTTGTATCTCAAATTCCGTTTACTTGGAGAATTCTCTTTCAGTTTCCTAAAATCTATCTTTTAAGAATCGAAAGTGCTGGCTAACCCCACAGGTAACGTCACTTTTAGCCAAGCTCACACAGGCTCTTGATAGAAACCATTCTTCTGAGCCCAAATGATGGCTCACCACGGTTTGAATAAGGAACTACTTATTTGTGGACAGTAAAGTGAATTCACAGCTGAAGACTCCCGACAATATGAGAAATAAAAATAACCAAGGTTTCAAAGAGAAAGAAATATTTTTCCATGAAAAAATATAAAATATTTTTCTGACCCATCAATCACAATGACATAGGCTTTAATTATTCAAAAAGAAATTTTATTTCAGGAATCAAAGATTTGGGTCTTTCTTCACAAGGTAAAAGTTTTGAGATATTCACTTTGTTGAGTGCTCTGCAAGATTTTCTCTGATCTTTTTAGAATTTCAGTCTCTGAGATAAATTGGTGCCCATGCCTTAGGATAAGAAGGCTCTTCCTATCTATTTTCCAGCAAGACCATCCTAAATTACAAATCAGAACATGTCATTCCCTACTCAAAATCTTTGGCTTCTTTTGTGGACATTTTTGGTTGACTATTCAATCTTTATTCCCCCACCCTCCCACCCCCGTCATTCTGGATAACCACCTGATATTTTTCAAGCACTAAGGAAATTAGATTATTCAGGAAAAGTGTATCTATTCCAAATTCTAAGATAGGATTCAAAACAACTTTTGTCAGTTTTATCTTATTCGGATGCTTAATTTTCCAGCTTCCATATCTCCAACAAAAAGTGAACATGTGACATAGCTTTGATCAAAGGCAAGTAAGAGGAGGTCCTCCAGGGGGAAAAAATCTTTTGGCTAGTCCTTCTTCCTCTTTTGAAAGTAATTTATAACTTATAGCAGAGATTCCTGGCTGATTACCAAGTTAATTTTTTCTTCTTAGATCACCAATACTCTTCATTTCTCATTTTCCCTTACAATTGGATAAAACTAAACTTTAGTTCACAAAACATGAAGAAAAATACTACACAATGTTTTCAGGAGTAGCATGAAAAAATCTCTTATGTATGGTCCTCCATGGTCCTCTTACACCTCCCAGCTTGATGGAAATCAGCACATTCAGCTTGAAAGATGTATTGAGGCTTATGAAAGAAAAAGACGAACAACATGATGAAAAGTAACTTGTTCACCAAGTAACCTACATGAATTTCACAGAAGGGCAACATAGACTGTAGTTACATTATGCCACTTAAAAGCAAGGGTGTTACGTACTACAGCACCTAATCTTAAGTAAACGTGACCATGAAGCCAAAGGCCTACGCACAGAAAGCACGATGAGAAGGCAAGAAGAGGAAGTCTTTGACGACACCAAGATGCAACACCAAATTGGCAGGAACTATCCCTGCCACACTTCTTGCTCTCTGGGAAATTGCAATGTCTATCTACTTCAAAGTCTGTTACTTGCAGCCCACAATAGTACTAATTATCCTAAATGCCTTTAGGAAAAAAAATGAAGTTCTTTATTAATGTGACCCCAATCAATTTCATCTTCACCTCTGGCACTCCCTACATCTCACGAGCCCATAAGAGGGATATGGACTAAAATCTGTTCCCTGATTTGCCATGGACTGTCATGCTTCTTTGATATCACACACACTCCCCTTTGTGTTCTCTCTTTTATTTCCATTGAAATCATCTCTAAGGACTTCAACTTAATCAGCATTTCTTGTATCTTGCCCTGATTCCAACAAGCAGAGTTAGCTTGCTCTTCTACCGTACCTTAAATAGTCTTGGAAGAACCTCTAGCATGGGTCCCAGGTGCTCAGTTACTATTTGGGTCACTTATCTGCCTCCTTCACTAGAACAAAACTTCTTAAGAGCAGAGACTATAATTCTTCTAGTTATACAGAACAAAATATAATTTCCAGTACATGGGGGAGTCTTGATAAATACATCTGAATTGAAAAAAATCATCAGACACCAAGTGGTTGCTTTTTTCAGGATTGACAAAATCCTCTAAGACTAACCTGTCCAACCCCTTCGCTTCATAGATGAAAAAGAGCAATATTCTTAAATAACCAATAATTCAGTGTCAGAATGGGTGTAGAACATAAACCTTGTGATTTTCAGGCCACTGAGATTTTTTTCCCAGTTGCTAGGCTGAAGATATTTTTTAGTTTGACCACTTTATTCAACTCTAGTGACATGACCTTCCCCAAGCTCTAGCTCTAACAGTCATAGAAACAATTTTCCATAAATCCTAGTATGAGCACCAAGAGGAAGAGAGAAATGTCAGAAAGTAAAAAGAATACACTGTAGCTTGGAAATCAATCATCCTGAGGATCACACTAACTTAACAAACCTTGCCTCACCAAAGACATCCTGACCTGCTACCCTAGTCCCTCAATCTGGGTCCAGAAGCCATCCTTGACCTCAGCTGGAATGGATGGGCCTTGATACTCTATGTGACCCTGATCAGTCAAACTTCTTCTTTAGAAACAAATGACTGATCTCTGCTCTCTACCCATCAACTGTTTGGTTTCCTCTAACAGACTAAAGAGAATACACATAAACACAATACTGACACATAATTTATCTTTCCAAGATAAGCCTGGATGCTATTTTACCTCTCTGACTGCCCTGACACTAAGTTTATCCAAGATGAAGCAGAAAATAAGTGCGCTGGTGGTCTTGGAGAAGAAACCAACATGCATTCAACAACAACAACAAAAATTGTTGAGCCTCTACCATTTGTTCTTGACATCAAAGACATGGCAGTGGAAAAGACAGAAAAGGCCTTACACTGAGGGAGGGGCTTACACTTTGAAAAGGGAAGTAAGCACTCAGCAATGAAATAATCACCTGATATAATTTCAGAAAATTTTAGATACTATGAAGAAAAATAAAGGACAATGAGGAAATCTGGGGCGACAGGTATCAGTGATGTGATGGCAAGGGAAGGGAAGCAAGAACTAAAGAAAGAAGTGGATAGTGTTCACAAATTTCTTTAGTGATTTTTGGTCATGAAAAATTTTTGCTACTCAAGAAAAAAAAGAAAAAATATTTACTTCTCCTTCAATTTTCAGGGGTAATTTTGCTGGATATAACAACCTGGATTGATACTTGCTATCTTTTAAAGCTCGAAAAATCTTGCTCCAGGCTCTCCTAGCCTTTAAAGTTTGCACTGAAAAATACACAGTAATTTGAACAGGCTTACCTTGGTAGAATAATGTCTGTTTTATTGTTGCTGCTTTTAATATAATTAATGTTTTATTTCTGAAGTTTTGATCGTGATGCATAGTGGCGACTCTTGTTGGTTGAGATTATTTGGTGTTCTATAAACTTCCTGTACTTAAAAACTAATTTCCTTTTCTGTATTAGGGAACTTTTCTTGCATTATTTCAGTGAATAAATTCTTCCTACCTGGGATGCTGTCTTCTGCTCTTTTTCCCACAACCATAACTCTGAGATTGGTTTTCTTTGAATCATCCATCATCTATTGTATCCAGCTACTTTACTTATTTCTATTTTTGGATTCACGCCTAATATTAGCATTTATTTCCCCAGCCTGGTCTACAAAGTCTGAAATTCTGTCCACACAATATTTGAGTCATCTTCCCCTGCTTTCACATATACATTTTATATCCTGAATTTCATCAAGATTTCTTTTCATATTTTCTACTTTGCTATCAAAATGTTTCTTCATATCTTGCATTTTCTTATTTACCTCAGCCAACTTTTTATTTGTGGCTTCAATATGCTCAGTGAGCTTTGTCTCCATAGGACCATTATTTGATTAGGCAGTTTCTCTTTAAGCCCTCTGATAAAACCTTGCATTTCTTTGAGAATATGTTGTTTGAACTGGTTGTTCAACTGGTTTATTTGCTTTTTTACTTCCTTCTTCATGAGTTCCACTATTTCAGGGTCCATGACATTAGTTTCTGGGATGTCAGGCATCTCTGTGGGTGTCCTGCACTGCAGAAAATAGTTGAAGGAATCTTTGAGAGAGACAGCAAGATAAGCAGCACCAAAAAAAAAAAAAAAAAAAAGGTGGAAAGTAAGCATCTAAAGAGAAAGTGTAACAAAAAATAGACTGGTATTTGAGTCATTTGATTGGTATCCTTCTAAAACAGTATCAACTCTCTCATAAAATCTATGAATCTTCCCCCATAATTATTGTTTTTAATAGTATATAAGATTGTAAGACATAATAATTATATTCAACATAGGGAATTGGTATAAAATCTTTAAAATATGTATTCATAAAGTTAGGTGAATAGGTAGGTAAAATAATTAAACGAATCTGGCAAAATTTCAGTAATTAGTGAAATGTGAATAAAAAATTTATGAAAGTTAAAACAAATTCCTGAAATACCTAAGCAGGCCACTCTATCTGTTGCTTTAAATGTAGCATACTTATGTAATCTATATTTTACTTCCTTTAATGTAGCAGTTCGATACAGAGTTTACCTCATTTAATGTGGACTCATTTGGTCTTGAATGTAGGTTTATCCTAAGAAAACTGACGCAATGGCAACCTGAATGTCTTTTGAATGTACAAATATTTACCTTTCAGTATTCAGCTAAGAAATTTGAAATTTAACTTCTTGCTTTTTCTTTCTCAAGTCTTCTAGCCTTATAAATTTCATTGTTATAGTTCTCTTCTTATGTGGACTAGTGGGTGAAGCCACATTAAAGAATCTCAACAAAGATATAATAAGATACAGGAAAAAAAAGAACTTTGGACATATCACCCCAGTAAAGGGCTCTGCTAGACCCGGAGAAGAAGCATCAAGATATGACCACTAAAGCCCATTCTAGGGTGGGAAACTGAGCTAATAAGTGAGTCAGATACAGAAGATTAAAAATGTTAAATATAGCATGGTTTCTCTGATTTGGGAAACCCAGAGCACAGGCATTCTATAGAACCATATGAGTGTGGTAGTGGGAGTTATGGGGGGTGAGGGGAGTACTCAAGGGCCAAAAATGTGCAGGGAAATAGATTATAATTGATGTGATATGTATGCACACAAAATACTCAAGTTCATTGTAAACCTTATGTACTACATATATATAAAATTGTGGGAAAAAAGAAAGAAGTGGCAAGTATACTATATAGAAGATTTCAGGTCATGATAAGGAATTTTTATAATCTTAAGAATATTCTAGGAAGTCACTAGAGGAGTTGAGGTCAGGGAGTAACAAAAATGAATGAAGCTATTTGAAAGATGCCCTGAGGGTTTTGTGTAAAGAACAGGGAATTGGAAACAAAAGAGACAGAGAACCCAAATAAGAAGTCTAAGTTTTTTTTTCCACACTCATGCCGTCACTGAAGATAAGGTTTCCAATACCAGATATGTGGGAATTTCTTTCCATACATCAAACAATCGATTCACCAACAGACACTAAGAGAAGGACCTCTTCAAAGAAAACCATAATATGCTGAATAAAGAACCTCAAGAGGACTTTAGGAAATGAAAATAGATGTCCTGAAATGGATAGACAGAATTAATATAGTCAAAATGGCTATACTGTAAAACTGATATACAGATTTAATGTAATTCTTATTAAACTACCAAATTTTTTTTCACAGTACTTGAAAAAGCAATCTTTAAAATCATATGGAACCACACTAGATCTACAATAGCCAAAGTCAGTTTGAGTAACAAGACAAAAGCAGGTGGCATCATAATTCCTGACATCAACTTTGATTATGAAACAACAGTTATAAAAAATTATATGGTACTGGCCCAAAAATATACAAATTGATTAGTGAAACAAAACTGAGGATGAAGAGACAAACTAAAGTACCCCCCACTACCTGATTTTTGATAAAGTGGTCAAAACTATACACTGGGAAAAGGAATGCCTCTTCAATAAATGGTGCTGGGACAATTGATTATCCACATGAAGAAAAATGAATCTAGTCACACACCTATCACCATGTATCAAAATCAAATCAAAGTGGACCAAAGACCTAGATAATAAAATGGAACATTGAGCCTCTATAAGACAAAATATGCAAAAATCTAGAAGATGTAGGTATGAGCAAGAACTTCAGAATATTATAGGAAATCAGCTATTAATCAGGTATTCCTCTAAATAATCATTAATAGGATACCTGATGCAAAAGAAATAACTCCAGGATCAACAAATGGGATCATCACAGAAAAGGAGATCATCAATAGAGTGAAGAAAGAACCTACAGAAAGGGAAAAAAAATTACCATCTACACCTTGGACAGACGGCTTGTAACTTACATAAGGTACTGAAGAAAAATCGACCCCTCAAAACTAAATATTCAATTAAAAAATGGGCAACTGAAATGAACAGGCAGTTCTCACATGAAAAAGTTCAAATAACCAGAAAACACATGAAAAGATTCTCAACATCATTAGCCACTGGAGAAATGCAAATCAAAACATCACTAAGATAACATCTCACCCTAGGAAGAATGGTGTGTATCAGGAATTTGAACAACAATCAATGTTGGCGAGGTTGTGGAGAAGAGGAACCCTTCCACATTGCTGGTGGGACTGCAAGCTGGTACAACCACTATGGAAAGCAGTATGGAGATTCCTGAAAAGGTTGAAAATAAATATTCCATTTGAAGAATCTTTAATTTAACTCAACCCTGGCTCCATCAACCTGGAGATAATGTTGAATCCCACAGCTTGAAGGCTCAGTCCCACAAAACTGCCCTAGTTCTGATGCCACTTGCAAGCAGATTGTGGCCTGTCCTTCTGACTAACCAATTAGAAATTGAGGCCCTTGCAACTTCTTAGCTTCAGTTAATTTGCTAGAGTGCCTCATAGAATTTAGGGAAACACTTTATCCATATTTACCCATTTGTTGTTAAAAGATATTACTGAGGATAAAGATAAATAGCCAAGGTGAAAGAAATACATGGGCCAGAGATGAAGGGAAGAAATGTGGAATTACCATAAGGTTTCTGTACACACCACCATCTAGGAACATCTACATGTTCAGGAACCTGGAGACTCTCCAGCTCTGTCCATTAGTGTTCTGGTCTTCTGCCCTGTGATTCTAGGGATAAAACCAGACTTCATATATTCTGAGCAAGGGCTCTACACTAAGCTACAGTTCCAACGTTGTCTATTTTGGCTCTTCATTTAAGCATGATTGCTTATATGGTTTTACATAAGCATGATTGATTAAATCTTAGGCCACAGGTCATGAGATCAATCCCCAGGTTCTCTCTTTTTTCCCGAGTTCAGCTCAAGAAATAGGGTTGAAACTTTCTTCCTTCTAATCATATGGCTATTTTCTCTGGCAACCAGCAGCCATTTGAGGTACCCAGGATCCCATCAGGAGCCTTCTCATTAGAATAAAAGAACTACTTTTCCCCTAGGAAATTCTAAGAGATGTAGAAATTTGGTCACAATCTCTTGTCATTTGAGAAACTACTAAGGTCTTAGGGCTGTGTATCAGAAACCAGAAAACAAATACCAAATATTGGAACTAGAAACAGAAAGTATGTATTTTTATTTTATCATACTATTATAGAAATCTATTGCAGTAATTCATGCAAAAATGAGGGTTTGGATTATGCTGGTGAAATGCAGTCATATATGAGGTGAAAGTAAAGCCAATTTGTAGATTAAGTGTTGGGCATGAAATATTTAGAAGAACCAAAGAACATTCCCCAGAGCTTTGGGCCAAGTCACTGACATGAATGACAGTATCTACTGAGATAAGTAAGATTGAAAAAAGGAGGAAGTCAGGATAGGAAAGAGCAAAGACACTATGGGCTCTATTTTTATTGCTTACCTTGAAAAAATTACTGACCTCTTTATTGTGCAAATAAAGGATGTATTATCCTGCATCCCATATTATAGTCTAGGTCTAAGGAGATGAATTTGGTAGTTGTATTTTTAGGGTTCTTAAACAGGCAAGGTGAATAGCAAGTATATATAAATTGTCTTAGTTACTTATCCACTGATGGACATCTACAATTTAAAGGAGGAAAGATTTATTTTAGCTCACAGTTTCAGAAGGTCATAGTTCAAACACAGGCAGCCAGCAGTGATGAACACACAGGGCAGGGGTACAACTGAAGATGGGAAGGGTGAAGTGACTCTTCCAGGTAAACCACATCTGGATCAAATCTCAATGTTCCACCTTCTCTCACAAATTTCCATCTTTTAACAGCATCCAAACACATGAGGCTTTTATGGGACATTACTGATCCAAACCATACCATTCCACCTCTGGCTCCCAAAAGACTCATGTCTACCTCCTTATGAAAAAAAAAAAAAAAACATTTAGTCCTTAAGATCTGTCAAAGTCAACAATTTCAGTACTGCTAAGAAGCCCAAGTCAAAAGTATCCTCTGAGATACAAGACAAACTTTGAGTTGTGAGTTCCTGTGAGAATCAAAAACAACGTAAACATTTCCAATATACAGTGGCACAGGGTAAATATCCCCATTTTAAACGGAAGGCGTGGGGAATAGAAAGCAATCGAACCAAAAACAAGAATTAAACCCAGCAGGATAACAACCAAATTCTTCAGTTTCATTAAATTCAGTGGCTCTGTGTTTAGCTCCACATGCAATCTATGTTGAGAGATGAGCCCCAAAGGGTTTGAGTGGCTGCACCCCTACAGCATTGCCTCTGACTGCAACCTCTGTCTTCTCTCCTTTGGGATAAATCCACTCACAATCTGTAGCTTTTCTCAGGCATTGATCCACATTTCTGGTTCTCCAAGTTCCTGGGACCTTCATAGTAACCTTAGACATCTTAGTCACAACTAAGTGGGCCAGGACACACTGCCTGGCCTTTAAGGCCTTCCTCTGAAATCTGCACTGCCTGGCCTTTAAGGCCTTCCTCTGAAATCTGCGCGAAAGCCTCAATGACCCAGTTCTTGCACTCTGCATGCCTGTGAAATCAGCACCCCATGCATGTCGCCAAAATCTGCTACTGACTTGAGCAGAAGCCTGGCCCACTGTGGGTAATTGCTGCCAAGGGTTCTGAGTTCTTAGATGGCTGTACTCCAGCAAATATATTTTCCTTGGCCCTACAGGATGCCCTGGGTTATTATTATCTTTAATTGGTAAAGGATGGAGTCGAGTTGACTTCTGATACACAATCAAGGTGTCTTTTTCATAGTCCTGACTGCAAGTACTTGACTTCTTTTTAATAATAATCTCTTCTTCAACAGCCACATGCTCTTCTGCCATTTTCTCCTGCTTCTCAGTGTAGAGCTGGCTAAAAGCTACAAACAGTGCCTGTATAACAGTGTAAACACTAAGTTGTATTGAAGTCTTCCCACCAGACTGAACAGTCCATCACCTTTAATCTCAGTTTCAAATAAAGTCCCTGGACAAGGGCAAATTGCCAATACACTCTTTCCTAGAGGTTATATGCATTGTTTTTAGACCAACTGCCAATAAACTCCTCCTTGCTGTCCGAAACTTCTTGAGCTTGGTCGTTCCAATCCACACTGCTGTAAGCATTCTGGTCTTCTGAGCTCTGACCAGAATCTCCCAGCAAATGTGGTACACAGCCTTCTAAGGCTTTTCTAGCCAGCATATTCAGATTTTTCAAACTTCTTCTGCAAGCCAGTCTCAAAGGCCTCCAAACCATGTTGTCTAGTAAAGTCACAGCAATGACCTTACTCTCGGTATCAATTTCTCATAGCTACTCTTTCATTGCTGGAGAAGAATGCCTGACATTTACAATCTAATGGAGGAAGGATTTATTTAACCTTGTATTTTTAGAGGGTCACAGTCCATATGTGAGCCACAGGCAATGGTGAACAAGCAGGGTGGGCAGAGCAGCTGGAGAACTCTTCACAGCATGGCAGATGGGAAGTCAAGTGAGTGACAAAAGGCAGAGTTACTCTTTTGGGTCAAGGCCCACATCCTACCCTCTCCAATGAGGTCTACCTCTTAGTAGCATCCAAATACATAGAGTTTTTAGGAGAAAATTATAGATTCAAATAATAACATAACAATGGAGATTTATTTGGTGGGCTTACCAGGCCAAGGAGAGAAATAGTCCAAGAGGGCCACATGCCCATGAAGGAGGTGGAGGGACCAGTGTCTGCTCAGATGTGACACAGAAGAACCCAGTCTAAGGCTGCAGAATAGCGGGTGCAACCTTCTACAGATCATTGCTCTAAGAGCAATAGCAACGCTAGGGACTGGAGTGAATCTGTCATGGAGATTGGAAAGGTGGAGACAGGAACTAGCTGATGTCTACAGATAATCGCAAAGGCCAGAGTTTTCCCAGGAAAAGCAGTAGCTATTTTTCTTTTCTTTTTTTTTTTTTTTTATGTAGTTCAAGCTTCCAGCAGGGCCACTCATATCTAGGATGGATATTCTTACCTCATTTGCTGGCCCACAAGTCAATCACACACAGTTGTGAATTCTACCCTCTATATATCCTAATCTCTTCAAGTTGACATAATCCCTCAATAGTCACAGTAGTTGATAGTACATACATATATAATTAGAAATTTTCATCTTGAATATTGTGTTTGCTATGTCACTGTAGTTGATGGTGGTATTTGCCTACTATTTCTTCTCCATCTATTAATTTTCTTCTATAATGTCATTTATTTCTTATGTTAAGTCTCTTAAATTATCTTCTATTCACTTACATTTTCCTTTAAGATGTCTCTATTTTTAATCTGTCTGATGTACTATTTCCATCAGACATGGCTGGCACCATTATATTTGATCAGTCTCAGATGCCAACCGGACCTGTAAAGGACAATTCCCCGTACATTCAGACTTACCTCATGATGACAACTGTCCCTTCAAACTATAGGCTACATCTTGAAATACAAAAGAATTAATGCTCCCAGGGACATTTCTGGATAGGAGACTCTAAATAACATTTCGCCTTCCTGGCCTTCAGGAATTCAGTTCCAGAAGCATTCTAGATGCTCTTCAGGGGTCCCAGAGATCTTGTTACCACGGCCATGATTTCAACAATGCATCTGTTTGTCAGGTTTGGCTTGTTCCATCTCAGTTTTATACCCTCTTGCTTCCTGGAGTCATCCTCTGAACACACTACCTGCACTCACTTCTATCTCAGCTTCTGGTGTGAGATGATTTTATGGGAATAGCAAAACAAAACAAAAAACAGTTTAGGAGATTGTTATTTTTACCTTTCCAGACTACTAATTTAGCCTTCAACTTTGGTCATGTTTTCTTTTAATTCAAGGAAGAAAGTTTTTAACTCAAAATTATCAAGCTCCAAGAAATGTTTTGGACTTTCAATCTCATTCTCTATTTTATATTCCAATGACTGTTTATCTCCTCCAGTATGACTATTTTGCCATGTATGTGCTGTATTCAGCCTGATCAAATTCTCTTCACTGGTTTTAGGATTTCTCTGATGATAGAAATCAGTTTAAGATTTAGACATTATTCCCTAGCTGAGGCCTCTAGGAGGTCTCTCTACTTTCAGTTCTTTCCTAACTTTTCCAAGCAGGGATTAGAAAGACTGTCTATTGTTTCTTCTTCCTGCATCAGGCCACTGAGCACATTCCCAAAGGCTAGCATTAGGCTTCATCCATGTCCAAAGGGCTCTGAAGACCAGTGTCAGAAATTCCATTCTGAGGCCTAGCACACTCCTGTTCTCATTGTAGACCAGTGATGCTGGTGTCCAGGTGATTTCCCAGCACTGAGAAGTCCCGTCCAGTTTCCTTTCAGAAAATCTAACAAAGCACAAGACCTGATCGACAGTAGTCACTGGAACATGCTGGCCCTATTTGCTTCAGAAGAAGGAAATTTATCTGTAATCATGGCGGAGGAAAACAGAATAATATTTACATAACCACTTCCCAGAGTCTCTTTCTCTTGGTTATGGGTGATAAATCATAGGACTAGAGAAATCAACTAGGACAGAGATCCCCAAACCCGGGCCATGTACGTGTACCAGTCCATGGCCTTGGAAGACTCAGGCTGTGGGCCAAATGAGCTGTGAGCAGCTGAGCAACAGCAAGCCTCCACCTTTTGTCAGCAAGCTCCTTCTAGGTTCTAATGCCACTGCTGGTCCAACAAGAGGTAGAGCTTTGGTCCAGACTCCCATCTTGCTGCTGCTGCTGCCCACAATTTCAAAGCTATTGTCCAACAACCTACTATAAGATGCCTGCCTCTCCCTGCCCTGCACCACCTCTCCCTTTCCTCTCCAATTCTAGGGAGAATTTTCTTCAACTAAATTGGTCCTTAGTGTCAAAAATGTTGGTGACCATTGACCTAGTGAGTATGTACAAAAAGAAAAGGTTCTGGGTTATTTCAACATCAGAAAACAAGTAGAAGAGGAAAATTTAATCATATGTGTAAGATTTTTAATAACATATTTTAAAGAAAACTATTGATAAAATATAGAGGAGTAGTACTGAGAGTTGAGAGGTCTGACGTTTTTCTAGAAATAGCTGATCCAGGAAGCAACTCTTCAACCTCAGACAGTACAAAACAGAGAACAAAACAACAACAACAGAAACACAAGACTCCACCCATCAGTGACATTAGCCCAGCTACTTTTCCTGGGCAGAAAGAGCAAGCTGCCAAACCAAGCCACCCAGAGGCTTAAGTGGAGAGCACTTCGACTAAACACCTGAGTAAATCATACCTGTATTCTCATAAAAGAGATGAGGCAGGTCCCAAAGACACAATTCAGTCATTTGCAAAACACTATGAACACAAAGAAATCCCAGAAAAGACAAGAGATGCCCAACAGGGACAAAGGTATCACCAAAGCTCTAGTGAGCACCAGGAAGAAGTATTTGGTTACATGGTAGAGAAACAAGAAGAACATATGGAATTGTAACTTTCAAAAAGTCTACTTTTTAGGATGACCACCATATGTAGGGGCTATGTCTTATTTCGCGTTTATTAAAAAGTCTTAAAAGTCTTCTGAAGTGCATACTCTATATCGGATAATTACAGGAGAGCTAACAAAGGTATATATGCTTCTCAAAACATTTCATGAAAATATTGACCTGGAAGAATTCACTAAAAATATGAATAGAAAACAATGCTAGACAATAATTTTTTAAAAGTACAGAACTTGCCAGTTTAAAATCACCTTCACTTCTGTGATTCAACACAATCCTTGGAACAGTCCTGTGTGAAAGGTAAGGCAGGTGTCATCACTAACTCCATCTTATCAGCAAGGAAATGAAGGCTTAGAGAAGTTAAATGACTCGTTCAAGGTTGCTTGTTAAGTGGAAGAACTGGGACTAAAATTCAGGGCTGGCAGCTGCGTCTGCAGAGGAAGGCATGGAAGGAGGGGAACTGCTTTTAATTGAAATGTCTACCAGGAGTGCGATGAGCAAGGCTGGGTAACGGCTGCCCCTGCTCGGCCTGGGCCGGCATCAGGCCAACAGCAGCCTGCTTCCCAAGCATTCCTTCACTTGTTCAAGAGATCATGAAAATTAAATTGGGCTATAATCAGGCCTTAATTCCCCACCCTTGATGTGAGGAGCCATATTTGTCTCATTAGCCAAGGTCATAAACTCCAGCAGGAGGCAGGGGATAAAAGACAGTAAAGGAAAGGGAGACGAGGTCGGAGAAGCAGAAAGCAAGCAGGAAAGGTGAGCGGGCACGTGCGGGACAAGGGCAGGCTGCACACGGGGGTCACCTCCTCTGCATTACCACGATTCTGTTTTAAGCCTGGCTTGCCGTTTGTAGTGGTTTCCTAAACAAGCATGTGCGCTTTCTCATTTGATCCTCATTACCTCCCTGGGAGGCAGGCAGGGAACAGATAAACCACATTATACTAGGGAAGGGATGAGGCTCTGAGAAATTGAGGCACTTGCCCAATTGGCAGATCCAGAACCAGTAAAACCTGTGCTCTTGGACTCCGGCAAAGGCCATTGCCAGTTTCACGGTTAGCCATGCAGAGGCAGGAGGGCTGCAGTCCTCATGGGACAGAAGGAGCTGCCTCTCTTGTATCTTTCATCATACAGATATATGATGAGAGTTTTTATTTCTACACTGTAGGAAGAGTTGGAGTAGGAAAAAATCTACCAAATATAAAAAAACTCCAATGAACTGTCCCTCTTCTTTAATTGCATTGGAATTAATCCCTTATTGATTAATCCATTGATGGTGTCAAGAGTAGGAGCTGAAGAATCATTTTTGTTTAGTGTACAGAGATCTGTAGCATAATAGTATGTATTAAAGAAACTTGATCTAAATTGAGCATGAAAGTCTTGGCTTCAAACTACAGCTCTTGGACGCTTGCCTTCTACATAAAAGAAATATAGCAACTGACTATCTCCAAAGAATAAAGCTCCTCGGAAAGTTAGAACAGCTCAACTTTTGGAAAAGCAGTGAGTGCTTCACCATGATGTGGGTTATCAGGTCACAGAAAGTGGGTTCAAATCCAGTCTGTGTCACTTAGTATATGATAAAGCACAAAGAACACAGTATTCAAAGTATAGATTTCAGATGCAAATAGGTCCAGGCCCAATCCTAGTCTTACTGTTAAAAAAAAAAAAAAAGTTATATTGAAGTTCAAAACTTTAAATCCTGCCACCTGTAGGGCAGGGATAATCATCCCATCTTGCTGGATTATCCTCAACAAAAGGCAACTGTTATTATTAAGGACAGTTTTTTCAATGGAGCTAGTTTTTATGATATCGTTTGCCTAGATAACAAACTTTGAGAGTTAATTTGCTCAGCTCCACCACTTATGTTTTTGTTATTATTTAATGAAAAATATCAATTAGACATCCCTTATTTAGTCCCTTTACTTGGCAAGGTGCTTCTAAATTTGTCTAGCCAAAATAGTAAGTATAGACAGTAATTTTGCTTCAGTACACAGGCTTAAGTAAACTTCCATTTAATTGTATTGGAAAACAAAAGGACTTTGTATACTGAAATAGGTTTCAGGGATTTAGAAGAAAGATAAGACATTTGGTAAATGTCTCTTAAAAAATACTTCACAGCGTGGTTGAGATTTTTAGTTGGAGGCAAAGTTTAAGCTTTCTGTGCTTAAGTAGGTATGCTAAATTCTTTACAGATAATGCAATATATTATGGGATTTTTGATTGCACTAAAAAAATCGGGCCATGCTCATATTACTAAAATCTTTAAATGATAATCAGCCTGTTAATACAGTGAAGAACAATTTTGGATTCTCCTTAGGGAAAACATAGCTTTAAAAAATTAGATGGTCGACAAATTTTTTGGCTAATTGTCCATGTATCTTCTAAGGAAATAAATGATCTCTAGGCAGAACAAATCCAAAGAAGCTCAAATCCCAAAGTCTCAATTCTTGGTGGCATTTATAGGGGGTTTAAAAAATTCACTCTACATCTTGACACCTGGATGCCCAGGTGTGTCTGCCCATCACCTGAGCTACAGCTAGACTTCCAGAACCATGTCACCAACTGTCCCTTAGAGACTCACACTATATGTTATAACTTCTGTGCCCTTGAGAATCATTTTTGAAACATATATATATTGGTTCTGGAATAAGAGAGTCACAGATATTACCCGTAGTCAACATATGCAAAGCACAACTCTGAGCACTTTACATATATCACTGCATTTAATCATCACTATAACTCCATAAATAGATACTTACATTATTCCTTTTTTTTTTTCAAGCAAAGCAACTGAGGAATAGAAAATCCAGCAATTAGTTAAGGGTCACATAGAAACTGCTGGAACTGGAATCCAACTTAGACAACCCAACATACTGTGGTCTTTCCTAGTCAACCGCTGACAGGCATGTGTCTGTACAAACCAGTCAAATGCTGTAGTATCATTTGCTATGTAAAGATATTTACGGTTTATTAAGGTAGAACAAATCTGTAGAGATGTTAAAAATGATGAACAAAGACAACGCCTATATTGTTCTTAGCTTAGTATCTGAAACAGCAAATGCTGAACAATGGCCACTAATTTAATAATACTGTCCTGTCAGTGGGTGGACAGACCACATTTCACTTTTATCCATAAAAGCTGCCTAAGCAAGTCACTCAACTTCTCTGAGACATCAATCTTCTGGCTTTGAAGTGGGATAATAATGCTAATGCCACAAAGATTTTGGCATATTAAAAACTCTCAACAAGCAGCTGGTGAGTTAGTGAACTCTTTACACATCCACATGGAAACAGATATTACAATAAAAATCTGACCAAGGCAATTCATAGTGTAAAAATAATCACACTGCCACCTCCTCATCCTTTTGGGTTGGTGACGATGAATGAGACAATCTCAAGAAGAAGCGCTTTCAGAACAAAGGTGCTTTGTAAGTCTAAGGGGTTTCTGTTAATGATAATCATCATAATAAATTTGATGTTGGTAAAATCATGCACGGCTACAAAGCAGTAAGACTATCAAGCCTCCCGCCAAAGACACAGTTACAGCTGGTGCTTGAAGTTTTGAAGTGGAAAGTGGTGTTGTTACAGATGGAAGTCAGAAGGGGAAACTGGCTGCTTAGACCGGTTTTCTCCTTCATGGCCAATCCTCACACTTCTTTCACTAGCCCCTCCTTGGTTGGGAACTCCAGATCTTGTGTTCTGACCAATTTTATAGACCTAAGGATTCAAATGGGTGCTCACATTCAGAGCTGCTAAGACTCTAGGAAATGTTCTCCCAGAGGACAGTCTCAGAAAACAGGCCAGCTGAGAGGATGCTCCCCATGATAGCCTGATGAAAGCTGTCTACACAAGGTGTCACAGTTTTAGCTCCAAAGGCAAAGGGCCCAGGTTGGAGAGGCAAGTTTAGCATAAATCTGCCATCATATTGTGGTCATGAACATACGAGATCAGGGCTGGAAGCCCACCTGAGCTGCCTAGATTGAAGGTACCATAGCCAGGGATGGTGGTGCAGGCCTATAATCCCAGCACTCTGGAAGGCTGAGGCAAGAAAACAACATGTTCAAGCCCAGAATGAGCAACATAGGGACTTACTGAAACCCTCCTCAAAAAAGTAGCTTATTATGAAAGCAATTCAATGTCCAGTATCACAAAAAATAAAAAATAAAATAAAGTGAGATAACAACCTCTGCAAACCTCTATTTCCAGCGAATACAAGCATCTCAGAGAGGACTTGCGAGGTTAAAGGAGACAGTCACAGTATGCCTGGCACAGCGGCCAGGCACAGATGATGCCCTCAGGTAATGACAACAATCAGCACTACCGTTATTGTGCTGCTCACGTTTTGGTTTTGATTATTCCAAGAAAAAGATGAATGACAAGGCCAGGCTGGTGTGAGGTGGAAGGAGCAGACGGGTCAGCCTTTCAGATGAAGGGTTTCCCCATATGCTCCATAATTTGGTCTTGAGTGTACTGAAAGCAAGTCAATGTGGTCTTAACCTGATTGTATCAGGCTGGACAGACCTCCTCAGCGAGGAGGCACTGACGCAGGCAGCAGACACACATACACTCACCGACTCAAATTTCCCTTATCAGCGACTGAGGTGTACTGCATGCACAGAAAGCCAAATTAGTCATTAGAAAATGAGGAGAAGCGTGGAATCACAGGGAACTGGGCTTGGAAAGTCCAGCAGGTATTCACCCCGGTGTGTCAAAGTCAGCAACCATCCACAGAGACTCAGGCTTTCTCTGTACTCCACCTCCTCAGTGGTTTGACCATGTGACATCTATATCTACCTAAATAATCTCTACCAGCATGAAGGGCTGAAGTTTTCCTCTTCTTATCCTCCTATCTACCTAAAATATACATTAGAGCTTTTAAAGTTCAACAAATATGGATTTGATTCCCTGCTCTCCCTTGACAAGCTGTGTGACTTTGGAAATATCACTCCACTTCTCTGAACTGTACTTAGCCGGTCTATAATAATGAGGACCTCTTCCTCACAGGTTGCTATGAGGTTTAGCAAGAATGTATAAGATACTTAGCTCTGTGCCTGTGGGGATTATCACTGTCATAGCCACTACTTCAATTTTAATTCTTCTGTTTCTGGATTTGATTCTACAGATGAATCTTCCTCACACTGGAGATGTACAGCTGTCCCGTATCACCTCCAGTACTCATTCAGTCACACAGGCGCAGAACATGGCAGAGGCTAGAGTGAGTCTGAAGATGACTCAGTTCGTTGATTCTTCGCTGTTTTTTAAATACTCTACCTCCACAGAGTTAGCTCTTTATCTAGGTCCAGAGACATCTCGCTGCGGCAGGATCCTCAAGGAAAAGCATCCTGAGGACCAGAAGATTGCAAAGGGCTCACTGTTCCACAAATGCCAAGAAGCGGGCCCATCACATGTGGACGCTTCTATTTTTTCTGCCCAGTGCATTTCTTTCTTTTCTGAGCTAGCTCACTTCCAAGGAACACCTTCTTCGACTCGCTGCTCTTTTCTAAGCAGCGGCATTAATGAGAGCATTCTTGGGATCATTGACAGTGATGTCACACTTCAGGTCGGGCATCTGCTATAAACACCTTGGGTAAAATGTCTCCGGCAGCGCTTTTCTCAGTGTCTTTGAACAGTCGTCTTCTTTTCATTTCCAAATGTGTGATGAGCTCTGTTCCATGAAGAAACACATTAGCGGCCACCTCTTTATTCCCTCTAGGCTGCTTGCAAGTCTTCCTATGTTTTTAATCTTTGCCGAGCTCCAAAACCAACTGTGATGAGTGATGTGAACACCAGCTTTCTCATTTCAGTAAGGAAGTGGCTGGATTTGAATCTTCAAAGATTAATAAAAAGAAAAAAACTTCTCACTCAGAAAAATCATCAGTTTGGAGGGGGAGGAGAAAGTAGATCATGATACAGATTATGAAAGTGATTCACCCAAAAAAAAGTGAGGCTATAGAAGATTCCCCTTTTATCTAAAGTAGTGAAAGACTACAGGGGGGCAGGGCAACGCTGACCTGCGCTTTAATAACAGAGGAGATAAGGGCCCCGAATGGGAAGCGTCTCCACAGTGAAATACAAGGCTGTGAGCTTGGGATTCAGATCAGACAGGGAACAGGGTTGTTGATTTAAGTGGTATGGGAAAGTGGAGGAAGTATTGTTTAAAGCTGTAATCGATGTTGTTTACCTGAGATACAAGCTGGAGAATATTATGATGGTAGAGAAAAGAAAGAAGTTCTCCCTTGTGAATTGTCTTGAATTATAGGGGTGGGGGGAGGAGAAGCTCACAGCGTATGACATTTAGAATTGGAATGTCTAAGCAGACGTCATGTCTGACATATCATTTATCGTGTCTGCCTCCATCCTTCCAAAGCCTATTCAGCACGGATGTGGACCTCACTTTCCTGGTTCTCCACCTCCACGTTGATCTGGAGAACATTTATTTTTCCCTTTGAAACGGAATCACATTTTTTTGGCTTTAGGAAGGTTTCCTTTGTCACTAGATATTCAGGTCTAGGAAAGGCTCTTCTTTTCTCTTTGAGCATGATTTCGCTCTTTCTGAAACTGAGCCCTTCGGTTGAAATCAAGATATACATACAAATAAAGGGCACAGGTCAAAAGCGAGCAGGGTTGGGAGAGAGGATGGCAGGGCTTCTCAAGTTGTGATGGAAATTTGCACTCGAGTTTTCCCATTTTAGTTGATTTTACAGGAAGGAAAAGACAAAGTTCATCTGATCAGGCATCAGATCCTGCTGGCTTAGAAGATTCAAAAGGCAGATTCAATTACCACGCAGCACACTCGGGCTTCCTGCTGGAAAACATTATGCATATGTGCAGATTCTCAGTCAATCTTTTAAAACAGGATTTCAACACCATCCGCAATGCATTTCAGGAGGAAATGCAGTGATCCCTGTTCAGATATTTCAGTGTCATAGATTCGATGAATTTCAGAACTGCAGGAAATCAACATACCCAATTATTTGTTAGCTGGAGAAACTGAAGTCTCAAAGGTTAACTGACTTGGTGAAGGAAACACATTCTTACAGGCACCTGCATGTGAGTGTTAACGAGTTTTCCTTGCCACTCTGGAGTTCTGACTTTTGCGCACATGTGAGAATTTCCCTCTTAGCATCGGGTCTTTGCCAGGGCTGTATGCTGGAGCCAGGGGTCCAGCTTTCCTATGCTTTTCTTGGACAGAGTCTTTCAGAACATCCTAGATGCACATGAAGGTATATGGGAAAGGTGCAGCTGCCTTCTCAAATGTGTGCTGCAGTCACTAATGGTCTTAGAGAAAAGGACTTCTTCTCTGTGGCCAGTCCTGCATCCCACAAACAGGCCCTAGCCCACCTTGTTCTCTTCTTCTTGGAGCTCCCACGATGTGCTAAAGCTTTTCCAAAACAGAAAGGCAGCAATATCTGCTGGCTTCAAATAACTTCTGCTTTCAGTTCTACAAGTAAATGTCTGGAGAAAAGAGATTACAAAACACAAATTAATATCTCAACGAAGGATCTGCCATCATTTCCTGGTGTGTTCCTGCCCCTGGGGCCTTGTTCAAACTGTGCCTTCTGCCAGCATGCTCTGTTCTTTCCTCCGAACCATCCAGGTTTTGCTACTCTCCAATCTTGGTCATCCAGGAAGCCCTCCTCACTTCTTTATGGAATTCCTAAGGCATTTCCTGTTTCTGCCACTGGCTTTGTTAGTTTGCATGTCAAGCCCATGCAACTCCTTTCTCCAATCAGATCATTAGCTCCCCAGTGGCAGTCACTGTGTCTTTGCCTCTTTTGTGTCTCTCAAATTGCCTAATAAAGTTGCAATCACATGGCTTGGAGTGAGGTTTGCGTTTGAATCCGCGGCAAATTATTTCACCTCTTTGAGACACAGTAATAACCTCACATGTGGCTGGTTATATTTTTTCTGAATAGCTTTTTATAGCTTTGTTATTTTTTTCTGGTTGTATAAATGACACGTTTTCATTGTAAAAAAAATTTCAAAAGCTACATGATACTACAAAAAAAAAAGAGTAAAGGTCAAGTGAAATTCTACCTCCTTTATGTGTGAGCCATTAACATTTTCCTTGCCATCTTTCACATATTTCTTTATATATATATATATATATATATATATATATATATATATATATATATAACAATTACATTTTATATAAATACAGTTATTTCATACATACCATCTCTGAAAAAGAGATTACTAAAGACTATAAACAAAAGTGTTAATCAACATTCATTGGATAAGAGATAGTAGTCGGACCCTGGCTTCAATAAAATGAGTAAATAAAAAATGATTCCCATAGAATGGGGGAAATGAAGGAGAGCAGATGTCCCTCAGACCGTCTTCCTGTCTCGAGGCAGAACTCCACTGGTAATGCTTCATTTAAACTAGCCCAAGGATCAAAATACGTGGCACAGGGAACAAATGAACACTCTAATTGGAAATTCAATACCCTACACTGAGATTAGATTTATTCAGTCTCATGCTGCCTTCAGATGCCATATATATTTTCAGTTTACTGACCGGAAGCATGGAAACAGACAGCCAGGCACCTTGAGTGAAATATTCACTAATGTGAAAGCAAGCTACACCTGGAGCGTATCTTCCCTAGAGAGCTTATAGAGACCAGTCAGGAGGACCAGTGAAGAAACTCAGCGTTCTTACTTCAAATCATCCTATTCTCATTTAAGTGCATTTCCTCTTGTTTTACTCCAGGGGGCAGAGAACATTCCTTAAGCCAGCTTTCCTTCCCTTCCTTCCCCACCCTGTCCACACACAGACCTTTCTGAAGCCCTAAGAATTTTGATCCTCCTTCCCTGGTCCTCTACACACCGTTGGTGGCTCTGCTCTGAATACTTCCTATACTACATTCCTTTTAAGGATATGGAAACTCCCCAGACTCCTTCAGATTTTAACAGTACTAAATGAAGCAAGCATTTCCCAACACCGCTTACTCCTTCTTCAACATGAGACACAGCCATATCTCATCCATTAACAATAAAGTTAAAACTTATGTTAGAAAATATAGCACTCCTTTTAACAGAGCTCAGGTAAAAATCACATTTAGATTTATGAGATATTCTGTTTTCATGCTAAGCATATGTGACTATAGGATCCTGCAGGTTCAATGGCAACATCTGTCACCTGTGTAGTAACAAGCTTCTCACGGCTTCTCCTCCACCCTGAGCAGAGAGGCTGGAGTCTCTGTGGGAGCCCAAAGGATGCATCACTGCCCACTCACACCACTAGAAGAATGACTACAAGACGGCAGATATCTCCTCTGTTGACTAATCATTTGAAACATAACACCTGCTCCCGCCCATAGCAATCCTGCTGTCCTGTTCCAACTCATAGTTTGTAACTACCTCCTAGCATGTGTGTACTTGCGATAGACACACTGACCAGCTGGATGGCCATGACTGACAGTAACCTGGGCTTCTCTTGTGGAAAGGTACAGACAGCCAGAGCAAAGAACATGAATGTCTCACACTATCCTATTTCTAATGGTCTTTATCATCATGTAAAATGAAATAATTTCTTGTTCATGTCATTAGAGAGTAAAACAAGGGCCTAGTTTTGCTCATAACTAAAATTAACTGACACCTCATTCTAGGCTCTGTCAATCTCAAGCTCTCTTAGACAGGAGCAAACTCAAGCCAGTGCCCACTAGAATACCCCTGGCATTCCGGATCCCCTCACTCTCCTCTAATTTTTTTTGTAGCTTCTATCATCTTCTAATATATGATGTGCAATAAATACTATTTATTATCCATTTCCTCCCACGAGAACTAAAGATCCACAAAAGTTGAAATTCCTGACTGTTTTGTTCACAAAACCTGGAAGAGTGCCTGGAATATAAAAAGTATTCAAAAACTGTAATAAACAAAAATTCACTTTATGTCTACTTTCAGTAAAAATGTCTAGGATATGATAGTTTCTCAATAAATATTTTAAATTCATAACCCCAGAAGTAGGGATTCTGCATTTCCCGTAGAAGCCCTTGAATTTAGGACTATTTTCTCCATTGTCCAAGCATTTGCCTGCTCATGTCTTTCACTCATCTTTGTACGTTTCCAGGGAATAGCATATGGTATAAACTAGATAAGTGTTTCAGAAATTACTCATCAATTAAATTGGTTGTTCCCAATCTCATACGAACAATAACTGTCGCCCTATGCCTAACACTTTTATCTCTCTGTTTCCTTAGCTTTAACACTAACTTATTCCATTTACATTAAAGTCAACCTTACCATGTTTCAATCTCTATGCTAGATATTATGGGACAATGACAATCCTGACAAGTATTAAGTTAAAACTAGCTTACTGTCAGATACATTGGTACTTTACAAGCACGACACCATTTCTATCTTATAATAACCACAGGCGATGGAATTACTGTGTTGTCTGTTTTATAGACAGAAAAACTTAGGCCTTAATGGGTAACTCGCCCTACGCCAAGCAGACATTAAGCTGGGACAGCAAGGAAGCGAAGCCAGATTCATGTCCAGTCAACCCTCATGCATGCTCACATTTTTAAGCCCCCCAAACTACCAAGTGACACAAAAAATTAGAAATTACTTTTTTTCTCAAAGGAATTTGAGTGTGTTAGGTAGCACAGCATTTTTAGTTCTTAACCACTCACCGTTTGGTCACCAATGCCTAGCATAGCATATGACACATAGTAAATAATGAATACACTTTCTTTTCTTTGTTGTTGTTGAAGAAACAGGGTCTCGCTGTGTAGTTGAGGATGGTCCTGAGCTCACTACATAGCCCAGGCTGGCCTTGAACTCTTGGCAATCCTTCTGCCACAGACTCTTGAGTGCTGGGATTAGAGGCATGCACCACCACACCCAGCCTGAATACATTTTTCTTAAAGAACAACTATAAGAGACCATAAGAAAAGGTTAAACTACAAGACAGAAATACCAGTTCTACTTGAAGAACATGGGAAAAATCCCAGGACAAATGCAATACTTAAACTAGACCTGAAAAAGATATTCAGAATTCTAAAAGAGAAGAGTCATTTTTAGAAGTACTTATGTATTGCTGCACAACAAATTACTTTTGAGTGCTAAAACAAAACATTTGCTATCCTGAGACTATCTGTGAGTCTGGAATCAGAAGCAGGCTTGCTGAGCACTTACTTATAACTTGGGACATTTGAAGACTTGACTGGCAAGAGGTTCTTTCTTCAAGATGACAAGCTACATGGGTAGAAACTTGGAACTGGTTGTGGGTGGAGTTCCTGCCCACCCAGGCCACTTGATAGATGCTTAGAAGAGAAGGGAGGCTGGGGATGCAGCTCAGTGGTAGAGCACTTGCATGGCACGTGTGTGACTCAAGGTTTTATCCCCCTAGCTTGGCAGAAGTGGGCATGGGGAGAGAAACTATCTTCTCATTGGTTTAGCCTTGAAATCATGAGCATCTCTTTTGCCACAATCTATTTGTTAGAAGCAAATGCCTAGGTCTGATTCACACCATAAGGATGAAAATTAGGCTCCACATTGTGAAGAGAGGCATCAAGAATTTGTAGACAAATTTTATAGCTGCCACAAAGATAGCCCATGAGAAAGTACAGGGCACATTCTGGAAAGAAAAGTTGTCCAACATTCTAGTTAATGGACTTCTATAACCTGCTGACCTGGCTCATTTTCACTACTTTTTACCCCTCCCATCTGTTTCTTATACTTTGATCTTTTGATCTTTGTCATTTTGTTTTACAGACAGAATCTTTCAGATTGTATATCTATTTCCTCTATTTCTCCATTTTATTTAAATATAGTTTTATACTATATATTCAGTAGCACATAACATTTTTCAAGAACATTTTTCATGTGCTTGCTCTCAAGGAGTTTGCAGTCTCTTTGATCAATCACATGTTGTCCATATAACAATCATAGACTATTTTGAGAGTTATATACAAAACAGTATGGCAACACAGAAGATCCCACTTTTCCTCACCAAAGGGACCATGTGGGGTGTGTTAAGGAGATGTGACTTGATCTTGGATGTAATAAAAATTTTAAAACATGTGTGTACCAAGATTCAGATCTGTACGTTAGGAAGACAGTTTTAGTGACAGTAGAAGGAATGGAATTTGTTGAGACTATAGTAGCAATGTGGAATAAAGAGGACAAAAATATATAGGACAGACTTATACTGAGTGACAGGACTTGGTCACTAATTATACAGAAAAGATGTTGAAACTAAATTCTAGATTTCTGGCAGGGTGTGATGGTCTCATCCAAGACAGGAAATATAGGAAGGGGTTCCAAGCATTCTGTGAAGAAAATAATAAAATCAATTCAGTTTAAAACACACTGAGTTTGAACTGACTTCGGTTACATACTTGAGAGGTGTGTCATGTAGACGCTTGGAAATATGCAACTCAAGTTCCCAGAGAAGGCTCAACTGGAAAAGGACATTTTGGAAATATTGGCATTTGTGTTACAGCAAAGATCATGATATCACAGGCAATTGCTGAAGAGCTTGTAAATAGGAAAGGTGGCTAAAGAGAGGATTGTGGGGATACCAACACATCAAAGGTGGTGAAGAAAGAAACAAATTGTGAAAAGGAGAAGGTAGAAGAGGAAGATGATATCTAAAATAATTCGATATCACTGGATCCACCAAAGCAGATATTTTCAAACAAAAAGAGCGATTAAAAAAGACAAAAATAAAATCAAAAGTATAGACATCACGTCAGAGACAGACTGACAATTATATTCATGTTGGTAAATTAATCACCAAGCAGTTAAAAAGGGTTAAAACTGGGTGTGGTGGTGCATGACTATAATCCCATCAATGGGGCAGCTGAGGCAGGAGGACTGCCATGAGTTCAAGGCCAGTCTCGGAAACACAATGAGTTTAGGAACAGCCTCAAATACAGAGAAAAGACCCTACCTAAAAAAGAAAGAAAGAAAGGAAGGAAGAAAGAGAGAGAGAGAGAGAGAGAGAGAGAGAGAGAGAGAGAGAGAGAGGAAATAAAAGAGAGAGGTGCTGAAAGAATGGATACAGCAGATACAGCAGCGCAGGCCACATTCACCAAAGAAGAGGAACAAAGAGACTGAGTATTATCTTCATGGGGATGGGTGGGGAAGTGCGTGAATCAGGATCCATATCATTTCATTCTAGTTATGTTTCTGGGATTATATTCTCATCCTAATCTCAAAAAAAAAATCATTCTCCTTATTCTCCCTTTGGGCTTGCAGCTGCTTCCACTAGAGCATGTCTGAAAGGGAAAGCTGCCGTAGAAGGCCAGGGGAAAGAGCTGGCATGAACATAGCACATCGTCAAGGGAGCAGGCCAGCAACTGGAGACAACCCGGACTGAACCACCTTCTGCGTCACATTTCATGGACCAAATCTCCTCATTTCCCTAAGGATAAGCTGGTCAAAGCATTCTTAACATTTTTCAAGGTAAGTACAAGTGGGCTAATTATTAATGAAGGCAACCAAAAAAAGGAAGTATTGACTTATGAAAGCTTTCCCCTCATGACATAGATTAAGCCTATGAATATGAAAATCTTATGACATTGTTCATCACAGCAATATTTTCATCACTTATCAAAACATGTCTAAGAAAACTAAGAATCTCAACATAAATTTCCACATTGGCAGACTGAGGGACAAGAATTTTGGAGCTCCAACAGGCAAAGGAGAGCCATCCGAAGGGTCTGTAATGAGGTCTCTGGTGGGTGAGCCCAGGCACTTTAGCAGACCTTACCCAATCAATCTCAGTTATCAGACAGAACACAGAAACAGAAGTGAACTAAAGAATTTCAGATCTTGTATAAATGGGTCTTACCAAGGACCAACTTTTTATTTCTGCCTTAGCGAAAATAGTATGAAACATTATATAGAAAATATGAAATTATGGAAGGATGCCACGCCAAACTCCATTATTCTAGCACAATAATTCTCATGTGCAGGTGCTTCTTTTTAATGACAATAGATATGGCAATTGGTTACATTTCTTTGTTTCACAAACATTTACAAAGCATTTATCCATGTACCAGATGCTAGTTAATCAAACAAACTCTTTCCTGGCCCTAGAGGTCTCACATTCTAAAGGGAAAGTAAACATTTCATTGCTCAATGTTATTTGACTACAGTGGAGACTGATGACGGAAAAGGAAGCATACAGTATTACAAAAGCCCTTACTAGGATTTTTGTTGCTTGCTATTAGCCTCATAACCCAAAGGTCCCCAGGTCCCCAGGTTCCCTCCCCCCTGAATAAAACTAGAGCCAGTTCCTTTTTGTTTTCTTCGTTAGACTGAAAGCCCTTGCTCTCATGAATATCTCTGTGAAGTTTTAGAGTAGCTGCGTACTAGTCATACTGTGTCCTATTAGCCCAGGTTTCATCTTGAACTACCCTGGAACTCCTTCAGCTCATCCCCTGCAGTAAAAACTTGCTCAGCTTAATTACCCACAGTCATGCGAGGGACCCTCCATTCTTCATGACAGCCTCTATGGAAGGTTAACCCTTCATGTTTAAAGCAGCTCTAATAGAAGTTAGGGATAGGTGAAAGAGGAGGGTGAGAAATACCGGAAGATAAGTAAAACACGAAACTTGAATGTTAGATATCACGGCACTAATCATGTAAACACCTTGTCAGAGAAAATCTCCTCCCAGAATCCTGTTTTCTCAGAGGACTCTTACTCCTTGCCATGTTCCATAGGTCCTGCATTAATTCTGAACCCCTTTTCTACTTCCCCTCCACTTCCAATGTCAATGATCCTTACAAACTATCATTCAGGGGTAGACTCTGAAGAACACAGAAATGCTTAACAGCAGAACAATTTCTGAAATTCATGGCTAAGAAAAAAGAAAGTTTATTTCCCTCAACACTTCTTCACCACTCCATCTCATATTCTCTTAATTTTTAGGGCAGAAGCTCCACTCACATGTTGTATTGTGACAGTTTATTAGAGAAACAGAACTATATTTTTGGTTCGCAATTTCAGGCATCTCAATTCACGATTAACTGACTTTAGGGCAGAAAGATGATGGCAGAGGGCATGGAGTGTAAAGCTGTTCCTCTCTAGGAGATCAGAGCCAGAGAGGAAGGAGGCAGGAACGAGATCTAGTGCCCCAATCATGTCCCCATGACTCACTTCTTCCAACAGGCCAACTTTCCAGTAGCCCAGTCAGCTACACTCATGAAGTGAGTTAGCCCATTGGTGAGGTCAGTAACCTCATCATTTAATCACCTCTACAGTAGCCTCTTAATTCATTCAAGTTGATAATCAATATTAATCACTTAGTTATTTGAGAATAACTTCTCAGCATCCCTGTAACTCAGTAGATTCAATCATTTTTGTTGTTGCTGCTGCTTAATAGTGATTTTTCCTCTTGGCTACAGTTCATCAGTGAGGAGAGATGAAATCTGTAATCTGGAGAGTGGTGTAATCAAGTTATAAACTTTAAAAAAAAGAATTCTGACCTCAACCCTAGACAAATGCATAACAATACTTAACCCATAGTTGGGTTTCTTCATGGGGAAAAAAAAAGTGGAAAATTAAATGTCCAATATTAAAGAAATAACCAAAAATTATGGCAAATTCAGTTGCCAAAATATTATGTAGCCATTACAAGGTGTTCATTTGGACTTCTGACAGAAAGGAAATGTATAATTTTCAGTATCAAGTCAAACGATGCATCTTCTGAGTTTCATATACATCAAAATCAAATATTCAGGATGTCCCAAAAACAGAAAAGTAATTGAAGCAATGGGTCGACGTCAAGTCCCAACATCTATCACAGAAACTAAGCAAGGGAGAGGAAAGCATCCTAGGAGCAAAGAAACTCTGAGCGCTTTGAGAGCCGGTGAAGAAGTGGGCCGTTAGCCAGGATGGGGCGGGCGAGTGCGCGAGCGGTGTTGTGTTTTGCTGGATGTGCCAAGGCTAGCAGAAGGGAAGTCGGAAGACACTTTTCACGCTTTGCTCCTGCTTCCCTGCCCCCACCCTGTCCATTGTTTCCAAAGGATCATAGCTTACCCATTACTCCTGTGAGATAGCAACCATGGCGTTGGAAGAATAGTATCAGAGAGTTTCAAAGCCCCGTTGGGGGGAAGGACCACGGAGAAAGGCAGAGACAGATTAGCAGCATCCCTCCACTGCTCCACTTAAAGACTTGGTGGATTACGTCTAATATTGTTTGCCTAAACATTGATTTTTATCCACAGTAGGGTGCATATTTTTTCTGGTATGTATATATGTGTGTGTGTCTGTGTGTCTGTAGTGAAAAGGAGAGAAAGTTGAAATAGATGTTTCACCAAACACTACTTAAATTTATGAATCATGATGTGCTCTGATAATTGTGGTAGAAGCATCGAGAGATTTTCATACCTTCTTCTCAGAAGCTAGTAGATCAAAAAGTAGCATTTTATACAGAAAATTTAAATAATGTAATTCAAAAGTACTTATTTTTAGATAATAGAAGGATCTTTCCACACTAGGAAGAATATCCTCTTTTCAAGCTTATAGACAGCATTTACATAGATAAACCATGTAATAAGCTATAAAAAACTTTTAACATTATATATTCTAAATAATTAGTATCATATATACATATCATACACTTACTACATTATTACACAATGTAATAACCTTTTAAATTACTAGGAAGTATAATCTACTGAATTCTACATCACTATGATTATTACTGCCTTTTGTATTGCTAAGATCCATAGACTACAGGAGAAATGCAAAGAAAGAAAAAAATTAGCTACTTCTCTCAGGAAAAATAGAGTTTGATATGCTTCCCTCTTGAGCTGCTGCTGTAGATTCTTACTTGGTAGGCTGCATGTGCTTACCTGTCTTCTGCCTATTCAAATACATTTTTGGTCCAGAGAATGCCTACCTATAACGCCTCAGAATATTTCCAGTCAAACCACATGGGTTTCCCTCCTCACCCACATCTCTCTGGGTTGTTTTGTGTGTTTTGTTTCTCAGGGATGGAGTTGTTTATATGTTTGTTGGTGCAACTCTCATCTAGAAATTTATTTACTACTGGCTTGCCATTAGGCTCATGGTTTTCCTTGGTGTTCTTGTAGATTGGGAAGAGGATCCTGCTTAGAGATCACGTGGGGCTCTGCAAAGTATTAACCAACTAATATTCCATCAAGGATCTAAATTTGAGAATTACAGGTATGGTGACCTTACAATTTAGCTGCTGGACCAAGATCCTTGCAGATGAGATGCCGACAGTGTATTACAGAAATGATCTAGAACATTTCCAGGAGGCTGGATACTTTCCCAGTCTCTCTAGTCAGACGAAATGGTGCTGAAAAGCCTCTGCAGGCAGTTTGATTGTTTCTTGAAAATTTTTAGAAATGCGAAGGAAATTCCATGGTTCATTTTTTAAAATGATTTGATAATTTGAAAAAGAATGGAGTAAAATTACAAACTTCCTGGCCAAACTAATGTGATTTTTGAGATTTTTGTCCATACATTTTGATTAAACTGAGACGTGACTTCTCTGAATCCCATTTTTGAAGCCTTTAGATATCCTGCTACAAACAAGATTATCTTATTTATGGTAAACACTTAAGGAAAGAAGTCTTTTCTTTGGATCAAAAACTGCAGCCAAGATAATGCCAGAGGATCAGAGAAACAGAGTATTTGTCTCCTTTCCCAAGGATGCAAACTGATGCATTGTGTGGGCTCAAATATGTTCCTTGGCCCAGAGAAATGAAAGAAGGGATTGCTTCAGCAACCGATGCTTGCATGAACAGCAGGGAAGAGAGAGAGCTTCCTTGCCAAAGCAGTCCCATTGGCTCAAGGAAGACCTTCCTAATCAGCTACCTTATGAAACAGTTGATCTCTAATAGTTAAATCCAGGCTTCCAGGAAGCTTTAATGGCCAACCTTTTGCTCTGTGGATCCAAGTGGCAGTGCTCCCGTCTCTGGTGGCCTCTCTGAAACATCTTAGAGCACCACAGTTCCCATCATGTGCAAAACATTGCAGCGCATTTTCCCATAATCTCTTCTGCAACTGAAAATGTTGTCTTACGCAAATAAATCTCTACAGTTGGTAGCCTATACCCCTCTCTACAGCATCTTTGGGTACCTCATTCTGATATTCATGTACATGGACAGGAGTTTCTGGGGTCTTGGCAATGAAGACAAAATTCCCCACAGGAGCCATAGAATGAAGAAAAAAAAATGTTTCTCCCACTTATGTAGTGTTGCCCTCAAGCAAGGCTTGGAAATTCACAAGATGAAGGTGAAGACCTGGGCCTCTGGAGGTTGTAAGTCTTTCTCTCCAAAGTTGGTAAAGGGAAGGTAGTAGCTGCAGCTTTACATCTCCAATAAGAAAACTCTCCAGAAGATTGGTTATTGTTGTTTGTTATTTGCTATTCTCTGTTAACTAGAAAAATGGATTCTTGGATTCATTGTTCATTTAAAGACATTTTCAATATCCTAACTTAAATACCAAAAAAACCCCACAAGGGTTGCTGATAAATAAAATAAGATCAAGAGATTAACTATTTTAAAACCTAGATTTTAATAACTATCAAAATCAATTTTCCAGATTTTTTGTTATTAGCCTAATAACCCTATTTTTCCCTTATATTTTTATGATTTGGGGTTTATTTAAAATTGTTTATATTTAATGTATGTAAAATACCAAACATTCTAAATATTAAAAAATTCTTCTTTATAAAATAATTATTTAAAATAATCCCATACATCTGTAAACAAACAATATGGCACTGAATAGCCTTCGAGCTTAAAACACTGCAGAAGAGAAATTAGATTATATTTAGAATTAAATGAAAATGAAATATAATATTCCAATTTATTTGTAGAATTAAATAAGTATTTTGAACGTTATCTACTGAGGGTTTTTTTTTTTTTTTTTTGGTTATTTCTTTTTCTTTTTGGTACTGGGGATTGAACCCAGAACATTCATGCTGCGCTACATCACCAGTTGTTATTTAATCATTTATTTTTGAGACTGGTTCTCACTCAATTGCTTAAACTTGAGATCTTCTTGTCTCTGCCTCCAAAGTGATGAAAGAAGACATGTGCCATTGCACCCAGTTAGCTTGAGGTATATCTTATCAGGGAAATCATGAATATGTAAAAAATATCCTATGTTCTACATTTGAGAAGCTAAAAAGAAACAAAGAAAATAGAACATGTTTTCCATGAGCTACACAATAAGTAGCAAATGATAAGTACTTAAAACAATAAAAATATATCTTAAAAAAGAAATAGTAGTGATCAACAAAACCAAATTTTATTCTTTAAAAAAATTTAATAAGAAAATATTTAGCAAAACTAAACAGACAAAAGAAAGAGAATTTAAATAAAAAGAATTTAGAAGTAAAATGATAAAAAGCTACAGATACTATCTTTAAAATGATAAATAATATTATGAATAAATATTTCTTAAGTCATTTAAAATATCCAAATAATAAATACATTTCTGCCAAAATAATTATCAAATGCAAAAAGTTGATGCATGAAGAAATAGAAAGCTGGACTGGACCAATAATCATAAAGATGACAAGCTGACATAGAAGTTAAAAAAACATTGCTGGGAAAAAATTTTCGCTCATAAAGCTTTATAGATAACTCTCACCATCTTCTCAAGGAATCGGTAATGCATTACAAATTGTTCCATAAAGTAATTGAGAAAATATCTAGATTATTTTACAAGGCTAGTGTAAGATTCATTACCTAACAAAGTAAACTTGGTAGCCTTTAAATAAAACTTCACTGTGCCAGAAACTCTTCTAAATGGTTTCTGTATGTTTATACCTTTGTTTCTCATAACATGCAATAAGCCAGGCATGGTGGCACATGCCTGTAACCCTAACCTTCTGGAAGATTGAGACTGGAGGATCATAAGCTCAAGTTCAGTCTCAATAATTTAGCACTCTAACAAGAGTTTGTCTTAAAATAAAAATTAGTAAAAATAAAAAGAGAAGGAAATCTACCTCAGTACAAAGACACTGGTTTCAATTCTCCACACAAGAAAAAAAAGAATGAATTAGATATCATTAATGCTAAATACATTTTAAAGGTGAAAAAACAAAAACCAAGCAAAACAAAAACCTTGAAGCCAGGAAGGTACACTGCTTCACTAACTCATAGAGGTAGTAAATGACCAAGATAATAATTAAAATTCAGACAGTCTGGTTCTAAAAATCTTCATTCTTAACACTGTGCCATTCCTCAGATAACAAAAGAAAGTAAAGGACTAGTTTACTTTTTAGGAACAAAAATACTAGCTAACAGTTTATAAACCAAAATGCATCGTGATCTAGCAAGATTTAGAATGCAAAGATGGTTCAATATCAAAAGGTGGTTCAAGGAAATACAACACATTAATAGACTTAGTGTAAAAACCCTGAACGAAACAAAAAAAAAAACTTTTTATAGTATTATGACACAAATTCCTCGACTAGACTATAAGGAAAAGAAAAAATAATTAACATATAAAATATTTTATCTGAAAATTTATTACAGCTGGACATGTAGCTCAGTGGTAGAACAACTAGCAGTGCATGCGGCCCTGGTTTCAATCTCTGGTACTACTGATAGAAAGGAAGAGGGGCTTCCGGTCAAGATGGTGGCTGAGTAACCGCACTGCACAAAGTCTCCTCATCAACTCACTTAAAAAGTCAAGAAGATAGTTAGAAAAAGCGTGTTTGGTGTAGCTAGGAAAGAGAGGAGCATCCCCAGAAACTAAAAGCCGACCAGCGGGAGGCCAGAAACTCCAAAGGATCATCAAAACCAGAGGGGGGAAAATCCCCGCAGCAGAGGACGAAGGAACTCTCACGGGGACCTGAACATCTGACTGAGCCGAGCTGGAGACGAAGGAGCACACAGCAACGGGAGAAGAGGCTGTGGGCAGGTCAGAAGACTCGGTTCGGCCCCGCGCTGCCCGCGGATCACAAACAAGGTCCGGAGGCCAGACCTCAGCCCGAGGTAAGCACGGACCTGGACTAGTGGGAATTACTGGCTGCGGGCGGCCCCAGCCTCAGAAGCACCAACCCACGGGTGTTTGTACAATAAACGCAGTGTGCGCTCCCCCTAGAAAAGATCCCAGAATCCCAGATCAGAAACGGGACTCAACAGCCATCGCAGGCAGTGACGTCACCAGGAGCCATTCACTTTTTCTGTGCACCAGAGACAGTCAGAGGTAGCAGTACCATGGGGAAATGTGGTAACAAATCTTATACAAAAAGATCTGATTCCCCAGGGGAGGGTGCAAGGGGTGCTGAAACTGCAGAACCCAAAGAAAAGGACAAAAATGATGGTAACCTCTGGGCCCAGATAGTCAGTGAACTAAAGCAGGAATTAAAGGTGGAGTTAAACTGGGAAGCAAAGAAGGAAATAAATCAGACAGCGCGAGAACTACAAGAACACTTAGCTAAGCATAAAGCAAGCCTTGAGAAGGAATTAGAGGAGACCAAAGAAGAATTGGGGAAGCGCAGGCACAAATCTCCTACAAAAGACCTGAAACCCCAGGAGATGAAGTCAGGGTAAATAAAGATGAATATGGCAAAAATGATGGCAACTTCTGGGCCCAGAAATTCAGTGAATTAAAACAGGAATTAAATTAAACAGACAGCAGAAGAGCTACACCAATACATAGATAAGCAAAAAGGAAGCCTTGAAAAGCAACTAGAGGAGACCAGAGAAGAAATATACCAGAAGATAATGAAGACAAAAGAAGAAATTAGAGAAGAACACACAGAGATATAGAAAAATTGAATGCAGATATTCAGGAAATGAAAAACACACAGGTAATAATAAGCAACTACTTTAAACAACTTCAGAATAGTATGTCAGACCTAGAAAATAAAGTGACTAAGCTGCAACATACAGGCCATGAAGAATACAAAGTAAATAAAGAAAGCGAGTCATTGCAACGACTGATAGATGATTCAAGGAGAAATAACCTCAGAATTATGGGAATCGAGGAGAAGACTGAGGACAAAACAAAAGGCTTAAAGGACATGTTTAATGAAATAACGGAAGAAAATTTCCCAAATCTAAGAAGAGAAATGAACATGGAACTTTTGCAGGCATATAGAACACCAAACAACTTTGATCAGAAGAGACCCTCATCACGACACATCATAATTAAAATTCTAGAAACCCAACACAAAGAGAAAATACTAAAAGTGGTAAGAGAAAAACAGAAGGTGACCTACAAAGATAAGCCCATAGGATAATGGCAGATTTTTCAATTCAAACTCTAAAAGCAAGGAAATCGTGGAGCAATATCACCCAAGCAGTAAAAAAACATAGATGCCAGCCAAGACTGCTATATCCAGCAAAATTATCTTTTAACTTAAAGGGAGAACTTAAAACTTTCCATGACAGTGACAGCTTAAAGGAATTTGTAGCCACTGAGCCAGTATTGCAGAAAATACTTAAAGGAAACTTGGACAGTGAAAGGGAGACCAGCGACACCAATGACCCCAGAGAAAAAGTGACAACAGCTAGAGGAGAAGTAGCTGAGAAAAAAGTAGGTTAGTAATCAGTGAAATATGAGTAAATAAGATATGAAAGTTAGGAAATTAAGAAATAACTAGATTTGCCTACATGTCTGTCACTTTAAGTATATTTATGTGGTATAGATTTAAGTTCATTGAATGTAGCAATGTGATACAGTTTTAACTTTGTTTTGTTGTAGCAATTCACTTATTAGGTCACTAATGAAAGTTTATCCTAAGGAAACTGATTGATGTAAACATAACCTTGTGAATGAACAAATATGCACCTTCCAGTATTCAGATAAGGCAATTGAATTTTATTTATTTTTTCTTCTTTCCCAAATTAACTATCCTTTTGAACTACATGCTTATAATTATTTTCTAGTGTGAACTGGTGGGTAAGGCCAGGTTTAACAATAACAAGAAAGATGTAGGAAAATATGGAAAAAAAAACTTTTGGTGAATATCCCAATGAAGGGATTGGTTGGATTCAAAGAGGAGATATCAAGATTCGACTACTGTGAACCCATTAGAGGAATAGGAAGCTGTAGTAGAGTGGTGACTTGAGTGAAATGACTTAGGCGCAGAAGATTAATATGTTAAACACCATATGGTTTCTTGGACTTGGAAAACCCAGAACACAGACATTCTTTGGAACCATACGAAGTGATAGCCGGAGCTGGGGGAAGGGACACGGAGGGGATGGGAGGGTAGAAGATGGGAAGGGATTGTGAAGTCGATGTGATACATAGATGTATGAAACACCCAAATTCATTGTAAATACTATGTATTACATTTGTATATTAATAAAAATAGTGGGGAAAAAAGAAAGGAAGAATAAAAAAGAAAAAGAAAAAACTACACATACATTTTATTTTTATTATTAGAGAAAAATGTAAAGCAGAAACAAAAACAAGGTTGTTACTGTAATCTAAGGTTATAATCAATAAAATAAGGAAAGAAATAAGAGGTATGGAGCATGAGTAGGAAAGAAATAATACAGTTAATATTTCAAAATGCTACAATTACCAACTAAAAAAGTGAAATTATCAAACTGCTGGAAAAAATTATGAGTTCAACAAATTTACTAAGTAGAATTTAATGTGAATGTATTAAAAATAAATTATATTTTTGTTACCCAGAATTAGCTAATAAAAATGTAACCATATATAAGGTACCAGGTTTATTCTAAAACTTATAGGAAAAAAATACAAGGTCATTTTTTAGAAAGTTGAGTAAAGAGCAGAAGTTTGCCCTCTGAGTATTAGGATCTGCTATAGAGACAGCACAATAAAATTGATACAAAACAAAAACAAGTATTTTGATGGAGGATATTAAAATTCTGAAATAAATATGTAGATTTATAGTAATTTATGTATAATAAAGGTAGCACGGCAAAGCAGTATAAAAAGTTCTTAATCTTTCTGCACTAGAGCTACATCTTTCTGGGCTGGAACTTAAATCTCAGTGAGAATGACAAGAACCAGAGCCTTTGAAGAAATGATTAAGTCCTGATCATAGACTCCCTCTTTAGTAGATTAGTAAAAAGATTTGAAGAAATGAAAAGTTGTAACATCATACAAGAAAAAGTAGAATGCTTTTGTACCTGGATAGGAAAGAATTTCTAACACAAAATTCTGAGGGTTTGATTCATTGGGCAGGAAAAAAGTCTTCATTTTATAAAAGTTATGAGAAATTTTTGCTATGTTAACATACCGATGATAGATTGGAGAAAATATGTTCATTGTCTGAAAACAAGAAACTAATATATAGGATTCGTGGGTTGGGGTTTCAAGAAATTCCTGAAACTAATAATGAAAGAACAGAACATCTAGCCAGAAAATGAGACAAGATATGTAGTAACAGTAACAGAATAAGTCCAACATGCAAACAAGTACACAAAAACATGCTCAATCTTCTTTGTCTTTGAAGAAATACAAACTAAAACAAAATGGCGATATTAATGTATAGTCAGCAGATTAGCAAAAACCTGTAAAGGTGGCTACTAAAATGTTGAAATGGATGTAGTAGTAACCCAAGACACCTCTCAAAGTGGAGTTGGAAACGCACACAGAACTGCTGCTCTAGGGTCCTATCTGATTGCACTTTGATCAAATGTACATATAGTTTTGGGTGCGGAAATTCCACTCCTGGGTTTATACCTCATAAAAATCACAAATCTATATGAGAACATATTCAAGAGTTTTTCACTGAGGTGTTTGTGATAGCAATGAGCTGAGAGCAATCTAGCTGTCCTTCATTGGAAGAACATAACAATAAAGTATCTGGTATGTAAATTGGCCTTGGTAATGCAGGTCTGTAATCCCAGTACTCTGAGAGGCTGAGGCAGGAGGATTGTAATGAAATTACATGTGTACATAAAGCAACATGGGTAGATATGAAAACATGATTGTGAGTAAAAGAGAGGACTTCTCAAGGACCATCGCTGACGCATTGAGCTGAAGAGTGCAATGAGTTCACTCCAAACTGCTCCAGAAAGCCTAATAATCAAGTGCACACTTTTATATGACAGTTTTTTTACATTTATATGTGTTGGTATGTACACAAATACTATGCAGTCACTGAAAAGTAGGCAATCCTTACATACTGATGAATGACCTCTGGAATATACAAAATGAAAAATGTAAGAAGTAAAGTAAGGTATATAACACACTATTTGTAAATTATGCACATGTGTGTTTATATGTATATTCATAAATATATACATATATTTAGAGGAAGAGAAAGAAAAAAACAATAAGAAGCTTATATTAAGACTTATGTCCTGGATAAGCAACTGATCAGCTGAAGAACAGCAGTAGAAGAGAGGCTGGACTTTTGCTCTACATGCTTTCCTAACTTCCTGGATTGTTTTCTGTTTATATATTACTGTGGTGTGGATCTGGAATGTCCCCCAAAAGTCTCTTGTATCTGGATGTTATAGATTACCTAGGGAACCATGTGCAGGTGTGGAGGGATGGATCATGGGTGTGTGGTGGATTACAGGTGTGTGATGGAAGCTAGGCATGTGGTAGATCAGGGGCTTAAACATGGAAGGGGTAGAACACTGAAGATGGACCTGGAAAGGACAGACCACTAGGACAGGACCTGGAAGGATATATGCTACTTCCTCCCTTAGGTCTGGAGAATTGGCTTCCTGTTTGCAACACCGTGAAGAGCTGCCTCCACCTCCACCTTCATCACGTGCTCCCACTGTTGCCGGCCACTTATTTATGGACTGTGACCTTCTGAAACTGTGAGCGAAAATAAACTTTTTCTCCATTAATTTGTGCGTGTCAGGTATTGAGTCACAGCAAGGGAAAGGTAACTAAGATACATATGTTGCAAAAATAAATTATTGTTATACTAATTTCTTATAAATAAATAAAATAATTACAAAGATAAAATAAAACTAATACATACATATATATTGAAACAAAATATTACAGCCATTTGCCTACATGTCTTTCATTCCAGGCTGAGGCCGGAAGCCGGTTGTATGTATCTTTGTGTCCTCTAAAACAGTTCTTACCACATAATTGGAAGGAAAAGACAAAAGGAAAAAGAAAATAAAGGTGCAGTGTGTGTGAGACACAGATGATTATTATCACACATTTCATCAATTTTTACATTTTCAAAATTAACCTTTTTCTTAAAATTAAATGACACTGTGGCAGAAGGGCCTGAATTTGGAGGCCTGCTGACAGAGAGGAAATGAGAAGCCTAAGTGGGTATTGTCAAGGAGCCAAATGCTCTATCCAAATGTTTTCTTCAGCATTCGTATTTGCTGCCCCATGGCCATCTTCAATCATATACCCTAAATCAGGGTGGGCATAGGGAGCTGACCAGGTACAATGAGAATGGTAGTGCAAAGAGGCTGAACTTTCCATGGCTGCTGCTGCTGCTGCTGCTGCTGCTGCTGCTGCTGCTGCTTCTTCTTCTTCTTCTTCTTCTTCTTCTTCTTCTTCTTCTTCTTCTTCTTCTTCTTCTTCTTCTTCTTCTTCCTCTCTCTCTCTCTCTCTCTGTCTCTCTCTCTGTCTCCCTCTCCCCCACCCCTCTCTCTCTCTCTCTCTCCCAGTGAAAACTTGAGTTGCTCAGATCACCTCCTAGAAATAAGAATGGAA
>PVKB01003412.1:0-202362 GCA_004027205.1 Ctenodactylus gundi | reverse complement strand
TGATTATTAATGAATATCCACACTTGTATTCAGTCTCTAGAAGCGATTATATTTTTGTGCTGTGGCAAATTATTAAAAAGTTGACTCCATTGTATGTTTGAATCATGTAGTTCAAAATTAAATAACTTGCTATGGATGAGCTTTTTAATGCACTCCTTTACACCATGATAAATGCTATGATATTCATGGTAAGTAGACTATGTATTTCTTGATCCCAGAAGAGTTTATATTCTTATTGGAGAAATTAGCCATAAGTAAATAACCATTCTATAAAATAAATGCCATTAAGTATTAAATGAGTAACTTAACTAATAAGCATATCTTTTGAAATATAGGTAAAACAGGAATAATTAAACTTGGTATCTAATAAAAGTTGAGGACATTTTAGTAAAATTATATAACATTATTTTATTCAAAAGCTATCTTGAAAAATGTAAAAAAGATGTTATTCAATGGATATATTATTCAGAGATCTTTCTTCTCCTCTCCGGCCATTGTGGATTTTTAAGAGCAGGTCATTATGGGTACTCAAAGAATAATGTTTGCTTTCTCTTCTGTGGATATAAAGCCCAAACTGAACCTTACCCCTTATTTAGTATTGAAACATTATCAAAATACCCTACTGGCTTGAAAGCTATTCGCTTCCCCTGAATGTGTTTTAACGTGTGCATTATCATTTGAACAGCATGCTTCACACAGTACTTCCCAGGAAACCCACTTTGTTATTTCAAAGTCTAAATCTCGAAATTCTTGGCGTTTAGTCTCAGTTTATTTTTCAAATTACTCTTTAATTTTTTTCTCAAGAGAAAAAATAAATGGAGCTCTATGAACTTAATAAACAAAAGAGTTTGATATAATTTGGCTGTGACTTTGCGGGGTCTTTTTCTCTATACTTGGTATGGTCTCAGATGTCTGGGACTACAGCTTTTTGTCTCCCCAACCAGGGCTATTTTGGCTCCTCTGTGGAGACTTCTCTCACTCCCTTCCTAAGGGCTTTAAACTTGGATTCAAGACTTGGATATTGAAAATTAAAGGACATCAGGGTAAGGCCGTTCTCAATATATTCAGCAGTTCAGTAGTTCTCACTGCCCCGTGCCCATGGTTTATGTCTACTCTTACCCCCTATATAAATTCGGAGAAGAAGAAACAGTAAGTCTCTGGCAATATAAATCTATACACACAGTAATTACTTAATTAGATTAAAACAGAAATTATCTAGCTCAAGTTCTAGTGTCTTTTTTACAAAATGTTTTTCAAATTGTTTCTAGTTTGATCTTCAATCTTTATTTTTGCATTGAGGTCTGTATATCTTGAAAATGTCTGAGATTTGCTGACCTAGCCAATCTGCTTCCTAACAATCTTTTTTCTCTACTTGGTCCTGATAGTCAATTTTGTTTCTTTATGAAATATCATTTATGGTTTCTTTCTATCTTTCATCTTTTTCTTCATAAAAATGGCTGTCTCCTACAATTTTTTTTCTTAAGTGATTTGCTTTGTGTCTTACTCAGTTACTTGAATTATTTATTTTAAATAGTTTTCAAAAATGGGGATGAAACTTGAGAATCATCTTCATTTCTATCATCTTAAAATATGAAGTGCCAAATAACTTAAAAGTGTGTCAGATTCTTTCAGAAGACATGACATAGTTCAAATAATTTTAACCCCACAGTTTTTTTTTCAGTTTTATAGAGTGAGCTACTAAAATTAATATTTTGGCATTTTCTTCTCTTGTGATACTTTGTTGTTTTCTCAATTTATTCTTCACCTTATTCTTAAATTCTTTGACTTTGCTTCTTTTTGTCACTTTATAAAACTCATAAAGAAAAAAGTAAATAAAAAAAGATGTATTCCTATTTTTTAAATTTATATTTGGATTTGACTTGGTGGTATTGGAGATGAAGATTAGGTCCTTCACTTTGAGATACATGCTGGTCCATTTTAATTTTGATTTTAAGAAAATATTACCCAGATTATGATCAAATTTGTGATCCTCCTGCTTCAGTCTCCCAAAGTGCTTAGATTACGGCCTGCACTGTCAGACTCAGCAGAATATAGCAGAATATGTGTGTTCCTAATGGAAACTCCTGTGATTTTTAAGATCACAAGTGAAATTTTCTTTTTAACAATCTAACACTGAGTTGTGAGAGAAAACAACTAGAAGTATATCAAGACACAAAATTTAATATGCACCAATTCCTCAAGTTAAATTATTATGGGCCACAAATACATACTAATAAAGAGAACAATTTGGAAAAAAATAAATATGGAAGAAGAGGTTCAAAAGTAATGCTAATATTTAAATAAATGATTTATATGAATATTAAGTCATAAGTATATAAATATTTCATTTAGAAAACATATTTTATGATATTAAAAATAAATCTGTTGTCAAACATGAATTTATGTACTTAAAAAATCCACATACACAAACATTTTGAAAATAATTTTCAATGAACTATGAAAATCAAATAGTGCAGACTTATTTTGAAGTGTAAATGGCCTAAGATTTTTAAATTATAATTTAGATTTTAATATAGAGATAGTACATAATAGGAAATTTAAGAACTTAAAAAATTATTTACATGAGAATTTCCTGGTAGACATAGACTCAACACACTCAAATTTGAATTTCAAACAAATAATGAGCAATATTTAGCCTATTGAATGTAAATGTTATGCTGTATTTTTTGTATTTATTTATTTATTTATTTATTCAGACAAGATCTCCCTCTGTAGCCCAGGCTGGTCCTGAACTCACTATGGAGTCCAGGCTGGCCTTTGACTCACAGCAATCCTTGTGTCTCAGCCTCCCAAGTGCTGGGATTATAGGTGTGTGCCACCATGCCCAGCTTATGTGGTGCTGGGGAATCGAACTCAGGTACTTAGCGCTTGACATAGCGCTTGCTAGCATTTTAACTGCCGAGCCATTCCTCCAGTACCATGGTATATTTTTATCTGGTCATTAAATTTAAGCATATTTCAGAGATCTATTAAGGTTTATTATTAATGAATTTTTAATGTAATGTTTGAACATACATAAGTAAACTGTGATCAACAAAGAAGTCAACAAAAAATATATTTCATATCACTTATGATTACAATTTCCCACGAATGAATCACCCTGAACTTAGTGCTTCAAAAAAAATGTTTCTCTTTGTCATTAATGCACATCTATAAGAAATCTCCACGTTAGATTTTCACCTCATTCCACCAGAGCGTGGCCATCCTGCTGGTGGTCTCAGATAACTCCACAGTTTTCAAGTATCAAAATGGAGGACAAAGAGGGACGGAGTGAGTGACAGCTGTATTTTAAGAATGAATCCTACAGACTGTCCTACAGAGTTTCTGGTTGTATTCCAATGGCCATGACTTGGTGTCTTAGTAAGTTCTAGCTATAAGGTTGTTACTGGATAACATCTTCATTCCGAGGTAAAGTGTGTATCTAGTTAAAGAAAAACAAGTAAAAGTTCCGTTTACTTTCGAAGAAATGGATTTTAAGATATCTTACATGTTTTTAAAAAGTGTAATATAATACATAGACATGCATCTTTATGATGTATGATGTGAGATTTATGTAAGTATAAAAACCAGGAACATCTGTACCTTTGAAGGAAGTAAACTGGACGCAGCATCACTGAGCTTGGTACATAGAGCAGTCCTGTTTCACCTCTCAAGTGTACACGCACACAGCAGCTTGTAGACAATGAAATATTGAACAGAATAAGGAGTATTTTTAAACCTTTGATAGGTGGACAGATCACATAGGGATCTTGCAAAAAAATACAGATTCTGATGTGGTGAGTCAGAGGTGAAGTATTAGATGCTACATTTCCAAACTATTTACAAGGGCTCATCCAGAGTGGGAAACTACTCACATGCTACTGAAGCCTTAACTGGTTTAGTCTTAAAAATCTGTTTTTTTTTTCTTTTCAATCAAATGTCCCTATGCATTGAGATGTACATTTCTTATTAATAGTGAGCAAAAAAATCACTTTGTTATTGTTTAAATAAAAGCATAACTCATTTGAAAAGTACCATAAAATATATATTCTGTTTATTGCTCAAGAATAAAAGCAGAAGAAAGCCAAACATAATGCCACACTTATAAAGTTATATAGTGTTCTTCAGAACATAAATATGCTTCACTGGCCATTTTTATCCAGAATCCCTCAGATTTTTTTTTTTTTGGGGGGGCTTTCTAACATGGCAGCTCTAATCTTCTGTAGTTCTTCCTCTGGTGGACAGTTCTTCTCTCCCCCCACCCACATTTTATTGATATGTGTAAGTGCAAAATTTAAGGTTTACAATGAAGTTTAGCATTTTGTGCACATACATATCTTGTCAAGGTGACAATTACTTTCCCACTTTTCTTTTGTCCCACCCCCTCCCCAACCCTCCCTCCCTCCTCATCCTACCCCTCTGTTTCACTTTGTTTTTCATTTTAAGTTCCATGAGATAGTTGTGAGAGACCATTCGATGTTTCACCTTCTGCTTCTGACTCACTTCACTAAGCGTGATGTTCTCAGGCTTCTTCCATTTGCCTATAAAAGCCTCCACGCTGTTGGACCTTATAGAAAAAAGTGAGACAATTTGTCCTGTTAGACCTCCCAAGCATTAGTTTGTGAAGCTTAATCTCTGAGTCTTATTTTCTGACCATAATTTTTAAGTAGAAATCATATAAGACCTGAAGCAATATGCATACTGTACAACACATTTTTTACCGTTTTTTCTAGTAGCTTGGTTCCTTCTACGAATAATAATTATCTCCCTTTGCCCAAATCAAATAAATACATAAGCATATAAACCATTGTACCTGAGATAAAAAGTAGTTCATGGACATTTTGAATCTGGATTGTATATTTATTAATTAATCTCACATTTATTGAAGTATGGAGCCTCCTAAACTCAAAGCCTAGCAAGGCATGGGTTTAGATTTCACAAAGTTGGCTTAGACTTGATTTTTCAGTGTGCCCTGTGGGAGTTTGTATCAACTCTGGAGTTTACTGAGACCATATACTTCTGAAATGCTGAGAACAAAGGTTTTAAAAGCTACAAGCTTGCTTCAAGCAATATGACCTCTTTTTCGTCTAACTTTTGGAATTTAAACACCTCTAGAGGAATTTTCTTAATATTCCAAAAGTACAAAAGTCTTCAGGGAGATATAAAAGTATTCTTGTTTCTGTATTTAGCAGAGGCAATTTTCCACAAGGCTAGGTGAAGGAGTCATAAGTTCATTGACGTGTGGCATGAAAGTATACTAAAGTTTGCCTTTAGTTGTTTTAAAATTAATTATTCAGAATGTATAGTCATTAAGAGAATATAATAAATTTATTAGCATTTTCTAATGCTCACAATATATGTTCCATAGTTTAATTTTTCAAAAGGATTAGAAAGTAAAAGTGCAGGTTGTAATTGTATTTTGAAGTAAGAAAAACAAACAAGGTAAAAAAAATCTTTCTAGGTAAGATAAGAACTAAAAACACAGGTGTGTGTGTGTGTGTGTGTGTGTGTGTGTGTGTGTGTGTGTCTGTCTGTCTGTCTGTCTGTCTGTCTGCCTGCCTTAGTGTTTGTGTATATATTTGTTCTTGTAAAACAAGCTGAAGCAACCTAGAATTCCCAAACCTCACAGATTTCAGCTTGATCACCCAAGTGACAACAGCTGCCTGTCTTCCCATATTGCCAGTGCTGGAAGACTGTTGACAGACATGCTGCTTAAATCTGTTCTAGTGACTTTGCTTTGTTTGTTTTTTAATCTCATTCAACCTCTGTCCTCAGGCCACATCAATCCTCCTCTGGGTCATTTTTCTTGTCATCTATTTTTTCTTTCTTGAGTTCATGCCCATCACCCCATACCACCATAGGCTTCACTCTACTTGGGACAAGACAGATACCCTTCTGCAATTGGCCACAACCCAGATTTATTTTATCCTATCATTTAATACAACTCTGTTACTCTAAAATAGCAAAATTAAAATTCTGAAATGAAGATAAAAACCAGCTAGTTTAGTGTACACGTATGCTAGGCATTTCCTCTACTGGAGTTTATCTCTTTAAGATTTTATAGGATATAAATTGTTATATCTGGAATCTAAAATATCCCCTCACAAAGTTTAATGTTCAAAAGTGGAGTCTACTAGGTAGTGACAGAACAATGGGTTGACCTGGAAACATGTGTTCTCACCTCCCACTCCTCCTCTGCTCTCTGCTTCCTGGCCACCTTGCGTCGAAAAGGTTCTTGAGCCCATCTCCTCCACCTGTGGATTCAGCCTTGAGTCCAGTGACTGAAATAAACTCCCTGAAATTGTGAGCCAAAATAAATCTCTTCTCCTTTTAATGTGTGAGTGTTGGGTGTTTTGTCCCAGCTGTGAGAATGTGACTAAGTCATAACTAGTGTCACCCTGACCGGGTACCTAGAAGAAAACAAGACCCTGCAATCTTGGCTTCTGAGACCTGAAAGGGAGAAGGGAGAGGCACACGAGATTATTATCTGGAAATATTTTTTAAAATCACCGAAACCAATTTTTGCCTACCCTCCCCAAATAGCTCCACATTCTCAGGGAAGGCTCTGAGAGCAGGTAGTTCTCTATGCTCTGGATGACGGAGATCCTAAAGTTTCCCTGAGGTTGAGAATCACTGGCCTAAATTCTGCTTTTTTTTTGGTGAAGTAATAAATCTGCATAGAAGCAACTTTGTTCCTGCTGAATAAAATGATGCTTTACTTCAGGTGGCACAGCTTTTTATTTTTCGCCATAGTGTTCTCTTCAAAACAAATCAGTAGTTTTCTGTCTCCCCCTCTACCGACAGGAGCTCTAATCTCACCAAAAACAAATATAACGTACTAATGATGATCACAATAAAATAGTTGATAAATGCATAGGTGTCCCCATTCTGATGATTGTGAAGATGGTTGAACCATATAGATTCAGAAGCACATCAGTTGCAGCAAAACAGAGTTTCACTAGAGAGGGAGGGGCAAAAAACATCATTTTTAAATAAATAATGGGGGTGTCAATACCTGTTACCTGTTATTCATATATTATGTTTACAGTGAGAGAAAAATTAAGGGATTGTTTTTATCTAAAATGTATACACGTTTAAATTATGTAAAACAGTATCTAATAATATAAACTACTATAAACTAGAAGATATGGCTTCTAATTTTTAAAACACACCCAGTAATATTTCTCCTGATTTGCCCGTATTCACATCCATCAGATCTCCATAACCTTTTATGACTAACCTCTAGGAAGTGTTTTCATTGGTAGGTGAAAAAATGTTTTATGAAAATTTCTGTTTTTTATTTATTTAAAGTCTAGGTAAATAGCAAATAGTTGATCTAATTTATTTTGAGTTTCTTTTATACTAAACTTGAATTTAATGAGATACGATCAGAAATAATATCAGGGAAACTATTATTTACATTGTAGGAACTTGAAAGACACGGGCCTTATGGAGTTACCTTGATGATCATTATGGGGTCCCCGTGCTGTAACTCCTGTGCTGAGCTTGGCTATTCCTGCACATCGGGCTTAGCTCTCTGTGCTCTCTGTGCATGTTGGTGGCTCTGGCATAGCTGTACTCTCATTCCCTCCTGGCCCATACTAACCTTCTTAGCCTTAGCAACTATGGCGAACGTTAATATCCTTCATAGTCCCAAATGCCTAGAAGGTGGCCAACTAATGATGACAAACTTGACCCCTTGTGGTGACCTGTCTCCCTTAACCCATTGCCCACCTGCCTGCTCTCCCAACCTATCGGGTAACTCCTGCTTTCTTCTCTTCTGCCCAATTCCGAGCCCACACACCCGCCATAAACAGTCCAGTTTCCAGCCCTCACATTAGTTAATCCACACACACACACACACACACACACACACACACACACACCCTACATAAAAGCTCTTTTCACTCTATAATCACCCTCTTTTAATTCTTTAGGCCCTATTTTATCTTTTTTTTTTATGCCTTTTCAGCTCCTTATGCCTTGGCCCTTATGCCTGACATCTGGTCTTATGACTGGACTTGCTGGCAAGGCAAAGTGTCTTGGGGGTCCTACTCCTGGACTTGCTACCCAGATGAAAAGTGATGGGGACAATAAACTTTACTTCAAATTCTCTTGTTGCTGGCCATGTTTGTCATTCTGCCCAAGTCTTTCGATCTACTAATCACATCTTGGGTATTTTCTCAAGCATTCACGTGCTCAAGATGAGCAAGAGTCTAGCGAACCCTGACTTATCATTTAAGCTAAATTTTTATTTTCGGGATATCTGATTTTTGTTCCCATTTTTAAGATACTCTTTCTCAGAAAAATACCATATGAATTTCTAGATAAATAGATTAGCGTGTGTTTATTTGACATGTTGTGAATGCTGCCCGTGCACTGACTAAAAGATGAAGGCTAGAGTTCTTGCATGGTCTGTATTTTTGGTTTAAAATTACATGTATGTGTGATTTCTTCATGGATGATTTAATTTCCATCTCTATGAAACAAAGCTAATGAGAGCAATTGAAAAGCATATTTGGTGTGAAATACTTAACAAAATAATTCAGAGAAGTTCCTATTGGAGCAGCTGGTATGAAGACTTTTTTTCTTTCTTTCTTTCTTTTTTTTTTTTAAGACAGGGTCTCACTCTATAGCACAGACTGGTCCTAAATTCACTATGGAGCCCAGGTGGCCTCGAACTCGTGGCAATCCTCCTGTCTCAGCCTCCCAGGTGCTGGGATTACAAGCATGTGCCACTGTGCCCAGTGTGTGGGATGGTGGGGATTCAAACTCAGGAACTTACTGCTTGACTTAGCTCTTGCAAGGCAAGTGCTTTAACCACTGAGCCATTCCTCCAGCCATGAAGTTTTCACTGTTATTTACTTTTGCCACCACTATGATTATTGTTTTATCATACAGTCCAGTCACATGTTATGGAGTTGATCTCACACCTATTCTCATTAAGTTCAGTTCACTCCATTTGGAGATGGGACAGGATGACAGTCTCACCAGTGTCAAAAGCGGTGACTTGGAATTTCACAAAAATACTCTCATCTTGAATTCATTAGTTTTAACTTTTTAGCTTACTTAATTTTTGTTTTCCTGAATCTACTCTTAGTCCTGAACTTTTGACATTTTCCTGTTTTTCTTCTAATAAATATTGTAGAGTAGTTATTTTATATTTTAGGACACAAAAGAAAACTCAAGTCTTCTGTAGCAGGTAAAATCTTTGTTTTAAATTTATAGGGTGTTGATTTCATAACAGTCCACCCATTGATTAATATTTAAATCATATTTCTAGTCAATTTTTTTCAAATTTCCAGCTTGAGTTAACGTTAAGTATTTCAAGTACAAAAATCTTCTAGCTTCAGTTGCAATTGTGTTTCTGTTTACTGTAGCTATTAGTACAGATTTAAAACTAGGAGAAGGCTTTACACTGATTCTTTGCCCGGTTTATGGCAAACACCTCTGAACCTGAGTTTGGAGAGAACCAGCTCATTTTTCTATGGGAACATCTTCCATAGCCTCTATGAGAATTTTTTACTTTGAAAGCTGTTAACAAAAGTAACACCATTAGTCCACTTGGTGGGGTAGGAGGCACTGAAATCCTGCCTGACGGTTCACTTCTTTAGTTACAATATAATTACATGGTGAAGCTCTGTGTGTCTTTTTATTTTATCCTAACTCACCGCCTTGTAAAATTAGCAATTCTGCATAAGAAACTTGCAATAATTATTTTCCTAGAATTGTCAGAATATACACTAATCTGGGGATACTTATCTTTATTCCTTCCTTGGCTTATTACAGATTTAAATTAAGCTGAGAATTCTTTAGTGTTATTTTTCGAGAACCTTTGGGATTACAGATGATGGATTTTGTGGTGCTCTGAGTGCAGTTAAGCTCTTGTCAACATAAGTACAAAGTTATTGCTGTGTGCAGTTGGTATATTTTCAAAGGTAATTAAAGCTAAACATTGAGCAGGGAAAGATGATTAGAGAAAAACTCAATTTACAAAGAAATTTACCCTTATATAACACCTAAGACTTTCTATTCTTTACATTTAAAAATTTATTTAGACTAAAAATCTTGCAGGATATTCTGAGAGAAATTTTTCATATCAACCAAAATACATGAAATTATTTTATATAAAAGTTGTGTGCTTTACCCCTGAAATCTCAAGCATTTCTGATTATTTTAGAATCTTGTGTTTGTTTTTCATTATTTTACAGAAGTGTCGTTAATACTTACTTATATCAATGTATTTTTGAATAAAGCCAGTGAGAAAATTAAGTCAGACTTAATTGCATTTTTGTCACCTTTTTAATTTATTTTCTTTTTAAACTGTAAATATCACATTTTATTGTAACTGCTAACTTTGCTGATAGCCAAATTTTGCTGGAAGTGTAGATATGGTGGATTCAGGACATGGCAGATTTATGACCAAAGCTCATGTGCTTGGTGCAAGCAGGTAACTGTAGTTGATATTTACTTTTCCTTTACATTTTGCAAACAAACTATTCTCAATATTATGGATTTTCATTTTCTTAGTATTTTTAGCTTTAAAATCCTCAGGAGATGGCTAGAAATATGTGACAAATATCACATATTAAAAGAATAACTTATGAATATCACACCATCGTTTAATACAATGGATTTTTATTTTATATAAAATTTCTAATATTTTAAACCCTCAAAATGATAACATGGGCATCAGGAAAGAAAAACAATCTAAAATAAAACTTAAGTAAGACTTTTTCTGTATTAGGTAAAGATAAAATCAGATAATTAAAAAAAGAGAGAATCCAACTGTATCAGATAACAGTTTGATTGTATGAGTACATTTGAGAAAAAAATCAGAACACGATAATGAAATACGGGAGGGAAAAAAAAGATGCCAACTCAATTATTGTAACAACCTTTGAGTACTTACCAGAAACAGTTACCCCAGAGCGTGCTGAAGATAGCGTGTTCTAAGCACATTGCAGATATTGGTCACTTAAATTATGTCAACAACTTTATAAGATTTATATTGTCATAATTTTATGCATGTAATAGATAAGAAGTATGAAGCTCAGAGGAATTTTTCAAGTACTTTAAGTTGGTTAACAAGTGATAAAGTTTGACGTATAACCTTGATTGGGGTTAAGTCACCAATAGAACCATTCCTCTTGAGTCCGTGTTTAAAGTGAGACAGACAGGAACAACAGGAACACACTGTGTGATATGAGTTGGAGTGGAAAAGTATCCAGGAAAGCTAATACTTGAGTGAAGATGATGGATCAGGAGAGAAAAAGGCAACTCTGTTTAAAGAAAGAAGGTTGATGTTGGCTAAAAGACAGGCTTGGAGTACGTAAGGCAGCAAATGTTTAAGGAGGTAGAAATGCCGGATTTTTTTTTTTTTTTAGAACCTTGCCGTCTTATAAAGAGATCAACTTTTACTTGAAATTCAATTAGAAGCCACACAATCACAAATAAACTACCTGAAGGTATTCAAAGAACATGTGCTGGGGTAGCAAAAATGCTGGCATGAGTGAAGATAGGAAGTCGCTATCCTGTTCCAGATAGGACATATGAGTAGCACAAAAAATAATGAGCTTCTGGTAGAATATTGTATATAGAATTTCTTGAGTTTTAGATTGACTTGAAATTTATTAAGGGGATAAGAGTGGGAAGGGAAGAAGGAAGGGAGAAAACCAGAATGACACAGTAACATATTGTTCAAAATTTAGAGGATATTCAAGACCAAGAGTGGAAACCGCAGTGTGCTTGCTGGGCTCTGGCCATCATGGTGCACTGAGGAAGCTTCTGTTGCTAAAATGAATTCACCACACTACTGGAGGTGTGTGTGGCTAGATATCTGCGGAAGCATGAGGAAACTCTCTTACTTAATGTTAACATAATTATGAAACTGTTGTCAAGAAATCTATGAATTTATTTTAATTAGAAAAGTAAATGATACATTTGGCTTAAGTGTGTTCATCGTAGTTAACGTCTTTAGTTAAAGAAGGCTGGAGAGACCAAGAGTTACAACAGTAGAAACTTACTGTTCTGCTCTTGGTATCATAAATTGAAGAAGCCTGCAAGAGAACATGTCAAGGAAATGATTGCAGAATGCAAATTGAGCTCAAAAAAGAAAAAAATAAAGAAAAGAGTGAAAGAAAAGAATATAAAAATGTCTGGACTATGAGTCTAATTTGGGGAAATGTTTTCACCAAGAGGAGACTGGAATGACTCCTTTATGAGACTAGCAAAAAATAAAAATTATAAAGGCACAGGAAGGCCCAGATCTAAGGCTTGAAGATTCTGCAACAGCACTAGATAAATGATCTATGAAAATATTTCATAAAAAATGAATTAAGTCTTCTATATCTTACAAAGAAAATGAGCAACAGAAAGACTGTGGTATCCCGAGGCACCTTCAGAAATTTTAAAACAGAAAATACAATTACCCAGGACAATAGAATTAGAGTAAAATAATATAGCTTTAATTTAATTTGTATAAAAATAATGTAAGACAAGTAATGAAAAATCAGTACCTACCCACACTCAGTCAAAACCCTTTCCAGTTTATATTACAAAAAACTTCTTGGTTTTATACCTTGTTGATTTTTTTAAATAAATGTCAATATGTTCAAAATTCCAGCTGTTTAAATATGATTCCATTTAATTCAGATTTAATATAATTTAGTTTAATATAAATTTGGATGATGATAAAATTATGTTTAAAGTAACCAAAATAATAACAGTAATAATATCAAGGAAACATGCAGGTGTCATCTGGTGTTTATTAAGCATTAGGTTGCAATTATTTCTTCAAATTCATTACATTGAGGTATTCCAGTTGATTAAAAATATGAATATTACCAAATTCTATACTTTTATGAGACTGGGATTTCTTAAACATGGATTTAAAAATAGATTTCAAGCCCTGAGATTTTTTTTGGACTTGTGATAAACGAGTGAGGAAAAGATTGACTCTAGATGATTTTTCATTCCAAATAGTCTTGAAAGCCTCTTTTCAGGATGAGTCCAGAGATTTATACATTTCTTTAGCTACTTTAATTTAATACTGAACTAAAATATTCTAGTCTAAATAAAAAATTAGAGTACTAAATTGAAGTTGAGACACCACTTAATAATGTTTAACAATCTTCTGTTTATCTTTTAAAAATAAATAATATTGGATTCTCTCTGTTTTAAGAAATTGTATTCAGATCTGAATCCTTTTCTGAAGGAACAGTTGTCATTGAAATGCCCACTGTAGGTCACTGAAAAGTAACGTCTCTTAGGACATCATTAGCTCTGGCTGAAGTAAAAGAATAATTATGGTTAAGAAGGGAAATATGTATATCTATTGAAGGAAAAAAACAGTAATAACAAAAATGCTCACTACCCAGTTGAGTTTCATGCTATGAAAGAAACCAAACCATTTTATCTTGTTCATCTTGCTTCCTCACTTGCTTCTCAACAACTTCTAATTTGGAAACTCGATTGTCTGCTAGGGTCCAAGAAATCAGATGAGATGATAAAGGGACCACTAGAGGACTCGTAAGAAGCAACAAAAAGAGTTTAAGCACCCAAATCATGAAAAAGTTACAGAAGTCTAAGCTGAATTAACTGGATTAATTCTAACAAATTCCTATGAGGCAGAAATGAGAATACTGAAAGGAGAAAGAAGGCAGTTAAAATTAAGTTTAATAATTATTAGGTGTGTTATCACTTAAAAGGGCTTGCCATGATGTAGATCCTTTAAAAAATGCTTTAGTTCTATAGTAATTTTTGTTATACCAAAGGCTTACATAAACAACATATAAAGAGTCTGTCCTGAAGCAAAGAATAGAGCTAATGGTTCAAAAAAATCACCAAATATAGATAGATAGATAGATAGATAGATAGATAGATAGAGAGGGGGTACAGGGATCCAAAAAATATAAATATATAAATATATAAATATATGTATATAGAATGTATGTGTGTGTATTTATGTATATATGTATATATGCACATATATGTATAGATATGTGTATACACACACACACACACACACACACATGCATATCTTTGTCTCAAGAGAATTATAAGCCCCAGACTAAGTTTTAGGACAATATTTGAAACTGTAATGTTTGTACTACAAATACAATCTCTTTACTCAGCTACAGAAAAAGAAAAAAAAAAAAATCCCCTCACTCACCAGAAGGAAAAATTTCCAAAAGGTCACTTTTCAATAAAGTTTGTATTTAAATATCACAAGAGTTTATTGGTAAAATCGGAACTAATTCTTGAAATGATAGACCACCCAGCCCTTTTCCCAGCCACAAAACTATTCAAGAGGGTTTTTATTTATTTTTATTTATTTTTATTTTTTTGCCAGTAATTTTAGCTTAATGAGCACCAAAAAGTATCTGAGACAAAGAAAGACAGTTAGCAAACAGATTTTTGAATCATTGTGCCTACTCTGGAAAAAATAAGATTGAGTTTATTTCTTAATTTTGACATTGTACTTCAAAGCATTATACTTTCATATCTGAAAGATAAATATATAAAGTGTTTTTAATAAAACACATAAGTTTTAAATCTTTGGAACACTTCTCTCTGATTAAATATGAAAAATAATGAAAATAAGCAAAGCGAGAAGAGAATGTGTGAGCAACTCAGATTTCTAATTTTTATTAATTAAATGTAGTACCAGCACACTGTTGAGTTCTGGTTATGTAATTGTATCTTACTCAGCCATACTTTTATTTTATGAACGTTCTGTTTTTCTCCCTTTTTCAAAAACATTTTTAAAGTTGTGATTTATTAGACAAGAACATTTAGGCAAATAGAACTAGCCCTTTCTTATTTAAAAATTATGTAAATGTACCCTCTAAAATCAAGATTCAGATTACAGATGAGTTCATATCTAAAGCCTGAATATTTCTCCTGCCACAAACTCTGGAAAATTGTAAATAAATATTAGCACATATTCATAGTGAATAATATTGAGTATTTGCTTCCCTGTTGTTCGTTCTGAACACCAATTAGCATTGCAACAGGCAGGACCCATCCTTTGTAGCTTTCCTTAATTGTGAAGCAAGATGGAAGAACGGCCTTCAGAAGTACATGGAAAGTTAATAAAAAATGTGTGCTACAGTGAATCCCTCCCACCAAAATCTAGATTTTCATTTTTTGTCTTTAAAAAATATAAGTGAGTGAGCTAACCCTGGAGAAATGATAACTCTTTTGGTCTTCAGTTTCCCCAGAGGATAGAATCATAGCCTGTTTATAAAACTCAAAGCTTCCCTATTAGGTTGAATCAATAAATTTGCAAAGAAGGGAACTGACAATGGCTTAGTACTTTTAATAACTTTAAAACTCATTGATATTAGATGTGTCCACTTAAATGTTTATATTGTATCACTTATCCCAGTATTTAGTGTTGGCTAGTCTTTAAATTTCTTGTTTATTTTGTCCACACAAACTTACTTATCAGGTAAACAGACAAGACAGAAAATAATAGGATATTGCGAGAGTATAAAGTAGGACAAATGCTAAGCCTCCTGGATTGATGGTCCTGATCTTTTCGTAGTCAGACCCTGCTTAGAATCTTCCCAAATTCTTCAAATAAAATAAATATAATGGCATTTTTCTTGCTTGGTATAGTCTTTTATGGCCCTATACATTTTAGTAGGAGACTTAAAAAAAAAAAAACTTATTTCATCTAGATATCATGTTAGAATCTGAAGAACATTTGTGAGAGCAAAGAAGTTCCCTACTAAATCCTGTTTAATCATAGACACTGTAAGCCCAGCCCGGCAGCACAAGCCTGTAATCCTAGCATCCTGGGAGGCAGAGGCAGGAGGAGGACAAAATTGAGCACAATCCAGGCTACTTAGTGACTTACCAAGACTTCATATTAAAACAAGAAATAAAAAAGGAATAGAACTATGAAGCCCTGTGTTCAAATCCCAAACCAACACAAGGAGAGCAAGGATAGCGATGTAATAAAAATGCTAAAATTTTAGCACATCAACAATATATTTTCAAGAATTAAAAAAATGCTTCCACATAATTGAGTAGTAAAACAGTGTAATTCCTAAGTGAATGAAAAAGTACAGCCTAGGAATGTATTTTTTAATTCACTTGGGACTTCAACTTCTGCTTTTATCTAGGTAACTCTAAGAATCTATGGATTAATCTTATTCCCAAATAATTAATATTAGCCAAAAGTTACTTGGATTCACCCAAAATGTCTTTTGTTTTAGTTTTAATTTTTAGCTCCTTAGAAATGGAACCAAACTGTTACTGAAATATAAGGAATTTATGAAATTTAAACTTACTCATAAATTATACAAAGAAGCATGCTCCTTAAAGTATGAACAACTCGCTTTAACTTTTTTGAGCCATAAAGCTAACAGTTACTGCTAGAGTGAGGCGCGTTGCTCTGCTAAACTCTGTGTGTGTCTGTTTGCTGACACTCACTAAGTTTTTAGTTTTTGTTTGTTTGTTAGTTTGCGTGCTTGATTTGTTTGAAGACAGGTTCTCACTGAGTCACTATATCGCCAAGTTAGGGCTGGGCCTTGGAGCAGCTTGGAATTTTCCTGCATAAGCGTCCCAGGGTGCTGGAATTACAGGCATGGTCGCCCCACATGGGTTGTTACTCACTGCATTGTAAGAATCCTTGCGGCCCTGTCCCTTCCACTGTACATTTCAGGAGACACAGTGCATTGTTCTTGCTGTATTTTAAGCTTCTTGATCTACACAGGGTCCTCTAACATTGGCTCAACTCAAGTATATAAATTTTAAAATTTTAATATAATTCTTTTCTTAACACATTTTTCTTGCACTCATACAATAACTAGTGTTTCAATCATATTTACCTCAGTAACACAGCTCAGAGATTAAAGGCTCAAAATGTAGAGCCAGAATAACTAGAGCCAGATTCCTACTAGTCATGTAAAATTGGACATTTGACTTCCCTGTTCTTTTTCTCATATGTAAAATACACAACTTTATGTAATGATAGAGGATCCTTCTAAGAATATCACATACATTTCATGTTCAATAGATTTATTTCATCATTTTCATTTGACAGTATCAGTATAAAAATAGATATAATAATATAAAACTCTCACAGTGTTAAAAGATGCCAGTCACATAACAAAAGGTTTGGTGAAAATTTACACTTTAAGAAGTAACTTAGTAACTTTACAAGTTTTCATTAGTCGACAGAACAAATGACAATGCACTCCTAATAAAACTGAATCCCTAAGACACATAGAAGTTTATTCCTCGTGAACAGCTTTAAAACGCAGGGAATTGTAAATAACTAGTTTTGAAATATGAATACTGGCTTTTTAAAATTAAGAATAAGAAATTTAAGATTATTTTAACATTGATTAAAAAATGTCAAAAATGTGACATGAATACCTGGTGAAAGAAGTGTATCATTTTTTGTAGCCAATATTAAGGGTAAAATAAGACCACATGTTCTTCCCTATAAATGTTTAAAAATAGCACAGTTTGAAACAGTTTTAGCTATGAGAATATTTTTAACTATGAGAATGTGTGTATATATATATATGTATGTATGTATATATATATATATATATATATATATATATATATATATATATGAGTGTTTCTGGCATCAATATACTGATAGATCTTAATTTTTATTAAAATTATCAGATGTCAGTGCAGAGACGAGATTTTTCTCTTAACTTCCAAACACTTTATGGAGAAAGTTATATATATATATATATATATATATATATATATATATATATATATATGTGTGTGTGTGTGTGTGTGTGTGTGTGTGTGTATCATAAATATACAATATATACAAATATAAATGACTCTAAAGATTAAATAACACTTCTGAAATATAGTAATCATTTTAACAAAGCATTAAATTGCATTAAATTTTATGCTATGTTTACATTTGCACATCAAATATGTTGGCATGGTAAAGTGATGTGTGCTGTATTCCTCCTTAAAAAAATGCAAGGCATCCTTCCTGAAACAGAATTTCAGTTAGATGATTATAATAGATAATTAATTTCAAATGCAACTTTGGCTGAAAATATTTTAAATAGGACTGCAGTAAGTTTTCCCAGTCCTGGAAAAGAGTCCATGCCTGGGATATAATCAAGAGTTTTCTATTTAAAAGGGGCAATTAGGTGTCATATTTGGTGTCCAGAAATTTCAAGACTCTCTCTAAAATTAAGAAAATCAAGTTAAAATGGAAAATGTTTAGCAACTGAAATGTTTAAAGATTAAAATAATTAAGTGTTGGATGAAAAAAGAAAGGTAAGAAAGTAAAGGTGCTACACTTATGTTGTTAACAAAAGGAGAGAGAGCTTTAGGTGTGTGAAATGTGTGTGTGTGTGTGTGTGTGTGTGTGTGTGTGTGTGTGCACATGCTCACGTGTGTGTGTTTAAGAAGAGAAAAATGATGGCAATAATCTTTCAAGTTATTTATTAAGTAAAATATTTATGAAAATAAAATCAAATAGCTATTTTATTAGATTGAACTACATCTCTCTTTATAGTAACTTTTAATTTTCTTTAACAACTTCACATGTTAGTGGAATAACTGAAAATTAACTTCATATTTGATCTCTTGCTGGACTCGACTATTTCATTTTTCCTCACTCACTTTAAAAATGAAGCAAAATATTTTTCATTAATGAGCATACTTTTTGCCTATAATGTATATATATGAACTCACAATCTTAAAAAATGGTAAAACATTTTTCTTAGACATAAGCTTATCCAAAGTTGGGGCATCTTAAAAATAACAAAGTTACGAGAAAACCTTTCATTTAAATTGTTCATGTTTCTTCTAAAAAGAACATTACAATTAATTTTAATTGTTGTTTTCTTTGTTAGTAACTCTGCAGCTTAGAGTTATTAACTTGGTAGCTTTTGACAAATTCAATTACGTCCCAGTAATATATAACAGTATGTTCATTCATGCATTTAGTCATTCATTTAGAGATTTATTTAATAAATATTCATTGACTATTTTCTCTGAAATTAGTATTGTGTGGTAGTCAAGTTGATAATGACTCCTCCCTGAAGCTTAAAATTTATCAGGAGCAATGTCAACACATTGCATTGAGCATCAGACAATTAAAAGTTCACTTAAATTCTTCTAAGCACTTTTTAAAACAGACCTAGTGAACTTATCATGCTTCTTCCAAAAAACTGAAAAACAATTTAAGCATGAGAAATACTAAAAGATTATTGACATGTCTATGCTAGTGTTTCTTCAATGAACAACTTAACGAGATGATTATACAGAAAGCTTTGTAGGAGTTCTGTGCTGGTGTTTTTCTCTTCTAGTAATCTTTCTTATAGGAGGTGAAACAGTTTTCCCCTTTACGTTGTATAGCCACTCTCCTTTTTTTCCAGGTGTAATCAGTTACCTATCTAAGACATTTATCATTTTATTTTATTGTCATGTCTCTTAAAGAGTCACATTACCTAATGTTACAAATGCAACCCATTTTCTGTATTCTGTTGCTTCCCCTTTAAGATCTAACTTGGATGAGGAACTTCATTGCTGCCATGATAAGTGACATACAAGGTGTCATAAGGATTATTTGACAATGAATGATTACTGAACATAGGATACCAAAAGCATAAGTAGTAGTTGTCAAGAACCAGAAAAATCTGGGATTAAGGAACTGTGAAAACATAGTCTAGATGAAGGAAGCATCATCTCAAAATAGAAGCGAATGAGAGCATGGCAACTTAGAGTGCTTCAAGAAGTGGTAAATAATCTCGGAACATGTAGTACGCCACATGTTGGAGTTTAGACCTAGAATGTTCCTTAGACATGTGTTAAGAAGAGGGACTTTGAAAAGTGTTTGGATCATGGATGTGCTGTGCTCATCAGTGGATTGATCCTTTGTAGAGCTAAATATGATTAGGAATCCGGGCCCTTTTGCAAGAGGTGTGTCACCGAGTACATGCCTTTGGAGACTGTGTATTCCTCTACAGTTTCTTCCCAATCCACTCTCTGGCTCATGTTGGTAGAGAGACTGTCCTGTGCTGTACCTTTCCACCATGCTGTTCCCTCGGAGCCAGCCAGCCTTGAACTGAGAACTCTTGAAACTGAGTCAAACTGTCCTCCTTTAAGCTGTAAGTGCCACACATTCTTTATTGTGACTAACAGAAAAGTAACAACAGGAGTAGGGTCTTTGCAGTGACTGCACCTGACCATGTGGTTTAGAAAACTTTGAAAAACAAATTTTTTTTGGGGGGGGGGGAGAAAAAAGCTTTTAGAACTGCATGGTTTCAGAAAATACAGAAATACAGATTTAGAACCACCACTGAATGCTTTCAATAAAAGTTGACAGGTGATACTTTTTGGAACTCAGAAGACCAGAGGTGATAAGGATGTGCACACTAAGGCCAGGCTCACCAGGTATCACTCGGGAATAAGGAATCCATTGGCGGAAAATTTGAATATATTTTGCCTATATTTCAGGCCTTATAAAGGTTGAGATTAGAACAATGAATTAGGTGATTTTTACAGAGGAAATTTTAAGACAGGCTAATATTCAGGCTGTGATATGTGAATTGCAGGCTACTTGTAGTCAAGAATACTATAAAAATTATGAGCAAATTTTAAACAGAAAAATCAAAAGCTTAAATTTTGGTCCAGAATGAATTATGTGCAAATGGTGGACAAGAAAACGTGTAGTTCCTGAACACAGTTGCTCCATTGAAGAAGGATCAAGTACATTGTATATGAACAAGAGTAAACATGCCAGGAAGACATCTCAAGAATCAGAAATATCCCACCCATCACAGGCTGAAAGGGGTATAAGTGTAAACCTGTCGTTTGAGAGGAGTATCTTGGCTCCACACTCACGATGGGCCTCCTAGGGAGTTGATTCTCCGGGACTTATCAAACTGTGTTGTTATACTGGAAGTTAGAGCTATTGTCTGAGGAGGCACGGCGACAGTTGTCCATGCTGTTGGCTGAAAATTGGCATCATCTGTGTTTTGCTGGTTTTACCGGAATGCAAAGTGCAGGAGCTGTTGACGTCAGGCTTTTTCCCTGATTGTAGAGGAAAGCCTGGTAGGTCAAGCAATGTGCTCTTTAGAGAGCACAAAAAGATATGACAGTGGACTTAAGCAATCAGTGGAGATTGCAGGAAGTTTGATATGTCAGAAATATGAATTATCTGTGGAGAAATCTTCGGTCAGTAAGAAAAGCCAGACCAGCAGAGAGGCTGCGAGGGCTGCAACCCTCAAGGCCATGTGAGTGAGATGAGCTAAGCGCTTTGGAGTTCACATCTGGCCGCGACTTGCACTGGGTCATGGAGTAATGGAGTTACAGGATTTAATGTTTGCTCCACTGTTTTAGTTTTCTTCACTTTTATTTATCTGGTCTTCTTTTTTTGGTTTGATTGCTTTCTGTATCCCTATTTCTTCTTTTAAAATGGAACTGCTTATCTTGTGCCATGATCTATTGTAAATATTTAATTGAAAAAAAACAAAAGCTTAAAGTCTTACAACTTAAGTATTGGCCTTGAGTCTCTGAGGAAATTTTGGATTTGGAATTTTTAGCACTGCTGAAACTTCAGAGTCTTAGGGCCTTAAGGATGGACTAAATACATGCTATATGATGAGATGGACATGTGCTTAAATATTAGGGCAAGTGGAAGAATGTAATGGTTTACGTCTAGAATATTCCCCAGGTGCCTCATATGTTCAGAGGTGAAACTTTTGAAAAGTGATTTAATGACAGGAATATTGTATTCCTCAGTGAATCGATTCATTGGCAAGATTGTATCTAAATGCTCTGTTAGGAGATGATACCCGATTAGAACAGGTGTCTCACTGGCCATGTGCCTTTGGAGAGTACATCTTTTTGGTGGAACCCCCTTCTCTCTGCCCCCCAGCAGTCATGTTTGGAGAAGCTTTCTTTTAACATGCCCTTCCACCAGATTGTATCTGTCTTGGAGGCAGCTAACCATGGACTAAGGGCAATGGGAATATGAGCCACATCTGTCCTCCTTCAATTTATAGGTATCAATCAGCTGAATAATGTGATGCATTAAAGAATTTATACTTGTCAGGGAGTTTGTCTCTACCCCAATCTGAATGTATGCCCTCAAATTCATGTTTGAATTTGATAGTATAAAGAGGAAAGGCCTTTAAGAAGTGATTAAATAACAATGGCAGTGACATCCTGGATAGGAATAGGTGCACTTATTAGAAGTTTTGAGGGAGTGAGGTTGTTCCCTTCTACCTCTTGTCATGTGTACATATATATCATCCCTCTGCTTCAAAGGGTGTGTCATGTAAGTACCATCTTGTATGCAGAGAGGAGAACTCATCAGAAACTAATCCTATTGGCATCTTGATTTAAGACTTCTCAGCATCTAGGAGGATAAAATGAATTTACATTGTTTATAAATTTCCCAGTCTAAAAATTGTGTAATAGCGGCATGAGCAGGCCAAGACAGTTTTTACAATATTTCAATTTTATACCTGTCTGTATTATTTGATCAATACCCATTATTCTTCCTAGATGGAAAAAAAACTAGTCTGCATATCTGTAAAGTTGTGTACAGCTTCTGCCTAGTATTTTATTGATTATTGCAACTAGAAAAGCTCAATAAATATCAGCTTAGCAAATGATGAATTAATACTGAATGTAATGTGTGAGTGTAGCTGTTAAAGTTATTCCATGCTGCTTTTAAAGAGGATATAATAGTTGAAAAGAGGAGTTGAATGCATTATAAAATATGAAATAATTGATATATATTTTAAGTTGGAAAAGGAACACACATAGATTGAGGCTGATGAGAAAAAATGAATAAGCGGGCAAAGGAAGACATTAAGGAGATTTAAAGAGAAGGTACAGGGAGCACAGGTGCTTTAGAGTTAGAGGAAAAGGGATTTGTAGAAAGGATGAAGGTAAAAATAATGATTGTAAAATAAGCAACTATGGATAACGCTGCTAAGACTCTGGGCGTGGGCATGGAAGGGGACAGATAAAATGAAGGGTCTTTGGATATCACCAGATCCATGAAGGAGAATGGGGTGGTGAGGAGCAAGGGTGGGAGAGGCTGTGAATTACATGCCTAAGAGATGCTTACGTGCAAACAGCAAAACAACTAGAGTGAAGGGCATCAGGATAATGCTAGATTAAAGAGGAATGGCCAAATTTTAAACCTGAGGTATGAGGACTGCAGTGACAAAAGCTGGCAGTGGAGATGACTGCTAGGAAAGTGATGTTGCCAAAGAGAATCAAATATTTGAAACTCAGAAAGATGAGAGGAAATGTGGGGAGTTTGCAGTTGTGGAATTGTTCTACAAGCTTTCCCTTTCAAATGACAGTTCAAAAGTTAGGAAAGTTGAAGAGATTTGAGAACAACAAAGATGTAAGAAAGTAAGAGTAAAAAAGAGGTTAGATGAATTTGGCATTGACCAGAAATGCAAGAGTTGGAGGACTTACCTGCCCTCCAAATTATGAGGAGTGAGCACCAGGAGCTTTTCTATCTGTCCAAATTCTATCCAGCCACAATACAGTCATTTTGATCATAATACCTGGGATTACTAAAGACATACTGCTAACAATCCATCTCAATGTACTCTGCCTCACAACTTTAAACCCACATATCCTGTCACTCTTGCTGTTTATTTTTCATCAATTTTATTAGTATGTGTGTGCAATACATGTTACATTACATTTGAGAATTTTTTGCACACGTGTATCACATCAACTTCACACTCCCTTCTGGTCCTCCTTTCCCACGCTCCTACCCTTTCCCTCATCCCTCTGCCTCCCAACATCTTACCCATTTGACGATCCTACTTACTTATATTCTGAGTTTCTCATGTTAGAGAAGTTTTAGAGCAGTACTGGAATTTTCTTTTCATGACTATCTCATGAGGTATGATCAAAAATATGGTAAACACTATTGCCGAGTGCCATCTCATGAAAGCCAGGCTCATTAAGACATCACGGTGTATCCGAATCCAAGTTATTCACCACGGAGAACCATCCAACTTCTGCATCATTTCCAAATTTAAAATCACCATGGAAGGTAAATATTTGGAGTCAATATAGTACATTTAGTCAGTCAGGACAGTGCATGTACTAAAGATACTCCTAACAGAGGACTTTTGGAGATGCCTCAAAAAAATGGTGAGAAAGATGGGAGAAGAGTGCTTGAAAAGAAGTGTTTTGAAGGGAATTAATGGTGATGTGTTTTTTATAGAAAACTTAATCTTTATCTTAGTTTTATCACACCTTTTGTGATGTCTCTGGAATTTACAATTTATGTCACTTTGTGAGTATATTTATATATTTTGTAGACATTTTTTCTAGTAGGGGAGTATATTAATCAAGGTTCTACAGAAAAACAGAACCAACATAAATGTTTGAGAGGAAATTTATTATGGGAATTGGCTACCTTATTATGGAGGAAAAAAGAAAAAGTCCTATGATCTACTGCCTGTAAAGTGTAGCAGCAAGAGACATGGCTCAGCTCAAGGTCAAAGCCCTTCAACATTTTTGGCTGTTTGTGTGTCAGATTCCACGGACTGAAGAACGTAGAGTTCTGATGTCTAAGGACAGGAGAACGTGAATATCTCTGCTACGAAGGACAAGAAATTCTGTCTTTCCTCTGCCTATTTCCTTTGTTCCCTAAGGTATTAGATGGTGCCCACATATGTTTGTTAAAGGCAGGTCTTTCTCAGTCATGATTCAATGCCAGTCCCTTGGAAACACCCACGTGGATGTGCCCAGAACAATGTTTTACCAGATATCGGGCTATTAACTAAGCCAGGGAAATTGGCACACAAAATTAACCACTGCAAAGGCCAGCATGGAGACCTTTTGAACTTGTTTTATATCTATGACATAGTACAACATGTTTGTATATAAAACTTTCCAAAAACATTTATGTGAAGAGAAAGCCTTACAGGCTGTATGACTCTGTAGAGTAGCCCCCCAATGCATTACTTACATAGATTATGCTTTGAGGCCACCTCACAGTACTGATTGGTACCTTGATGAATTAAATACATGTTTTTTTTTTAATTCCAAATTAGTACAAGAGATCAAAAAGCTGCTAAAATTTCTTTCCACAAGAATGTGTCCCAGAAAAGAATGAATTATGGTTATTCTTGCCAAGAGTTGACTTTTCTGCATTCTATCACTTCCAGCATCTCAATAACTTGAAATTGTGCCAAGCTAATTAGCTGCTGCCGTAACTTTTCTACTAAGAGCCCAAATAAGCCAAAATAAGTCATCCTCTTAGTACACAAGTCTAGCTTTATTACTTTCCTCACCAACAAGAGAGTGGCCCCAAGAATCCCAACAACATTATCTAACTTAATGGTTTTAATGTAGAAATATGTGTTAGTTACTTTTTTGTAGCTGAGACAATATTTGGAAGGTAAGATTTATTTTAGTTTATAGTTTCAAAAGATCTCAGTCATTCATATGCAGGTAGAAATGTTGCAGGCACATGCTAGAAGCCCAGCGTGGGAAATAGCAGTTTGCAGCATGGAAAACAGAAAGTCAAGTGAACACGGAAGAACAGAGATCATGTCCCAGTGACCTGCTCCTTCTAGGTCGAATATGACCGGGCCCCACCTCTTAACTGCACATTGGTTCATGTCTATTCCATAACATCCGGTTGCATGAGGCATCTGGTGGACATTTCACATCTAAATTGCAACATTCTGTCCCTGGCCCCCAAAAGAATCATACCCAACTTTTTATGCAAAATATATTTATCCCTTCCCTAAGAGTTCCCAAAGTCTTGCACATGTATATCACATCAGCTAAAAAGTCCAAGTATAAAGTCTTTTTTGAGACTCAAGAAAAACTCATAGTTGTGAGCTTCTATGAAAATCAAAGAAAAGTTAAATACTTCTAACATACAGTGAATGGCACAGGGTAAAATATTCGTATTCCAAAAGTGAGGAATAGGAAGATAGAAATCAATTGGACCAAAACAAGTTCTGAACCCAGCAGTTCAAGGGTTAAATACCATAGCTACATTAAATCCTAAAGCTCTGTTAAGTCCTGTAGTTCTATTCCCAGCACTTCAGATAAACTATGGTAAGAGATGAACTCCAAAGGATTTGGGTACCCCGGTCCCTACAATATTGTCTTTTGGCTGCAATCTCCATAGCTTTTTATTTGGAGTATGCTCACAGCCTTTATCCTTTTTTAGTGAATGATCCATTTTCCTGGCATCTCCAAATTTCTGGGGTCTCCATTTCAACTTAGGGTTCTCTTTCGCAATGTCACACATTACTCTCTCAAGGACTCAGTGCTTAGTCTCTAAGATCTTCTTCTGAAATCTAAGTAGAAGCCATTGTGACCCCAAACTCATGCCTTCTGTGTGCATGTGAAGCCAGAGCTGTGAGGATGATTCCAAAATCTGGCAATCGCTCTACCAATAGCTGTGACTCCTTGGACATTGGCTGAAATAGCCTCCAAGTACTTAGATGGATGGCTGAACTCGAGGCACCTAAAATCTGACAAACACTTATGAGTTTGGTCTTACTGGATATCCTATGGTACTCTTCTCAGAGAAACATCTTTTGCCTTCCCACCTTGAATTGGTGAAAGGGAGGGAGGGTCTTGTTGATTCTTGAGATTTCATCATCTTTTCCATAGTCTTGATTTCAAGTTCTTGGCTTCTTTGTAATGCTAATCTCTTTAACCACTATTTGCACTTCTGCCCCCACTTTGGAGTCATATTGTTTTTCTAGTGAATCTGCAGGCTTTTCACATCTTTCTCCTTTTTATTTTCCCTGCTTTTCATTGTAGAGCTGGCTAAAAACCACAAAACAGTACATATTGGCAGCCTGAACTTTGTACTATCTTCAAATTTCCTCCGTAAGAGGACATAGGCCACACCCTTATTTTTGGCTTAAGGGCTACATGTTAGGAAAGAGGCAAAATGCCAACACACTTTTTGCCAGAGCGTAACATGCGTGATTTCTGGCCCATTTGCCAATGTTGTCCTCCTTCCCATCTGAAAATTCTTGAGCTGGGCCTTTCCACGCTTCAGTTCTCTTGGCATTCTGGTCATCTAAACTCTTACCAAAATCTCCCATCAAGTTCAGCTTATAAAATTCTAGGGCTTCTCTAGCCAACATCCTCACGTCTTCCTAAACTGCTCCCACAAGCCAGGTCCAAAGGCGTCCAAACTACATGATCAGATAAAGCCACAGCAACAATCTCACTTCTCTGGTACCAAGCTCTGTCTTAGTTACCTTTTCATTGCTGGGACATAATATCTGACATCCACAACTTAAGGGAGAGAAGGTTTATCTAAGCTCACAGTTTGAGAAGATCTCAGTCCTGACATAAGCAGATGACAACGGTGGAATTACATGGCGGAGGCGCAGCCAGGGAAATAGCAACTCGCTGCGTGACAGACAGGAAGCCAAGCAAATGCAGAAGAGTAAAGCTGCCATATATCCTTCCAGGTCATGTCCCAGTGATCTCCCCACTCCAAGTTAAGTCCCAGTGCTCTGCCCCTTCTGGGTCAAGCTCCATTGTTCCTCCCCTCTGACCAGGCCCCGCCTCCTATCATCACAGGAGAGGGTTCTCTACCTATTCTACAGCATTCACATTCATGAGGCTTTGCGGAAACACTCCAGACTGAAACCACAACAAAATACAACAGTGTTTTTAAGCTATCTTTTAGCTAAATATTTAGTTCAGACATGCCAGCCTTTCTTAATTAGCATGAGGTCAATTTCGTATTATCTTGTTTTAGGTTTATTTTAAAACTCTGAGCAAATCAAATGTACTATCGAGTCTCCAGGCCCTAAGTTTTTGTTCAGGCACAAGTTGTTAGTCTCCAAACCTGTGTAACAATTTATCCCCATAGAGGTCCCAGTGTCATAGCGTTAGTGAGAATATAAGATGTAAAGGACATAAACGATATTCAGTCTGGAGCTAAGAGACTCAGAGACCCAGAGCTGCCATTCTATGCCAGTCTGGTAGATCTGTTAGGAAATTGGTCAAAGTCATTTGCTTGTTTTGCAATAGACTATTTTATAATTCTAGCTACCTTTCAGATTCTCTTTAACTTTGAGAAAAATGTATTGTGATTCTCTACTGAAGAGAGGTGTAACATTAGGATTTGGAACTCAGCATTCAAAGTCCTTGGCTCGTAAACAGAAGGCCCTAGATTTTGTTCTCCAGCATGACATAAAGCCAGGCACAGTGGCAGAGGCCTATTATCACAGCACTCAGGATGCTGAGAGAAAAGGATTGCTATGTGTTTGAGGCCAGCCTGAGCTATGTATTGAATTCAGAGCCAGCCTGGGCTGTAGAACAAGAAGACCCTGTCTCAAAAATAGAACTAAACAAAACAAAATAAAAATAATTAAATGCATACATAAACATGACCCAAACACATGCAATAAGATATATTTAAGCAAACATTCATAATTACAAAAGGCTATTCTGAATAGAACACATTTAAAATTTGTATTTATTATTATTTTGCATTCTTGTTATTACTTTGTATTGTATTTTACAGGTACACATACTTCCTAATTGTCTTTTTGGTTTTATTTTACTATATTTCCCTTGTATTTATTAACAAGTGTTTGTGATACATAATAATTACATTCATTTTGGTGACCCAGTTCATGTGCATAACACATCCGAATCCTTCTTATTTCACCTTTCACTTTGTGTCTTCCCATACCCAGGTGGTAAACAGCGATGGCCAGTGCTTTATAGTATCTACTGGATACCAAGAACTATTTCAAAATTGCAAGTCTTTTTGTGTCTTTAGTCCTCAGGCCAATCAGAGGGAGGTGCAGTTTAACCTTCTATTTTATAGACATAAGAACTGAGGAAAGAGTAGTCCCCTAATTTGAACAAAGAACATAGCTAGGTTGTGGGATTTGATTCCAGATAGCCTGGCTTTGTTACAAGTATCTAATTACTATGCAGTACTTTCCTTATGATTGACATTCAGATATCCAGAGAGCAGGCCACATTTAATGTGTTGATTTTTTTCGATGACTTTATGCTTTTCATATATTCATAGCTTCTTACCCTCTAGGAAGTGCACACATCAGAGTCTGGTAGCCACAGTTGTGTACTTCATGAATTAATAGAACTCCTCAGTTTCATGTCTTCAATTTTAATCCAATACATTATTTTACTCTGTGACCCTGATATCAATGATTTAGGTACAGAAAGAATTACCAATAGTCACTTTCCAAATGGTAATTAATATTTTACCAGGGCCATTGTTATTATATAATTTTAAATTGCTAATCAATGAAGAGGCAGTATTTGCTTATTCCTACTCCGCTGTTTTATCTCAGTCACTCCTAGGTACTCTCTGTCAAAATCAATACCATTCTAAATGCATATCTATCTTTAATGAGATATTAGAAATTATTAACCCTTATACTCATCTGACTCCCTGAACCTAGTCACTTTCTTGGAGAGCTAAGATAAAGTGTATCTTTACATTCTATTTGTTTTGATTAAATTTGTTAACCTGTATCTGTGATATATCATGAAGTGACAGTAAAATGACTTTTTGCTTGTGAGTTTCAAAGTCACAATCAGAGCTTTGATAGTGATTTTCCAATGAAACTCAACATTGCTTACTGCAGTCTGCACCTATTCCCATGGTAACCTGCTGACTCCAGACCTTCCCTTGGCGCTTTTCTGTTCTTGCCACATTTTCCATTGTCACAAGTGAGGATGCACAATTATTATTTCCTTTCTTCTGTTTTATTCTCTCCTTTGTGTGCCTACTTATTTTATACTTACCTTTTAAAAATACTGTTTATTAGTGTCTTCCCAAAGCCTTGTCCTACTTCATTTTATCTTAATAAATAAATAGAGCCAGAAAAATATTTGTATTGAAAAATCAAACTAAAATTATATAGAAAGCTTTGCTAGTTGGCATAAATATAGCAATAGATCAGACACTGGATTGTGGTACCTGAGCTATCCATTTATCATATGTTAATTTCAAAAATATAAACTAAATGTTGCGAAATCACCTAACATTTTTTCCATAGGTTTTGAGATATAGCTATAATGTCATTGAATCTTAAGAGTGACATATATATCAGAACAGAATTAATATACTGACCCATATGTGTTTCATGTGTGCATGATATTTGTAATACTGTGATAGAAAGACCTATTAAGCATATTCAAATGCATAAAATCAATAGTATTATAAAGTATAAATAATATTTTACTCTTACCAAAAATGTGTAGTTGCAAACGGCTCTTTGTTTAATCTTGTCCTTTCTCATTTTCATCCACGTAGCTCTGCTAATTGACCGTCTTCAGAGAGCTCTTTGCCTAGGTAGCCAGTCAAATGAAGACTGAGCCTCTCATACATTGTATGAGAAAATAAAAAGTTAAACAATTAATTATATCCAATCATCCCGTATGAAAGTGGCATTTTTCAATATTTATTGAACCTACTAAATGGAGTTTCTCTGATTGTGCTTGATCAAAGCCAGAATGAAATAGTCATCACAATAGGAATAAGCACAGAAAATAAAGAAGAAGAAAGTTTAAGTGAAAAGATGTAACAAAGAAAGTGGAATTTGGACAACAACTTCAAAAATTGGGTAGATCCACTATGACAGGCCTCTGAGAACTCCGTTCCTTTGGTCTTTGTTGAGTTTGTCTCATTTACACCAGGTGAACCTGTGTTTCGGCATCCCATTGTGGGTTCAATTCTGTGCGCTTGCCAATGACTGTGGAGGCAGGGCAGCCCTGCAGCATTCCTGGGCTCAAGACCAAAAATGAAAGTAAACATTGACCAGTGGCACAGTGCCTTATCAGCAGTGTCCCTGGCGAAGTGCTAATGATTTCCTGTGGCACTCTTCACAGAGATATTAAATGTAGAATGAGGATGGTGACCGTGGTATGTTGGTAAATATTTAATAACTGGCTTTCTGGAAAGAAGGAGAAAACGTGACCCTCCCGTGTAACTTTTGACAATTTCTCAGACCGATTTCAAGCTACCAGCTTGATGCCCAGGATGCACAGCAGGAAGGAGATGGTCACATTCAGGTCTTGGGAGCAGAGCCAGTGAGTGCAGGTCCAGCATGCTTCCAGAGACAGACAATTTTTCTTCAAATTCATGACCATTATGAACGCTGGTTGAAAGTGTTACGTCCAGTGAACATCATTAAATCTGTCCTCTTAGATTTATGATATTTCCAAGATATTCCTGAGTATTTGTATGATGATCACTCTGAAATTATTTTTAAAGAGATCAGAAAACTGTGTATTTACCCTTCAGCATGCTGTAGAATTTACAAACTCCCCTAAAATAGTTTTTTTTTTAATTATAAATTTCTCTCTTGAGGTATTCAATGTACTTTTAAAATAAATAATTTATATTTTATACTTAACAAATATAAAACGCATTTCAAGTTTTCCTAATTGAATGCTTAGTGTTTGCTCCATTCTTTAAAGTATGAATTTTCCATGGAGTACATAGCTTTTTTTCTCATCTGTGAAAATTACAGAATTAAATTTCCTGGTAACTTCTCTCTGTGTTCTTATTTAACCCAAAATATATGTATAGAAAATTAAATTACAAATAAAGTCTATTCATTCTCTGGACTGTTCAATTTGAGTCCTCTGAAAAGAAGTATTAGGACTTTCAAAATCAATATCTGTTCCTTAATGTATCTGTTATCTTAATGTATTGAGATCTCCTTGGGCCTCTGGCAGTAGGCATGGTACATTTTATTTAGCTAATAATCAGATCTGCAGCTTTTCCAGATCTCAGTAAATAAACCAAATCTGCACGAGTGGATTTTTTTAGTTGTGAAAAGTGCTATGTATTTCAGTTATGTTTTGCTATTGACGTCGAAAGCGAATTTTCCTCACCATGTCATACTTTTCAGGCCTTCCTCACGCAAGTAGTTTTCTCTTTTATTTGGACTTCGTTCAACCCAGATTCCTTTTGGTCCCTTTCCATGCAGATGTCTGTGTATCTATACAAAAGATCACATAGTTATATTAAATCTCCTCCTATCCCATTCCTTTGTTTTAGATCCAACCCAGACTTCCAGACAGTGTAATCTGAATAATGTGGTTTTCTGTTTGTCCCATCTGCTCCATCTGCAAATGTTTAAATACCCTTTTTAGGCTCCTTTGAAAAGCCCATCCCCATTGACACAATGCACAACATTTTATAACCCTGAACCATTGTTTGCTTTTAAAGGCCAAACTTTGCAAGATTGTGCTGATCACTTCCTAATGTCACTGTTCATTTTCTGTAACTTTGTAGCTATCATTGCCATCCCTCCCTCTGTTTCCATTTTAACTGTTTTTACTGCATTGTGTCTATGGGGATGTGCCCAGTTCTACAAACACTGGCTTCTCTATTGTACTAAGGATATTACTGCTGAGCTAATGAGTACTATTGAGAAACAAAGCCTGGCAAATGAGACTACTGTTCTCCTGTGTCTTGATAGGATCACTTTGCAGGGAAGTATAAGGGAGAGTAGCACAAGGAACCCAGACTTCAAGCATTGCTGAATTCTAGGGTCCTGTGCTGTACAAAATACTTTCAACAAGATGCTATTCTTGGGCCAGGAATCAGCAATCTCCATACACCTTCTAGTAGCATTGCTGTTTTCCTAAAGAGCTCCTTTCTCTATCCCCCACTCCTTTTGTTATGTTAGTTTCATTCTTTAGGAATTATTTGCCTTTTCTTATATTATTTAGCATTGTTTTATTAGCTTTTTTTTAAAACCAGTGACTCTATTTGCCCTCATTTTATTTCATAGTATCCAAATGATCTTCTCATAGTTCACCTTCAGAGATTTCTTGAGTAACTTAGGTATTTCTTTCATCTGTCTCTGCCTTTACAGTTAGGTACAGAATTCCTTTCCTGTGTCAAAATATCAGGAAAATTGGCGCTGAGAAAGGGTCAGTGGGGCTATAAATATATACATGATTGTTGGGAAAGAAAAGGTGTCAAATCTGAGCTCATTTCTTGTTCCTGCTCTTCCCTGAAGCAGTCTCTGACTGCAGGCTGCACTCCAAACTTCTCGGTGAGTTCATTTTGGAGGGTGAAAGAGAAGCGTGTCACTAATTTCTGCTCACATATCTGCCCAGTATCCACATGAGGAACTGCTTTCCTTGGTTCATTCTTGACCATTGTTTTCAGTGAAGCGTTGCCATTAGAAAATGTGATGTAATGAAGTCCCAAATTTATGTTTATAACTCCTACAATACTTCAAAGGAAAAACTTCTCCCTCAAGGAAGCCATTAAAAAGAACATTCTTTGTTCTTAAAAGCCAACTCATTGTACCCAGTCAAACTACAATTGTAGTTTGCCACATCCTCAATATCCGAAACATCTTTTCACCATCATTCACTCATTCCTTCCATCCATAAACAGGACTATGATGGAAATATACACTGGGGAAGATATTGAGTCATTATTCCTCTCAAGTATTGTACACAGGAAATTACTATATGGCTTAATAATGATTGGGTTTTAAATTGCTAATGGAAGCATAAGAAAGATACCCAAAGGGTCAGGTGGTAGTCTGTGATCCTATTGAATTAAGGACATAACATGGTTCTCTATAGTACAAGAACAAAAAAATGCTTCTTTTTGTAAAAGGACTATCATTCAAAGGAATAAATCATATTAATATGCTGATGCATTTGAAGTTCTCCAGGTTTGAGGTATTTTGAATAGACGAATGAAACCTATTATTTTAATTGTTCCACTTAGTTTAAGAGCATAATCAAAAGTAATTTTGTCCTCCATCTCATCCTGAGCATGCAACAAGCATTTAATCCTACTACACGTCGGTATGTTAGTGGCTTTTCAAAGTTTAGTGTATAAAATATGGTACAGTCAGATGTGTGTGTTGACTCCGGATAAAAGGAGTCAAAAGCAATCTAATTTGATTATTAGCATTGTGCTTTAGGTGATTGGACGCCCCTTGATCAGAAAGGAGGAATTAAGTTGATTTGACAGCCCTCCAATTTTGCTTTTACTGTTATTGATTCATTGAATTCAGGCTTTTTCTGTTCAGGCTTGCTTGAAAAAGGCAGTGATGGGCACACGTAGCCTAATCACATTTCATTGTCCATTTTCTGTGTGTAATGATAAATTTCACTACCCAGATCAATGTTGGCCCAATTTCCTCTAATAGAATGCAACCAAATGAAGACTGTCAGATTAAAAGCAGTTTCTAATATAGAATGTATTAGAAGGATAAAATGAACTAGAAATATTTTGCTTTGTAATTTTAATTTAGATTTTAAATGAGGTATGCTACCAAAATAATCAGTACTTAGAGTATAGTGTGTGGAAGTCTGGGAAGAAAGATGTGTTTGACGTGGCTCATAGAAATACACACTCAGAAATTGAAGAGTTATTAAATGCTACCAAAGTCATTGTCTTTATTTCTCAGATAAAGATAGGTCCCTGTGAGCCACAGTAAGAAATGCAAGATTTCCTGATTCACTTTCTATAAATCTTGTCATTTTATCATACAGAAACCCTCTCCTTGAAATTATGTTAGCAAATAAATGCTGTGTTGTATTATATTATTTTACATGCGGAAATGGTATTTAGACTTAGCCTTTCATTCTCTATAGGTTTTCATTCATTCCTTGGTCCCTTTTAATTAGCAAATTAGAAATATAATTGCTTGCCAAGTATAAAGTGAGTTTCTTTAGACGGTTAATATTGTACAGATTCCCAGAAGTCAATTATATTTGTAGGTTCTAAGATTGTGATGAATGGACCCAGACTGATGCAGCAATTAAGATCTTTCTAATCTGTGTATCAAGAGATTTATTTAAGTATTAAAGAGTTAATGGTGGGGAATGAGTTTTATTTAATGTATACATTTCTAGTTCCATGAGAAGTTAGTGAAAAGAAGTTCCATTGAGGATCATATGTGAGAAAAATAAAAATATTCATTCAGATAAGTTAGTTTGATTCAGTGTATACACGTTCCTATATGACATAGAGAAAGAGAAACACAGACAATAAGGTATAAGGATACACAGACAGAAAGAACACAGATATGAGAATTAGAAATAATAGATTTTGACTGATTTTTATAGACTGTACCAATGTATCATATATTGAGATGACAGATATTAAGTCAAAGTCAAATGTTGTCAAAAACCAAATCATATGTGAAATAAAAGTACTAATAAAATGGATCTATTATAATGTGTATTGGGGAGAAATAAAGGGAGTAGTTGAGAAGAGGGAGTAAAATTGAAAAAAACATGGGGCAAAAAGAAAAAGACTCCAAAAAATGCTGGAGGAGAAAAAGTGACATGAAAATTTACATACCTTATTTCTAATTTTACTTATTATTAAAGTTTGTTTAACTGACACACAAAAATGAAGATTGCATTCATTGATGTATTGCGTGGATACACACAAATGGCAATGTTTAGTTCAGGTGAAATACAGCTTTCTATACAAACATGCATCATCTCTTCATGGTGAAATGTTCAAAATTCTTTCTTTTAGATTTTTGAAGCACAATACAATTGCTGCTATTTCTCTTTACTCATTAGAAGTAACCCACCACAACTTACTTCTGTACAACCGTGACTTAATATCCACTGATGAAATATCCCACATCCTCTACTTTCTTCATTTTATCTTCTCATTACTATATTCCTACTCAATATATTAAATCAATGTAGGTTTTAGATTGTACTGATCAATAATGTGCAGTATTTACATTGCTTACTTCATTTAAACTTAGTTTCCATTTCCATCCATGTTGTTGCAAATGACTGGAATTTATTCTTCTGGCTGTCTAATATTTCATTGATTCTTTATGTATGAGTCAAGGGCACCATATTTCCTTTACCCATTCTTTAGTTAATGGTTGCGTCACTTGTTTCCTTTCCCACAGTCTGTAGAACACATGAAAGGCATCTCATGTTCATGGATCAAAAGAATCAATACTGTTTTTCAAAAAACCCTCCCATCTACTAATTCAATGCAATCCCCATCAAAATACCAACAATATTGTTCTCAGATGTAGAAAACAAATATTAAGAAAACCCACAGATCACTCACAGTATTTAATGCCATCCTAAATAAGAACAATCAGGTAGTTATAAAACAGGAAATACATTGATTCAAAACATGCTATACAGCTGAAGAAGTCAAAATTGCATGATAAAGACATTAAAACTGGTGAAAAATGAAACAATAGGAACTAGAGTGTACCCAAGTATTTATAACCGATTGATTTTCAAAAAAAAACTGCTAAGAATATGCACTGGATAAAGAATAGCCTCCCCCACCCCATTTTAATGATAGGAATAAGTGCAAAATTTAATGTTTACAATGAAGTTGAGGATTTTGTGCACATACATATCCTGTCAAGGTGACAAGGACCTCCCCACTCTCCTTTTGTCCCTCCTTCTACCCACTCCTCCCTCCCTCCCCACCTAACCCCCCTGGTTCACTTTGTTTTTCATTTTAAGTTCCTTAAGAGTTGTGATCTGGGTGTCTCATATCACAGAGACCATTTGATGTTTCACTTTCTGCTTCTGACTCACCTCACTAAGCATGATGTTCTCAAGTTTCTTCCATTTGCCCACAAAAGCCTCCATGCTGTTGGACTTTATAGATGCATAGTATTCCATTGTGTATAAATACCACAGTTTGTGTATCCATTGGTCTGTTGATGGGTATTTTGGTGACTTCCGTATTTTAGCTATTGTTAGTTGTGCTGCTATGAACCTGGGTATACATGTATCTCTGTTATGTGTTGTTTTGAACTCTTTTGGATGTATTCCCAGGAGGGGTGTTGCTGGATCAAAGGGGATATTTATTTCCATTTTTTGAGAGATCTCCATACTGCTTTCCAGAGTGGTTGTATGGATTTGCATTCCCACCAGCAGTGCAGGAGGGTTCCTTTATCTCCACAGCCTCCCCAGCACTGATATCTATTTGACTTGTTGATATAGGCCATTCTTTCTGGAGTGAGATGGTATCTTAGCATTGTTTTGATTTGCATCTCTCTTATGGCTAAAGATGTTGAACATCTTTTCATGTATCTATTGGCCTTTTGTACTTCTTCGTGAGTGAACTGCCTCTTCATTTTATCTGCCCACTTTTCAATAGGATCTTTGTTTTGGTAGGCTTACTTTTCTTCAGCTCCCTGTAAGAATAGCCTTTTTAATTCACTATGGGGGAAGTTGGATATCCACAGGCAGAAGAATGGAATTAAATTCTTCTAACCAGTTGCTAAGTACCAACTAAAATAATTAAACATTAAATACTTAAGTATTGCCTGAAACTAAGACACTACTAGCTGAAAATGTAGGCAAAATATTTCAGGAAAATGAAGGCCAAGGTCAGGGGATCTGCAGATGGGGGAAGACAGAAGAGGAACGACTCTCAGAGAATGATTAAATGATTAAGATGTCACATGTCATATGCCCGTGGACCTGTTCTCCAAGATAAACAGAACTACATAACAAAACATATGCTAATGTAAAGAAAGAAAAGAAAAAGAAGAGAAGGTGCCATGTATCACGGAGCCTTTGTCTTGCTATTTTTCTTTTTTTCTTTCTTTTTTTTTTTTTTGCTTGGATTTTAGGTGAAAGGTACCTGGTCTAGACGCGTACTTATGTGTATATTCTTCAACCTACAATTGTGGATGAGACAGTGTGAGGTCTTATAGAATGTTTTCATATGTCCAGCTATTCTGGGCCCACACACATATTCTTGATGTAAGATGGGAATGATGACAGTCATATCTAAAGAGACATTTCTAGAAGACTCAGGTTGAATGCGATCTTACCAAAAGCTTTATTGTAGAGGTGAACTTTCTTTGCATCAAAGTAAAAACAAACAAACAAACAAACAAAAAAAACATAATAGTCTGTTTTTCAGGAGAGTTTACCTTCTAATACAAGAGCCTTCTAATACAAGAGCCTGTGAAATTTTGCTGTAAAAGCCAGATAGTAAATATTTTAGGCTTTTGACAACATTTGGTCTCTGTGGCAACAGAGCCACTCTGCCTTTGCAGTGCACAGCAGTATGTAAGTGAATAAAACTTTAGCTACAAAAATAGAAAGTATTGTAAGTTGGACCTAGTCTATAACTGTGTTTGCCAACGCTCACTCTGACGCATTGCCTGTGCATGCGTTCCCTTTTTCCTTCTGCGATAAATTCTCTGTAATTCTTCATATGTGAAAGGGAGACATCCCAAATGTCTAAGTAATACAGTAGCTAATTAACTTTTAATGAACCCTAATAGTTTATGCCAACATATGTCACTAAAAAGATTCCAAAAGGAGAAAACCAGGATATGGAAAAATATACAAGACTTCAAAATCAGTTTATTCTCTTGATAGATAGTATAAGTGTAAGAGAAAAGGGGCATAGCATAATAAATAGCAAACGAGGCTGCAATATTCAGGAAATTGAAAAAAAAAGATTAAAAGAAAAAAATGGTGGTTGTTTTTGGAAATGAGTGAGTTTTTAGTGATTTTCAGGATTATTTCAATAGAATTATTGAGGCAAGTACAACTATATAAAATGTTTCCACCTGTTATTAATGAGCTATACAAGATTTTATATGAAACACAAGTTATTTAAAATAGGCCAAACCCAAATATTATTTTCACTTAAATACACTTTCTAAATAATTTTAAGCCAGTTTAGATAACTGTATTATGTTGACACCATCTATCTATATATACACAGAATTCTGAAGCTCAATGTAAACATTGTGTATTATACATATATATTAATAAAAATGGGAAAATAAATAAATAACTGTATTACTAAAATAGGTTTGCTTGCAGCATGTTTTTTTTCTTCATGCATAAAGATATTGATTAAATTCCTTATGCCACAATTTAATTTAAAGTTGTGACCCATGATCTCAAATTGACTTCCTGACAACGGTGATTAGGATGGTGGGTGAGCAGCACGAATTTACTTATAATCTCTATGTAGCATAATCAATGATTTTTTTTCCTCACAAAGAGAAAAATCCCATTTTTCCTCTAAAACGCTTTCATTGACATACTACTTTTATCCACTTCTTTTTCTTGTCACAGACATACATTAAAGCTTTGTAATAATTCATAAAAAACAATAATATCCACACTCAAATGTCTTTTCCTGACAGTCAGCATTTGACATGGAGATCATTAAAATCCCTTCAAGAGGGAACGGGTAAATGATACAAGCTTAACTTCTACTCTGCACAAAAAGGGTAGAATTTTTAAATGTTTAAATGTAAATTATATAAAAAAGTAACAATGAGATCTTTGTCATGTTTTTCAACCTTAAAGGTTTTGTTTTTTCCTTGTGAATTAATGGGATTTTAAATATATTTACTATTATCAGGGCCAATTTGATTACCTTGTCTGCAAGGTACAAAACTTCTGTTTTTGCCACCCAAAATTCAAAGGTGAAAAGGTCATCCTGTTTTGATTCTTAGAGACACAGGAATTGTTATTTCCTGTCTTTCCTGCTCACCCTGACAGCTTTCTAAGTTCCACTTTAGCTCAGTACTGCAGGACATAACACAGATGATGAATTCCTGCTCTCTCAGTTTTATAAAGGAATTTAATATAAATTCAATAGAAGCACCCATTACAAACAAATTTAATATAAAGTTTTCTTTTCTATAGTTAAATAAAAGGTAGGCCATAAAGATGTATGACAGCAATTTTGCTCTTATTGGGCAGCATTGTAGACTATTTCCAGGGAATTAAATTACACAGGGATATACATTTTTGTGAATTCTTCAATGATATACTGTTTTCAATGTATAGGAAACATGCCTAAAACTTGTGACTCAAAAATACATGGGAACTTCTATTATCTTCTAACTCTCATATAAAAATGAATTTTTTAAAGTGCCTAAAATATTGGCAATGAATGTATTGTTAGAAATAGCAACAAATACCTCTGTAGTACAGGAGTGTCTAGCAGGTAGCCTTTTGTTTTTTCTGTGATTTTTTTTTTTTTTTTGAATGAAGAGGAACTGTCTTAGGCCATATATAAATCCTATAGCATAGTTAATGTACTGCATAAAATATTGAAACTCATTATAGATAACATTGAAATATCAAAGGCAAAGGAGTAGTAAGAGAACAGAGGGTTAAGACTTAACTTATTCGGGTAATATGATAAATAAATAACATACATATTATTCATATTATCCTGAAATCAAGTATGAGATTTACATCAAAGACATGCTCTTTTTCCAGCCATGTTTTGCCACCTGAAGCAAACAATAGGAGTTAGGTCACGAGTGTGTTGCCTATAGAAGAAAACCTCCAAAACTTTTAATCTTGAAATTTATGTGGGTTTTGATATAGAGCTGTCATCTTCCTCTTATACGACAGAAGTTTGGTTTCTCAAATTCTTCTTAACTTGAGAACACAGTACAAATAGGGATTTGAAACATAAGTAAATGGCTTCCATGTATTAACCTTACTTCAAAATGGAAGCATGTAACTACATCTATGTTTAACAATAAAGGTTGTCGCCTAATCAGTCTTTCTTCAGCTTTCGAGAATATTCTTCACATTTTTGCCTCAAATATCCCAAACATGTAAAAATAGGAAGATGCTTTTTCTATGTCTCTGCACAATTGGTAAGTTTTATTATAGGGATGACATCAGAGCCTGGACTGATAGATATGCATAAACTTAGCACACAGAAGCAGAAAGATGGTCATGGCAAAAGAATGAAACCATAATAATTTAGAAGGAGTAGAGAGTGTTGTAGGATTCAAGTCTAATTGTTTTTTTTTTTTTTTTCATGCCTTGGAAAAAAAAAGTGCACTTGTGTGTCATTAACCAGAAAGGTGTCTCATACCAATATTCACAGCAGCTGTGAACAGAGCTGAGACCGCAAACGTTTAACCACAGTGATTGCTCACCTGATAGGACGAAATGGCCACAGAAGAAAGGGCAGAGCAGAGCTGGGGGACAGCGCCTCGCTACAGATCACACCATAATTTTAGGGGTAGGATGCTGAGGGTCAGGAGATAGAGAGGGCTGATTAAGGAAGATGAGGTTTGCCTGCTTTCTCAACTCTTTCTTCACACAAAGGGTAGATTCCGCTAAGAAAGAATGAAAAGAGATGATTTAAACTGAAAATAATTTTGACCCAATTATAACTTAATACTTGTACCTACTAAACACTCCTTTTGGCTTTGGCTATCAGATTGCCTTGGATGAGACTAAGGGAGAGCTGCAGAGACAGGTATTAGAATTCAACATGTTGAGGAGTAAACGATCTCGTAGGAAATTGAGTGACCTGTGATCTTGATGTGGTGAGAAGAGGAAGACGAAGAATGACACAATATTGAGGATGGATATTTCCACAACAAGAGGAAATTCAACATATTCATAAGCTTAGGAGAGTTTACAGATGTAGGTTAAAGAGTTGCTTTGTGACGAAGAAATAATGAGAGGAAGCAAGCCAAGAGCAATAATGTACTAAAGGCTAGTAATTAAAGTATCTGCTCTTCTCTGTAATTGTTTACCATTTATTTTCTGATACTAGGTTTCCAAAATTACAGATAATTCAAAAGTATTAGAGATTTGGGGTTGAACGTGGTGACGTGGTTCATAGAAAGCCTAAGATTTACATCAATGCTTCTCCAAATTTGACTGTATTCAACATACTTAAGAATCATTCAAAGGGCAAGCCACATTTCTGGGCCCTCCTTCTGACTAACACAAACTTTACTCACCTTATTTTCTCTTCTGTAACTTTCTCACTAAAGTGTTCTCTTCATAACCTGCAAAAAAGTAAGAAATAAAAAATAAAGACTTTCTCAAAAATTCAAATTTGTGATTTAAACTGGAAGTAATTCAAAAAAACATAGGAAAATTTTGTTAGGCTCACTAGCTGAAAAAAAAGAAATTAAAAATAAAGCAACATAAATTTTACACATCAATATTCACCACTTATTACAAGGCCTACACTATTAACAGACTATTCAGTCAGTCTTTCAGAGGGGAAGCCTGTGAATCAATTGTCCTCAAGTGTGGTCACTTAGGTAGCCAAGAGGTTCTGGGAAAGACTCAGGTTATTAATCACACATTGTGCCCGTTTTTTACTTGCCTATCTTGAAAGTACTTTGAAATCTTTTTCTCTCTCAACTTGGGCACCTAGGAAACTCCTGTTCACCGCTATTACTTTCAATGAAAATTTCAGTTTTTCTAAGTAACCACATCTTCTGTCTCCAGGTAACACCAAGTCTTTTCTTCTTATTCTGAAGAGCACCTTGGCTTTCTCTCTCTGCGAGAATTACATTTTCCTGATTATTTGGACCATTTCAATATTATCTCACATAATGCAGGTGTCTAAATAATGGCAATAGTTCTCCATTTGCTTTTACACTTACAAAGGTTACCACAATTTTTGGAATAAATTAAATCAATAATGAGCTATGAATAAAAAGGAAAAAAATTGATTTGTCTTTGATATTCTGATCAAATAAAATTTTTGATGCATGATAGACATAGAAAATAATAGAAGACATCAATCCAACTCTTAACACTATATGCATGTATGTTCTCAAATCCAATATCCAAAGTGATGAAGCACCTTATTATATTTTTGTCCCATCTGTCGGTTACTTTGGGTCAGAACGTGTGCTAGCTCTGCCTTTGTCCTGTTCTTGCATGTATCTGCCATGCCTGAGGAGCTCTTTCTCTGGCTGTGACTACAGCTCTGCAATACATAGTCCTGACATTTCCAGCTGCCCACTTACGTATGAACTGTGACCTTCTGAAACTGTGAGCTAAGATAAATCTTCCTTCCTTAAAGTTGTTGATGTCAGGGATTCCGTCCCAGCAGGAGAATATAACTAAGACAGTTGTGCCTACCTGTTCCTAAGGCAACTTTTTCACAGTAATTACATTTTAAAAAGTAATTTTTCTAATAGTATTTACACCATCCTTAAAAACACAATTGTTCGGGTATTCACAAAGAATGTAACCATGTAAGACATCTTACTATCTAAAAACAAAATGAAGTAAACTAGTAAGAAAAGAAATTGATACGGTGTCTAGGATGAGTTTTCCTTTTTTCACTTTGGCAAAAAGTTCTATGGCAAAAAGAAAAACTTTCAGCCAATGCTAACTTCACTGAAAAACTTAAATATCCCTATATTATTTTCATATTTCTTGCACATTATGGCTCTTGATGATTTGATAGTTGAATTACACTTCTTTAAATTCACTTATATCATCTTGCTTGAAACAGTGACTTTCATACAATAATTTCCCATGCATTTTAAGAAGGTTTCTGTTGTTGTCTTTATATTGTTAAGATTTTTATCTCAGCTGTATAGCTATGTGCTTCTCTACTGTGCCTTCTCTGTCCGTGCTAATGGGATGTACCAAAGGATCTATTCTCAATGCAGTTTAACATCTAAATTTAAGTTTCAAATATGGTCAGAAATAATTAAAAATCCATTTGTTTGAAGAAAGAAAAACCAACAGCATTGTCTCTGACTAATTAGCTCTCTGGGGATTAAGTGCAGTGACTAATAGATGACAATATTTCTTAAGATAAGTTAGTAAATTTAGTTTGGGTTAATGTATTTGAATGAGAAAACTGTCTCTTGGACTCTTTTTGCTTCAATTCTTACCATTTAGGTAGGATTCAATTCAAAACCTAGAACATGCTTTTAAGTATCTTCCAATATAACATATAATGTGATTCTGATATTCTCAATTAAATCTATGAAATACAGAAGTATTTCAGTTCTATTGTAAATCATTATGACTGGGTAGTGGTAGAACAAGAAAGAGGCTAGACCCAATTTAACTGGATTAAATCAGGATAGTTTTAAGTGGTAAGTTTAGTAACTGTGAAATTTCACAGTAAAAAATAAAGAAAAGATAGAAAATTCTACACAAAATGTTATCATTAATGTGTTCAGAAGCAGGGTAATGTGCTGTAGGAGTGAAGATTTTATTTTTTTAATACACAGTAGTTTTTGCTTAATTTTGTGACTCAAAATAACCTTATGTGGACAAATTCTAAGACACTCCAGAATTTGGAGAAGAATTTTGCCCATGAGTTATTATACCTTTTCTGTTTTAGTGACTGGATTCAGCTTTGAGTACAGAAATCTTCCTTAAAACGTTGTGTTGCTAATACCCCTTGGTTCATTGAGAGGAAATCAGGTCTTTACTTTCAAAGGTAATTTTTTAAAATATATGAAAAGTAAATGGAATTACAAGTCAGGCATGGGATGATGTCCTCTATGTTTATAAGTAGTATTTATTTTAAAGTTGGAAAAGAGGGGGACCCTGTCTCAAAAAAAAAAAAATCAAAGTTGGTTTGAACTATTTGAATAGTAGGCAAATTTTTGAATTACTCAGCGATGAAGAGGAAAATTTATTTTTTAAAAATCAGGAAATTCCACACTCAACAAAATCACGGAATATCAACCAGAGAATACATTTGAACAATGTTGTATATCTAGTTGATGATTTCCTTCCACAAGATCGAAAACTTAATAGCATATAACATGACAAAACTAAACATTTCATAGCATTGGACGCTGGTGACTGAAAAGTTTAGGGAGTAATTTCTGCTACATAAAACCTAATCTAGCTTTATAAAATTAATACTAGTCTTAAGAAAGGTATAAAAGTACATTAAAATAGTGCACAATTCTATTGTTAATAATACTGACCTGGAAACCTATTTATTTATGTTTTTAGTTGGATAAACCTGAATCTTATGTGAAATATAGATTTACTTCTGTATTGTGGTGTATGAACTATTCAATGAATTGATCCATTAATTAACAACTCAATTAATTTTAGTGCATTTTGGATAAAGAAATGAGTCGGGTAAGCCTCCATCCTATAAGCCTTAACTTGTAACAGGTGATTTGAAGTGCATAAACACTATTTCTTTCATTTTGATACTGGCCTAGGAACATTTTAAACTTTTATCTGTGAATTTTAAATGATGCTATGTGACTTTGTTTTGGACAACAATTAAGGACAAAAACATTTTAAGTCTATTATTGGGGATTGTCTTTTGTTTATTTCATCCAGTAAGTGATTAGAAACTTAGACACAGATTAGTAGGACTTTATACAGTGTTTTATTTGAATCTCTGGCAAAATATATAAATAAATAAAACAGTTGGCTGAAATTCAGGGAATATATTTTAAAAAGTCCCTGAAGACTCAGGTAGCTTGCATTATGCAAAGCAAACAAACAAAAAAAAAAAGCAAAACAAACCAAACAAACAAAAACACATCAGTAATAAGAACCAAAATGCCTCGGATGTATTACGACACATCAATAAAGATCAATTTAGTGATTTAATTTAGAATTTTAGGACATGAAAATTTTAATGGCTGACTTTTTTTTTTCCTGATGGTACCTAGCTCTACAGCACACGCAGTGAAGTATTTGACAATTCCCACACTTCTATCGTTTCATTTAAGCCTAATTGCCTTTCGGCCCATGGTCTGCAACATGAGGATGTTAGATGTGTGCCATGCAGAAAGTATCTGATGTTGTGTTGCACGCTGTAATAAACTAGTAAAGATTAAAGCCGTGAGAATGAAAGAAACCAAAATTAATCATTATTGGCATTTGTGGGAAATGTTCTAACATTTAGCCATTTTGATTCAATTTTCTTTCTTTATGGTCCTTAACAAAAAGGAGAATACACACAGAGAGTTTCAGTCCAGACGCCATTTTATTCTCTTATTAGAGATTACAAAGCAGATCTGTGCCTTATCTCGATTTCAAATTCTATACAACATGTAACAGAGGTGGTATAGATGCTCTGAATATTTTATTTGTCAAATTCTATCTTTAGCAATGGTTTAAAATTGTCTCTGGTTTCAAAGCAGCTGTACATTTACTTTTGGAAGTTTTTTCTTTAAAGATTTAGGAGAATTATATTCTTATAGAAGTCATGTTTATAAACAATAACTGATGATAGAATTTGTCATTCTTGAATTATTACTTTGTAATTTTATTTTTAACCACAGTATAGCTTATGAGACACCTGTTAAAAATATAATTTGTCATTCTTGAATTATTACTTTGTAATTTTATTTTTAATCACAGTATAGCTTATGAGACACCTGTTAAATATAGACTTGTCTTATTTCTATCTCTATAATATCAAAGAAAATACATCAATAGCACATTCATTCATTCAGGTAATTTTACTTTAAATATTATTTTTAAGTTTCCTTATTTGAAATTGCCATTAAACAATTTAATTATTGAGAAAACAAGCAAAAAAAGACAGAATGAATTTCTGAATTTGCTCATCTTTGTTAAAAGTGCTTATTTCTTTACTCCTTAATATTGATAAATATGTTTCTAGAAATTTGCTTTAAAAAAGCCTTTACCATTAGAAACTGAAGATATTCAAAACAGTATATGTTACAGATTCTATATAAAACTTTTGCTTATATTTACCCAGACTACATTATATGTATCAGAACCAATGCTAACTATTGTGCCAGAGCAAGAAAAAAAAATGAATTGAATTATCCCTTGTGTAGACTTCAAGCAACAAGAAAATTGGCTGTTTACCTAGCTGCTTGAGCCTGGTCTACAGGCCACTAATGACTATTAAAAATGGAACAGTTAAGCCATCATGTAAAGTCTGCCTTCTTTTTTTGTTTTCCATTCCATGACTGAACTCAGATGTTGTATGTGTTTAAATTTGCCTAAGGGGAATCTCTGAATTGCTTAATGGCATAGCCAACAGTAACCTCTGCCCCATATTAACTAACCGTAACAAATCTTTCTTAGAAACTAGCATCAGTTGTACACCAGGTGTAAAGCCAAGAAGTTACCACCATCACGTTGTTTGTTTCAAGGATGTTGTACATTGAATAACTGCCACATATAGATATATATCCACTCATTTTCTGTATACATTTTTCTTTGAAGATAGATTGGAGGTTTTTAACTGTATTGATTGATGGTGGCATGTTATAAATATATTATTTTCATTTCTGCCTAAACCACAAGAATTGTGTAAAAATTTTGTTTTTTCATATAGAGTAGCTTGAATAAAATTCCATTAACATGACAGGACCATGTAAATATGAGTATTATGGTTTTACTTCATGGGTATTCAGCTGAGTTTATCACTTGAGGTAGGTGACTTAATGAAATACATCAATTTTATTTTAAGAAAATGAATTGTAATCAAAAGGTACAACTGATTGTTTTTGAAACAATTCTCAAAAAGAGCTTCTACAGGGCCTAGAGAAATAGCACAGTAGTTAAATGACTTGAGGCACTGGGTTCGCTTCTCCAGCACAATATAAACTGGTCTACATAATGAGTTCAGGATCAGCCTGAACTAGAGACCCTGCCTCAAAAAACAAACAAACAAACAAACAAAATCTACAACTGGCAATCAAAAATTAAAAAAAAAAAAAAAACTTTCAGAAGCAAAGAGTCTTACTATCTATCAGATCACTTGACCATAAGTAAGTCTTTGAAGCTAATATAATAGAAAATTAGAAAATTATTTTAATTCCTCCCAAATTATTTTGGAATGAAAAATTGTGGATAATATTGATAAATATATTTTAACTCCCATACTTACATTTATTTTTTCATAAACTGCAAGACATAAATTTTAACTGATTAACAGAAAACATTTGATTAGAGCATAGACATTTGCAATTATGATTTGTTCGTTTACCAGAATTGCATACCCCGTTCAAACTGGATTGGAATTCAGTATGCCTTAAAGATGTAAATAAGTGAATGAGGTCTATAAATGTCCGCTAGAGACAAGATTACTTCTCTAACAACTTCAGATGAAACTTCAATAATTCTCTATTAAAGGGTTTTTAGGACATCTATCTAATTGTCACAGATGAATGGGTGTGACCTTCAGCTATGTAAGAATGGCTGTTCCTACCGCCCAGTTTAGCCTTGCAAATTAAAGTGCACCGTAAGTACTATTATTGTAACTAATAAACCAGAATTGTTCCCATCCCTCCTGAGAGATTTAAGGCTCAAATCAGTTTAACCTCAACTCTTGGTGGTTAAGATAACCACCTAAACTAGCTTTGCTTCACTGTTGTTACTTTGAAACACCCCCAACATACCCAGAATCGTTCTTCTTTGGTTGAATTTTCATGTTGGGACAATTTACTCAGGGAAGCCAATAAGAAATGGACTTTAAAATCCTAGCAACTCAAGCCTGAAGGTCGTTAAATCAAGACAGCCTCTTTGTGATTATAAATAGTCACAGTGCATTAGACATAGGTCTGAAGAGCGCTAATGATTTCAGGAAGTAGAACAAGACCGCTCCAGTTAGGCTTCGAATTGTGAGTGATGCTATTTCCCAGATAGAGATGTTAATCCTTTGCACTTGCTATTAGAGAAATGTAGGTTGGAAGAATGTATCTGCATTACAGAGGTCAAATAAAAGGGCTTTATTCACCTGAAAACTGAAAACCATTGCCTGGGACATTTTAGTCATTTCATTAAAAACGTTTTATTGCTATGTTCATGGACATGTGTCCTTTCAAATGACACAAATACAATACTCAGCTCAGTACACACATATTCAACAAAGCATGAACAAATGTGTCAGTCTAGTTCCTTTTGCTTCATTGCATTATCCATCATTCCATTAAGGTTGTGGTTGTCATTTACTACTTACGAATTCCCTAAACATAGCAGACAGAGCAGTTTATTGTGGTCCCAGTTGGTTTGTTCTAGGGATGTAAAATGTAGTTAATTTTATTTTTTATTTAGTTTTCTTAGGGTTTGCTTAGCCATATAATGTGTGTGTGTGTGTGTGTGTGTGTGTGTGTGTGTGTCAGATATTGTGTATTTTAACATTAAGAAAAATGCTAATTAACCATTGACATAAAAAAATTGAGATAGAGATTTGAAGAAATTTATTTGAATGTCAAAACCTGGCCTTATTTTAGTTGACTATAAATAGAACCATATATATATATATATATATATATATATATATATATATATATATATATATATATTAGCTTATTTATTTTTTAAAATTTTAACTGATTTTATTTTACTATATTCCTGTTCTATCTTATATTGTTTAATTCTAAAATGTTTTAGAGATAAAAAGCCGCATGAAATATACTGTAAACTTATTCTGAATTTTGTAGTCAATGCCCATTTTTTTGAGAAACAGCCAATAAAATCGGTAAAGCTGGGTTTTACAAAAATGAGTCTTTAAACCAGATTTGCTACCATCCTCAACTGAAAATTTATCAAATATGTGGTTACATTAGAACGTTGGGGGCAATTGGTTGGCACTAAATCTCCCAGAATTCATATCCTGAAATTCTAATCCCTCAATTTGACTATTTTAGGAAACTGTGGGGGAGGGTTCTTGCTAAGTGATTATATTGTGAGAGAATAACGCTCATGAGTTCACATGAAAGACATTTTCTTATTTTTCTCTCTCTTCTTTTCTTTTGTGTGTCAGGGGACAAGCCCATAGCCTTGGCACCGGGTTATATTCTCAGTCCCTTTCTGTAGTTTGTATTTTGAGGCAGGGTCTTGCTAAGTTGCTAAGTTGACTCTGAAGCTGCGCTGGAATTTGCAATCTTTCTTCTTCAGCCTCCTTAAACGATTTTAGAGTGATTCCTTTCTCTTTCAACCATGTGAAGACACAGCAAGAACAAGGTCCTTTATAAACTAGGAAATGGCCCTCATCAGACCCTGTATCTGTCAGTGCCTTAGAGTTCCCAGCCTCCAAAAATTATGAGAAGTAAATTGCTGTTGTTGTAACTCCACCAGTCTCTGGTACGAATCCATGTCTAGTAGACTAGTAGTGTATAATTCTCTCTTACAAATTCTGCTACTGAAGTTCAGTGATCTTAAAAGCACCAGAATTTGCAATTCTCCTTTTTGAAAGTATTTGTTCATTAGCTAGTCATCTTCAGTCAATGACCAAATTCTGTCTGACATAATGCAGCTTGGTTAACAACTTCACAGGTTGTTAAAAAAATATATTCCAAATAGTGGATCAAAAGCTTACGTATTTTTTTGAAATTTTAGTAAAAATCTTAAAAGAGCATAAGCCTTTCAAGGGGAGGGAAGGTACTAATTTTTAACTAGCCATGAGCACTTCTGGCTTGCATTTAGCACGAATGATCACCTATAATAAACAGCATCAGTTCTCATAACGACTTGCTATCCAAATCAAAAATAAAATGTAATATTTCAACATTAAAGTTAAAATACTCCACTTTCCAAAGTATTTTAACTTCTACATAAAACTATTGAAGTACCCATATTTTATACATTGCCTAGGCTTTTGTAATAAGAGAAGTAAACAACGTTCAAATCTGTCTTTCGTCTTCTGTTTCTCATTAATTACAAACAGTGCATTTTTGATGATCCTTTTGACTCTCCAGTTTTATTGCCTTTAAACTATAATATAAGAAGCTGTCATTAGGATATACTTTCTAGTCAGAAAATTTTAAATTTACTCAGTTCTTTCTACCTTGTTTCCCTGCATCCAATTATTTCCTGTATTATTTACGTGTTTATTTTCTTTTGACCAAACTGATTCTGTTGTGCTTTTCATCTTTCGTCTTCAAAGCCCAATATCTGTATCAGATGTATCTGCATAAAGTTAGTTACTGATAGAAACTTCAAATGAAAAACTTCAATTTTAAAGCATTACAGCTGAAATTGATCCTTCCTGAAAATGTACAGCTGTTTCTACCACATTTATTCTTTTTATTGTTTGGATCACAAGGCTGAATGCTAGAAGCAGGCTGTTTTCACTTCAATCATGCTAGCAGTCCAAGAAAGCAGGACTTTGATCTTTGGGAAGAAGATTTGGGACAGCCTGTGTGTTATAATTGGCTTTGGAGGCTTATTTTACAGGAAACTTGCAAAAGTGCTCCAGAATGTGTTTAATATTCATTACAAGGGACAGAGAAGAGGTAGGAAGACAGTCTGCTGTCAGCCACGAAGAAATCAAACTTAAGTGATTTGAAGCATCTCACTTAGGTAGGGGTTGTGATTTTGAATGAAATATGTTTCTGCGTTAATATTTCTTCTGGAAGGCAATAAAGACTTGGTTCAACTGGAGTAGAGAATACAAAGAATGGAACAAGGAAATATTCTTGGGGACATACTCCAGGGCGGATCACAGATGACTCTAAGAGACATTTTGGAAAGCTTCTTTTTTAATATTTAAAATACTTTTATTGAGATAAAATTTGCATTCCATAAAGTCCAGTTTAAAGTGTCCCGTAGTTGTTTTTTGTATCATTTACAGAATTGTGCAACCTTCACCAACACGTAATTTTAGAAAAGAACTCCAAAACTAAACATGGTATTTATTAGCATTCCCTACCCATTCCCTCACTACACCCTCAGGCTGGCTCTTGGCAATCACTCACCTACATTCTGTTTTTATAGGCTTGTCTATTTTGAATGTTTCATTATAGATGGAAGCATACCGCAGGTGTTCTTTTGTGAATGGCTTCTTTCAGTTAGAATGCTATTTTGGGGGCTTATCCACATTGTAGCACTTGTCAGTACTTTATTCCTTTTTATTACTGAATAATATTCTATTTTGAGATTATTTTACATTATTACTCATGTATGACATTTAGGGGTATTTCTACTCTTTTCCTCTTTTGCCTTAACATTTTTGCTATGGTTGCTTACATAATGCCGTCTAAGACTTTTGCTTATATTGTGATTTCTATCTTATGGTTAAAATATGAACAGAAATTATAAATATATGTCATAAAAGAAAAAAATCTTGACTAACTTTGCACACTGAAATGAAAAAAATAAGGTGAAAATAAATACATGTGTCTGTCAATACATTATTTCTTGTAGAATAAAATTTTGTCTTTTGATGAGAACCCTGTTCATTTATCAAAATTATTCTCGTACATGGATAATATTGTACTTTTTACATCTTACTTTTTTAAAAATGGAAAATATCATTAAGACAAGTTTCTGGTTACTGATAAGTGCGACCTTCCTTTGTAAAGATTAAAGAGATATAGTTTTAGATTTTTTTTTTTCATGAGAGATGAATGTGCATAATATACTGTCTTTTGGGAAGAAACCTATATACCTAAGTGACAAAAGTTTTACTTCGTTTGAACTTCAGCCTTTCCTTAAAGATAGTAATTCTCTTGGAAAGCCTGTGTGTAAAGGAAATGCACTTCATTTTTTTCCAGTTGCCTCACCCAGAGGCAGAGTTGACGTGTTCTCTGATCCTCTACGCTAAGTCTCAGCTCTCAGCTCTTCCCACTTTTATTTTTCATGCAAAATTCTTTTCTCATTTTTTGACCCATGCCATCCAATGTCATTATCCTCCTTTACTGAATCCTTTATCAATTTACTGATTTATTAGAGACTTTGGTAACTAATTGGTGTGCTTTTTCTCTTAATCAGTGTCTTGATTTCCTGCCACTATTGGCAATATTTGCACAGCTTGTAGTTTCCACCTTCTAGAGCAGTCTCGCAATGCATGACTGGCCTATCAGTTTCTCTGAACAGGTTGGGTTAAAGGCAAATCCATGCGTCCCATTCACCAGTTATTGAATCAGAACCTCTAAAAGGAGAAATCAACGAGTGTTTCTCACAAGCACTCCTGGCGGTGTGTAGACACATTGAGCTATGAGAGTGCTGCCTCATGTTGTCTCACTTCTTGATTTTATTTGATAATAATAATATTTCGACATTCATCTAGCCACCCACCTCCTTGTAGGTATTACTGTCAATTGGCCTCCCTCTAAAATACTAAATATCACAAACATAAAATCCCGAAATTTCTATCAATCCTAATTTTAGCATTTGCCCTCAAATACTTTTCCCCTGGTCTTGTTCACTTCTTCATCTAGCCCAAGCCCAATGGGCTAACACTTAACAACTCTGAATAATTACTGTTCCGAAACTCATTGCTAATTCCTTTTTTCAGTTACACCACTCAGTAACCCCTAACCTGAGATGAATGTAATTTTATTTTGATTCCAACTATCTAAAAATATTAAAACATTTTCACAATTCCTCAGGTCCCTAACCGTGTCTCATTTGCTATTCTCTGTTCTTCACCATTCCAAACACTGTTGAGAAGGTAGTCGGCTCTCTGTTTCATTCTCACCAGAAGTCTCCCCAGAATTTTAAAACAAAAATCCCATTTCTCTCAAATCTTAACACTTTCTCCTCTCAGTAGGTGATCCTACTTCCTAATTCATGCCTCTAGATCCATATTTGGGGACATACTCCAGGGCTGATTACACATGAGGTATTCTTTCCTCTACATCCACATTTGGGTAGGATTCTATAATTTCCTGTGGACATCTAAATTAAATCTGTATATAATGGCTGAATAACAGCCTCCAAGACATTATATCTTAATCTCTAGAGCTGTTAACTTTATATTAAAACAAATGGTCTTTGTAGATGTGGTTAAGGTGAGGTTGTAGAGGTGGAGAAATGTTCGGGGATGATCCAGATGGCTCTCAATACAGATACAAGTGGTTTTATAAGAGAGGGACAGAAGAGATTTAATGCGCTCAGAAGAGGAGGTGATTAGACCAAAGAGGTAAATATTGGAGGTATCTAGCTACAAGTCAAAGAATACCACAGCCACGAGAAGCTATAAGAGGCAAGTGAAAAAAAAAAAAAATCCCTAGTGCCTTAAAGAGAGCCCAGACCAGCTGAGAACTTGATTTCTGCCTAATGCCACATATTACAGACTTCTGCCATCCGGGATTATTTAAAAAAAAAAAACTTTCTTTTGTTTTATAACACCATATTTATAACAATTTATTGTAGCAGCCATAGAAAAGAAATGAAATTTCCAGTAACTTTTTTACAGAACTTTTATCAATATTGAAGTGACTAGATCTTAATTTTCTAGACTGTACTTATTTTTTTCCAATATTCATTATGAATATTGATTGATTCTGTGTCTTAAATCTATATCAGCTTTATTTCTTTTTCTTTTGGTATATCACATTGTTCTTGGCAAGTATAAATGATTTCTGATCTGGTCTCCTTTGCCTGTGTTGAAAATTGACCTGACTTTTTAGGGTCACTGGTAGAGGTTCTTTAGATAAGTATTAATGGCTTTGTTGACTAACAGATAGCTAGACCAAGGTTTCAAGTCTTATCTCTAAGAAAAGGAAACAGCAAGAAACAAACAAAAACAAGAAGAACAAACTAAATAAAAACAAAATAAACAAACAAAAAATTCAAATCTCTTTCTAGAGTGATAAGGTAAGGTGTTACCAGCCCAGAATCAGCAGTACACACAGATGTTTATTAGCTATTTATCTGTTCATAAGAATCATATTACATATCTTTTTCCTACATATCCCTACCACCTCCCCCATGATCTTACTCCTTAAGCATTCTGCTGAGAAGCACCTCCTGAGTCAATTTAGTGATATTTATGCAAATGTTCCAGTTGGATAAGGAGACAGTAGTCAAGAGAGAAAAATCTCTCAGCAGAATCCTAGGCCAACAGCGCTGCTCTGGAGTGTTAAGGTATTGACAGCAAGCTCTTGGACATAGCTTTCCATTTAGTTCTCCCAGAGAAGCCAGAACATATAGAATCTCCCTAGCTAGCTACCTACTTTTAATATTCTTCATATTTTCAGCAAAGATCAATGTCTATCAATGTTCTTTGAATATAATGAATGAAACTTCTGCTGTTGAGTAGGTGATAATGTAGGTCACTTGTAAAGTTATCTTGAAATGCATATTATAGATGGGGTTCCTTTAACTATTAATAAACCTTACTTGGTTTGTCTGTGAAAATGAACATCACACAGAAATACATCTACCTGTTCCTCCTCAAATAATTAATTTAAGTCTCTCGCAAGCAAATAAAACTGACTCAGTTCTGTTTTGCTATCTCCCCCATTCGGTCAGTGTTGCACGGTTTTCAGGCTGAACTTTCAAGTAGCACTTCCATTATTCCGTTATTCATTGTTAAGGACTCTGATGGCCTCCAGGGTACAGGTTGCCCTCTCCAGGGCCAGGTCCATTTGCTCACCATATTTCATAGTAAATTAGGTTGTTTCAGAGATACTTACCTGTCAGTACTTCTTAGGAAAAGAAAAACAGAATATCTTTCTAGCTATACTGTGGACTCTTTGCCTCACCTAAATCTGTTGGTCATCAACTTTTTCCCTCATTTTTCATATTTTCCCTTCAAAAAAGAGATCCTCTGTTAAGCATCCTTTTCCTTCTGTGCTTTATACATTCTTCTTTCCTATTTTCTTTACTTTCATAAGATAAGAATCATTTGCATTGTCTGATACTATTTAGTGGGTGTTGCATCAGTCACCCCTACACTCCAACTCTGTCAGCTCTGCCTCCTACCATGGTTTCCACATCTGTTTCTTGTATGGGAATGTCATTTCTACAATAATACATAACTGGCTATTCATAGATGTCTGACCAATGGTAAAAGAATAAATGAATAAGCAGATGAATTTTCGAGTGAGAAAATATTCTTTGGTGGTTTAGAGAGAGAAAATGTCTCCTACACCCATAGAAAAGTGACATGTAGTTTTGAAATATTCTATTTTGAAGGACAAATATAGGTGTTCAGATATGAGCTATTATAAAATGAATTATCTTTGATATATTTAAATAATAAATATTAATAGTTTTTGAGGAAAAAAACTTTTTTGAACATGACTTTAGTCTGTGCCAAATTAGAAAAATTAAATGTCAAAAGTAATATTAACTTTCCTGATTATTTCATATGCCATGTATTGATTTTTTTAAAAGAGTAGACTGTCAGCTCTTTGAATGTACAATAATCCGATGAACATATTTCTGCATGTACGATGTATTAGCAGCTAGGCTTTAAGAATAAAATTAGCAAATTCAGAAGATCTGGAATCAAGTACTGAGGTTACTACTTGGTAATAAAATAACCTAAAGTTTAAAAAATAGAACACAAAAACAACATCAAAATGAGGCGGGAGAAATGGCACAGCAGTTAAAACACTTGCCTTGCAGACACAAGGGCCTGAGTTCGATTCTCGAGCACCACATAAATGTGGATGTAGTGGAACAATCCTGTAATCGCTGCACTAGAGAGGCTGAGGCAGGCTGATTGTCCTGAGTCCAAGGCTAGCCTATGCTACACAGTGAATTCAAGACCAGCCTGGGCTAGAGAGCTAGATGCTGTCAAATAAATAAATAAATAAATAATAAAAGAGAAAGAAATATCAGAATGAAAATAATTGATTTGTACTCTTTAACTCTCTCTGATGCACTAAATTCTTTTCATTCACCTTTATTTGGCTGATTTCCCAGAAACAGTGGGCTGTTTATTTTTCATTCATTAACCAAATATTTATTGAACCTTGCTGTAAATTAGACACTAATAAACTAAGAATAAAAACTGAAAGTGATGTAGCCTGCTGCTGGAGACAGACACTAAAACAAACATTTCTAATTATAGGCATGTGCCCTTGCCACTCTGGACATATTATAAGACATCACTATGCAGCTTTTCACTGTATTTCAGTGGAAATATTTCTGATTTTGTTGATTCTCTCACTATGTGTGTGTGTGCGTATGCACGTGCACACACACACACACACACACACACACACACACACACACACACATGTTATCTGTATATAGTCCTTCCTTTCCCCCTACTAAAATAAATACGTTCATTGATGCGCCAGAATTATTTTTTCCCAAACATTGAATCATTTTATGTTTTGCAAGGCAAGCAAGAAACACAGAGGTAGTGGTGTATGTCTGTAATCTGAGCACTTGGAAGACTGAGGCAGGAGGATTCAAGGTCAACCTGCGTTATGTAATGATTTCAGGACCAGCCTTGGCTACAAAGTGAGATTGTGCCTCAATAAAGTAAAATAAAATAGAAAAAAGGGAAAAGTTTGGTTTATGGTTAATATAAAATATATGCAATAAATTTGTACCATTTCCTAAATATTAACCTATTTTTCCTGAATAATTGTATTCTAAAGTTATTTTTAGTAATAATGTTGGATGTTGTCAATCCTTTATGTTGTCAATCCTTATTTATTTATTTTAAAACATTAGTAAATCATTAAATTGAGGGTTGCTTGTGCTATAAGCTATAAATGTGTCCATTTATGCGTTCTGTCAATTCAGTGAAACTGTTTTCACTGGGAACTATGAAATCCATATATTTCAACTATGTTCCCCTGGAGGCCAGATACTATTGGAGAAACAGTTAACTGGTTTTACAGTCCACCTTTATCTAGAAATATCACCCCCAACCCCGGCAACCTATCGTCCAGTCACCCTGAATCAGTCTACAACTGTGAACGCAAAATAGAAATTGGAACTCAGCGGTAAAACATGCTTATCCCAAATCCTTTAGTTACTCGTCGATGTGGTCCAGGAAGTATGTCTCTAGAAACATTTCCCTTTTCGTTTTGTGAAAGGTCATTTTGTTTTAGGCAATAACAAAAAAAAATATATAATACTAGTTAAGACTGTTGTATATTCTCCAAGACGTTTTTGTTCTCTTCCTTTATTACTTCTCCATCTCTCTCCCTCCTCTAACTTCTGCTCCTCTCTCTTCTGCTATCCTCTTTCTGTCCTCTCTTTCTCTCCTCATTTTTTTCATCTGCTTCCTTCTTTTATTAGCATGTGATCTACATATTTACTCGTGATTCAGTGACAGTCTCAGCCTGGCGACCCCCCTCAACTGTGCTCTATGAATATAACTGCATTTAGTGTCAGATATCTGCTTTTTACTCTGTTCATCACCTCAGACATTTTCAGTTTCATTTTAACAGATTAAGACTTATAAATGAATTCAGACAACAATACCAGAACAACTGTTTTTTAAAACACAAGTAAATAAATAAAAACAAGTACCACAATTTTCTAATAGTTTTCAAATGGAACCAAGGTTTAGAAGGAAGTAATAAAAACTTATCCTAGATATTGACTCTGAAAGTGACGTGGGACTGCTCTATACCCTTTTTTTCTGGTAATTTACCACACTAATTGTTGTAAGTTGTTAAAGTAAAATCATCTTGGGCCCTCTGGTATCTTAGTTTTGATACACCTATAATTTCTATAAGAGTCATCCCTGAAATAATAAAGCAATAAAGGAATTAGGAAGTTTGATATAGTGTAGAGTGTATTCTCAGTGTTCATATTTACACATAAATATTCAAAGCATACTAATTTTTTTCTGTTGATGCCTTCGCTACCTTCTCATCACTGTGACTGTGACTCAATACTTGACATCTACAACTTATGAGGAAAGCTTAACTTTAGCTTGCAGTCTCAGAATGTCACTGTCCATTCACAGTTGGGCACCTGAAAAATTGAAATCATATAGTGAGACTGCAGCTAGAGCTGGATCTGGAGTTGCTGGGGCAGAGATGTTTACAGCATAGTGGTGTGAGGAGAGAGAAACTGGGTGGAAGGGCAGGACTAGCACGTGCCCTTCCAGGTCAAGCCCAAGAATCTGCGCCATCCACCTAGGCCCCATCTCCCAACCCTACAGAGTATCCATAGGAACATGAGACATTTGCAGGACACTTCAGATCTAAACCACCACAGTTGTGTGTGTGTGTGTGTGTGTGTGTGTGTGTGAGAGAGAGAGAGAGAGAGAGAGAGAGAGAGAGAGAGAATGCTTTCATTCATATACTCTTGAAAGATTTGGCTTATATTCTTAGTTTGGGTGTATAGAACAGTTGTTCTGGAAGTGTCCAACCTCTTTATTTTTATTTTAATTATTATTGGCTCTGTGTTCAGATCTAGGGCTAGGGATCTTGGAACGTAATTGCATTTTGCCAGCATTATATTCGTTAATGGATTAATTCATTGATGGGTGCACAGCTGGATGTACTACTAGAAGAGGGGGCCTGCTTCAAGGAGGTAGGTCTGGTGTGGTCTGGATGCCTTTCCTGTTTTCACTACAATCTCTGCTTCCGCTTTCTCAGAGTTCTAGTTCCCATGACTTGGACAGCTTCCAACCAATCGGAGACTGGACTGAATGAAATTAGGAAAGAAAATTAATCTTCCATTCCTTCCTTAAGTTTTGCATGACAGAAGAGTGACTTATGCGGACCCTCCAACTTTCCTTTCCTCTTTCACGCTGTCATTTTTCTGCCGCTTTCTGCCTACTTCTCTGTGCCCAAGAAACTCACAGCACATCGTATCCCTCAGAGCTTCCATTAAAATCACAAAAGAAATCTACTAAGAATCTTCAATTTATTATTTTTTTTTGCATTCAAGCAAATGTCTTAATATTTTAACTAACATAATAGGATTTCAATTCACATCATGACTTCTTTGTATTTGATTGCTTCTATTTTTACTATTTCTGTAGACTTTGGACTCCATATTTAGGTTAGTGAAAACTTTCCTTATTCACAATGCTCAGTAAAAGACCCTGCATTGTCATTTAATTCGCTTTTATTGTTGTAGGATCATAAGACTCCCTAAGAGGCTGTTCTGCCTTCTCACTGGCACCTCATGATGAGCAGATCATGGTTACTTACCCTATATTACCACTTCAAGTTCTCAATTTTGGATGACAAAACATGGTATTTTTCAAGCCTTCAGTCAATAATAATTCCAAAGAATACAATGCCAGTTAGCGTAACTGTTCTTCTTTGCCTAGAATAGAATCATCAGGTTGGGAGGACACATATATATATATTGAGACATGGTTTAGGCTGATCCTGAACTCACCATGTAGCTGTAGCTGGCCTCAAACTCATGGCAATCCTCCTGCCTCAGCCGCGCCAGCACTAGGATTATAAGAGTGTGGATCACACTCAGTTTATGTGGTGCTTGGGAAAAGAACTCAGGGCCTCGTGCCGATAGTCAAGCACTCTAACTGCTGTGTTATTCCTCCAGCTCTGATTGGGGGGATTGTGCTTTGAATGGAATGAGGACTTTGTTACTCAAGGCTGAAGGTAGAAAAGCTATGAAATCTACTCCCATCTGAATATTAACTGTTGAAAGAATCTTGAATGAAATATAACTTACCAGTATTCCCACAATTCTCTCTAACAGATTGTATACAGTTTAATGAAGTCTTTTGAATTTATGGAGATCCTTCACTGAGAATAGGTAGAATTAGGCAAAGTTACAAAGCAAATACAATATGTGTGTGAGATTAACTCTCAAAGTTTGAGTAGAACTCATTAATTTCCTCCACAAAAATTATTGTGTGCTCATTATGCACTAATACTGCATCACAAATGCACCAAATTGTGAGTCTTTCTTTTTCATAGCTCAGTGTATAAGAGAGGATTTTATGCCACCAGAAAATCATAATGCAGGCTTTTTCACTCCATAATGTAAGCACGTACCATTGATAAAACCTAGGAAGAAGGAATGGTTGCTTGTTACCGCAAAGAGTGGAGACAACTTCAGTGTGAAAGTGTCAAAAAATAAGCGTTTTTAGGTTAAAAGTAATAGGTTTTCAAGAAAAAGAGAAATAATTTGGCAAAAAAGGTAGTACGTGTATAAATCTTAGAAGTCTGAAGAGGTTGGGGGATATTTTAATGTAGTTTAAACTGAGACTTGAAAGTTAAAAAGTGACTGAAATCTTCCTGTACTTGGTAAAGAAAGAAAGAAAGAAAGAAAGAAAGAAAGAAAGAAAGACAGACAGAAAGAAAGAGAGAAAGAAAGAAAGAGAGAGAAAGACAACCTTGGAATTTTGTCCTGATTCATCTGAAAGAATTACTAGAGGTTTGCACTGGGAGAACTGAGATGAGTTTTTAAAAATCAGTAACAGTTGATGTCAGACTTTAAGGAATAAATGGCAGGTGACAGGGTCAGGAAATGGAGCTGACCAATTAGCTAGGACATCGATTAGTTCTTGACAGATCTGCTTTTCTCCAATTGATTTCCAAAATTCTCTAGGGTAAAAGCCTACTTTATTGAGAACTTTGGAGGGTGAGTAATGCATGCTATATGCAAAATCACTTGTTTGATAGTTGAGATAGAAAAGAAATCAAAAGGAAAAGGTTTCGTAATAAATGATGAAGTGGCCTGAGTGTCACGATACAAGTTTGTTTGATGCGAGTTTGTCATAGAATGGCCAGGAAAGACAGATTGAATGAGTCCTGGCAGCATCAGTTGGCAAGCTGGCTGTATTTCCCAGCATATGGCTGGTAAATATCTTTTTGCCTTTTTCTGTTATTCACTGGCACAAACAATGAATTGAATACCCAATGCTGATTTATTTTAGCCAGTCACAATGATTCTTCTTTATTCTTCCTTATGGCTACAGTTGCCCGCTTTCTAACACTGATACCTTTTGTGGGAGCTGAAGAGGAAGAGTTTTCCAGATTTTATCTTCTGAACTGCAATTCATGAGGAAGTTTACAAAATGATTACCCAATGAGAAAAATAGATATCTGATAGCATAGATGTGGCAGTCAGATACCAAGTGCCTATTCCAACATGAATGACTAATTCTGCAAAGATTGGTGAATCAAGAGATGTGCCTGATAAGAGGGAAAAAAAAATAAAGGAACTGAGTTTCATCGAAGTCTCAAGACACTGGGCACTGGAAAAGTGAGGTGTCATTAATATGATGAGTTGAACAATTTTCTATTCCCTAACATTTCTGTTGGCTATTTCTTTGAATCCCTGGAAATACATTTTCTTGTACCTTGTAGGTCACTTATTACTAAATTTGTCAAAGTTGTCTTTACATAAGCAACTCACTGAAGAATTAGTCCATTGTTTTGTACAATTTACCAATTTGTTATGAAAAGTGTATCCAACTGTTATAGATCACTAACATATGTCAGATGGTTAAAAAGCAGTTCATGTACACTAACTCATTTAGTCCTCACAATAACAGAATCACAGATGAATAAATAAAGGTACCAAAAACTAACCAGATCCAAAACATTCAGATAAAAGTTTTAAAGTCTGTAATAGAAATGCTTCTACTCTCAAATATTGGCGAATGAAAAATCAGTGTTTCACAATATAGTTTACAGTTTATATGCATTTTTGTTTATGAGTAATATCTCTTACCTATGTCTCAGTGCCTTAAGCAACAAATATTTACTAATTCCTGTTCTACAGGCCAAGAGCTCTGAAATTGAGATGCCAGCAGATGTGATATCTTGTAAGAGCTTCCTTTCTGGTTTGCAGATGAGCAGAAAGAGCATCTCACCTGCATCCTCCTAAAAGTGCACTCATCCTAGACATATTTGAAAAGTTCTATATTCAAATATTATCACATTGGAGATTAGATATTCAATACATGAATTTGGAGGGACACAGTCATTTACTCTATACCATTCACATTCAAAACTCTTGAATTTTCAAATAGTGCATTAATATTTAATTTTTGTTGTTCTTACAAAACCATTTCTACTGTTTCAAGTAGCTGTGTAGCTTATCCTCCAACCTGGATCACGTTTGAAGGTGAAAAAGGCATTTTTACTATTTACCCACAAGTGACGCTGTAAACTTGGATGCTACCACGCAATCTGGGGCTGTTGCCATCCCAAGTTAGAAAAAGCAGTTGCAGTTCTGCGTTAAAACTTTGATACATGTAACGTCATCACATTAAGAGTTATGAGTCTGTACTCGATGAATTTAAGATTATTCCTTTGAAAAACTGATTCTTCTATAAAACTCACAAAATTTCTTTCTCCTTCATAATAGGACTTGAATCAGTTTACAGCACTCAGCCAGTGATTCCAAAAACAAACAAACAAACAAAAAAAAAACCACTCCTACCGCTTATTGTGTTCTTCCTTCTCCCCTACTTAAGACTCCCCAATAACCAAGACTGCCAAGTACTTAGGAGTAACTACTGGTCAACCAGAGAAAACACTAGAGCACTATGTAATCAAGAGCATTAAGTAACATAAAGTAATGTTAGTTTTTTGATACCATGGGAATATAAGCATATAATTTAAAATAAACTTTGGATTCAATTTACTTAATCTATTCTTGCTGTTCAGTAACTAAATTGAATCTCAAGCAGCTCAAGCTACATGACATAGGTAAGATCGTAAATAAAAATTCTCTGTAAAAAATTCAGTAGACACTAAGTGGCAGGTGAGTGACACTGAGTCCTCGTGTGGTGTGGTGACATTTTTACCATGACAACACTCAATTCATTCAGTATTGTGGGCGTCTGTTAGTGGAATCTCTATCACAAGATGGGCATAATTGTTTAATCGGTTAGCAGTATTCCCTTCATCACCAACAAATATTTCATTTGATCCATTTGCTTTAATAAATACAAGTAGATTTTGAGAACGATTGGAAGAAAATATGCAGTAGATTAATCACAAATAGGAATATCGATTAAATAAAACACCAGTCATCTTTTAATATAAGCTGTACTTTGAAAACTCGTTGAAGAAATTCTCAGGTAGCGTCAATTAAACTGTGAAATAACCTACTTCATTTTTGAATTAAAAGACTTAATATAATTCATGTTCTGCATTCATGAAAATTTTGGATATGATGTAATGTAAAAAATATTACTGTTTACTGCTGTTCTCAGTAGGAATTTAAAAACCACTGTTTAGCCAAAGTACTTTTCTATATTGCTGACAGTAAATAGTAATTTAAAATATGCGAAGCAGAAAGGCTTGGTAATACCTCATTGCTACAGCATGCTCCATCCGGTGTTTATGTGTGTTTCCAACATGTGCACATATAAATCCTTTTGAAGAAACAGATGCACTGTTACTGAGGATAGAAGGGAATTTTGCTTAATGTAGGTTTGAAAATGTGATAAAGAATTAATTTTTTACATGCAATAGTTCCAACTGCTCTCTGCCTCTTAGAATCTATTATAATGGCTTCTTTCCCTTTGATAATTAAGGCATAATTTCTAGATAAATTTTATATAGGAATATTTTTGTCTGTTATTATTAACATTGTATTATTTTGAAGCAATTAGGAAACTTAAATGATTTTAATCATTTAGAAGAAAGTTCTCATTTTGACCTTTCTGTTGTTCAGAGATTTTTTTTCTGGCAATACATGTTTTGGCTTCTAATATAAATGTCTTCATATTTAAACATTTTTAAATGCATCAGAAACATGTTTACTGAAACTTAGAATGCCTTTCCACAAGTAAAAAACACACACACACAAAAAAAGAAAAAGCAATTTAAATTTTTAAGTGATGATTGAGGTTCTTGACCAGTGTTTAAAGGTCTACTTCACATAAAACATTGTAGTATCGGTCAATATACTCATTTTTCAATTTTCCTTATATTCATTTTGGTATTATCCTCCAACAAAATCTTATGAGCATCGCCATATTACTATCTAGATGGAAGAAGGAAAATAAAACAGGAATCTCACCTTTATTCTAGAATTGTTTAAGGAAGTTGTTGAAAGTTAAATCCATCCGTTTGATGTTTAGTTCCAGTTTTTAGCATCTTCCTAAGTAAAGCAATAATCAGTTGAGAAAAGTGTTACTTTTTTAGCTTTCATCTTTTCCTCTATTTTATTAGTATATTTATGCAATACACAATAGTTACAATAAACTTGAAAATTTTCATTTCTACTTTGTAAAATGTGTCTATTTTTTTTTTAAAAAGACACTCTTTCCTATACAAATGAAGAGGAAAAAAATACAGATAAGACCTTATGCTTATTATATACTTTGAGGGGGGGTCATCGTCAAAACAAGAATTCACAAATGTAAGACATTGTTGAAATTTGAAAACTTCCAGGCTTCTCAACCTCAGCTATTCAGACCTTTTGGACCAGTTAATGTTTTCTTGTCAGGGGCTCTCCTCAGTGACTTAGATTCCTGACCTATAATTACTAGATGTCATTTCTAACACAAAACTAAAGTATGACAACCTCAAATGTTACCGAACATAACCAATTGTACCCTGAAGAGAAGAGAGGGAATCCCTCTCAGAGAAAACCACTGGCATCAAAGAAGTCAAATTATCTTTGACAGCAATAAGATGGAGAAGGCTGAGACCCTTCATACACACGATTTGTGTTGGAGAGCTGATGTGAATGCCAGAATGGCATGGATGAAGGAGACAGAAACAAAGGAACAGAAAATTATCCAGCAAAATATTTTATGAGAAGGGAAGGAGCTGGTGCAAAAATTTGAGAAGGATGTGGCACAAAATGCTGTTCTGACATTTTCTATTGTTTTTCTTTTCAAAAATGACTACTAATATGTGTTTGTGGGTAGGATTCAGTAGAGTAGAAAAGCTGGTGTGAAATTGGGAAGAGAAAAGTAATACAATTCCTGCAAAGATAGATGGGTGTAGATTCAGAGTAGGTGGTCGGATTGACTTTTGATAAGTTGCGACTTGCCTCCTGACAGAGAATAGGGGAATCAAGGATACAGATTTAGGTAGATCTGTAGGTCGGTTGATATAATCTCTTATTGAAACAATAGCAAAGTCATTGCATGACAAAAGATCAGAACGAGCTGAGGAAATGATATTAGTAGAATTCAACTTGCATATCTTTACTTAGAGTTTTCCATATAAAAAGTGGGTAGTGTCTAGAAATTTCCTGTCAACACCTGTGACATGAATCTTTAAATAATGCCTTATATGAAACATTCTCCTACCTGGAAGCTTGATTAATATAGGATGATATAGATTAGAGAAAACTAAATGAATTCCATTTTTAATGTTTTTCTAAAAATATTTTCTGTAGTTAGATGCCAATAAGAAAATACCATTTCAGCCTTTCATTTCAATGGAAAAAAAGCAACATTTTTGTACAACTTATAGAACACCATATTTCAACTAGTAGCAATAGTATAAGGGAAATTATTGTTAAGGAACAACTTTATCATTAAATCAATATAGCCTCTGACTTGAAGTCAATTTGCTTAGGGTTTTATATGGCTCTATTGATTCAATCATAAAAGATACAGAAGAGGGTACATTTGTACAAGTTCAATAACATAAAAAAGAGAAAATACCTTGAAAAAAAACCCTCAGATGATAACTCAGTATGTAGTATTAGAGATTTTGGAAGAAATTATTTTCTTTTTGGCTACACATCTTCAAGAAATGTGTGGCATGTGTCTGTTCTGTTATCTTCCACTGTCTTCTGACCTAGTTTTGGTATGTGAGATGGATTCCAGAGGATGATTCTTTACAAAGAACGAATCCACACTCCAGAGACTAGAACATAAATTGAGGAAATGTTCACATTGACCTTTATTTTAAAACCTTGGCTAATGCTTTGGATTTGGCTACACAAATTTCATCTTTTGTCAGTTTATTTTCTGACCTGAAAGAAAAGGAAGCATATTTACATTTATAAAAAGCTTTGACTTTGATGACTAATGGATGTTAATTGCGAAGACCATGACATTTTGTGTCTTACCCATATTTCTAGGTTACCTTTTATAGGAAAATCTTTGAGAACTAAATTGCCAGGGCTTTTAGAAAAACTAAAATATACTGCTTTCTAAAAATATAAAATTATTGCTAACATAAAGCCTTCCATAATCACATAATGTTTCAAGACTTTCTGAATATAGCTTTGAAATTTCTCATTTTAATAATTCTGACATTTAAGTAACTACATGGACATGCAGAGATTTTCTGTTTGAGTAGTTCTGAAATTTTTATTTTATTAATATTCGTGTTTTGTCTTATCCTAGTCATTCTAAGTATAACTATTTGAATGAGCATATAGTATTGAAGGGCCAGTGGTTTCCTTCTGATAATATTTTATAAATGCTCTGGTGTTTATTATAATCCTTTCTGGCTGGTTCTACTTAGCATGTTCTTCCCTGTAGGACATTTTAAATCTCATTTCTTTGGTAGAGACACAGTTTATAGGCTAAGACATTTAAGGAAACATCTGAAATGTACTTTGGTCTCAACCAAGAATACCTTGTTTATCTCCTATTTCCAGCTGTGTTTAGCTCAAATCCAGGGAGAAATTCTCAATTTTTACAGTTATACAAGAAATGTAAGTATGAATTAAATATGTTCAACTCTCCATGATTAAGTAAGTAATAATCAGGGGAAAGCAGCTAATGAAACTTTGAAACTTTTAAATTTAATGTGCCTAAATTTTAAATATGTATGTGCTTAATCTTTCCTGAAGTAGTCAAATAAACCCCAAAATCTACAAACCTAAGTAAAGATTTCCTTGCCAGTAAATCTGACTGTATTTACTGAAGAGACTGTGAAGAGGAATTATAGTTTTATTCCTTTGTAAGCCTATAGGCATTTTTCTAATTTTTAGATGTAATGTTTATTTTTACTGGCTGCCTATAATCAGAGAGGGTAAGTGGAATTGCTTTGAAATGAAATGTGATTTTTGGAGGAAGAAGTTAGGAATTAAATAATTCTGTGTCAGACTGATTTCATATTTTCCTTTAATTAGTGTCCTAGTTTCATACTTCTGAGCAACATGAAAGGCCTTTTTCTTTATTAATAATTAATTAAATAACGAATTTATTTTGAGATAGGGTCTCACTCTGTAGCCTGGGCTGGTCTTGAACTCACTATATAACTCAGGCTAGCGTTGGACACACAGCGAATCTCTTGTGCCAGCCTCCCCAGTGCTGAGACTGCAGGCGAGTTCCTGATGGTTAGCCAAGTGCTTTGGTCACTGGGCTGTTCCTCCAGCCCAATTCCTTCTTTTTGGAACTCCATGTTGGAGAATTTAGACGACCTTACTGTAGTCGGTGAAGGGAGGGTGCTGTACTAGGTTTTGGCATCACCATATATAATTGATGTAATTCATTTTGATAAGATATTTATTGTAATTATTCTATCCTCAGATAAGGACCCAACTAGTAATAAGTGAATAATTTCGTTTTCAATGGTGATTTTAGTGTGTTTGTGGCAGTCAATGCAGACCTATCTTTGGAGATTTCCTTATTAGTGAGTCTCTCATTGCTGGAACCAAATACTTCACATGCATAACTGCAAGGAGGAAATGGTTTCCTTAGCTCACAATGTCAGATAGGTTTTGTGCCAAAATATACAAGCAAGTGTGTAATGTACAAAGACAAACATCTTCCGTGTATTTGACACAAAGAAAGCACTCTCTAGAACTCCATTTGGACTTAATTTTGTATATTTCTGACGAATGAAAGACAACTAGATATTAGTCATACCAAATTCTGTATTTTTATAATTTATATAAGAAAGTATTTCTTAGGTAAATGTTGTCACCATCAGTTACAGACATCAGTGAATCGGTCCATCGATGAGGATAGCACCTCCAGGATCTAATTACTCTCTTTTAACCAGTGAAGTTGACAGTTAAGATTAATGGGCATGGTGTCCAAATAAGAACTTAAACTCAGCATTTTACATAATTTTAAGACACTCAGCACTTGTTTAGGAATATACATACATAGTCATCAATAACTTTCATTTACATCATTAGAAAGACATTTTAGCTTCTTAAATCAATCTTATGAGAAAATTCAAGGACTATAGGCCAATTAAATAAATTGGGCCTCATGATCCAGGCCTACAAGTTTTGCACACCAGGAGGTTGAAGCAGGAGGATCACAAGTTCAGGCTGAGCCTGGGCAATTTGTGACTCACTGAGACACTGTCTCAGAAATCAGAAAAGCTAAAAAGTCAAGGCAGAAGTTCTGAGTTTGATCTCTAGTATCTTAAAAAAAGGTAAAATAAAACAAAATGAGTTGTTAATATTTGACAATATTATGGTAAAATAGCACAAATTACTACATATTTTCAATTAGTACAGTCTTTTAGAAAAATCTTCTATCGGCCACATGTTTTTTGACAGGCATCCTTTCTGATCACCAAGCCACCACTAACACTGGAACAACAGATGTGTGTTTTGTTCCTAGGCCCAAATCATTCTTTTCTCTTCAACATTAGAATATAGGCCGGTCCTATGCTTTTAAGTGACAAGACCTCAACCACTTTGTCGGAGCTAGGGATTTCTCTAATTGTTTCAAGCTCAAATGGAGTTATGAACCCTGACAAACCCAATCTAAAATATAATGATTCCTTCTGGTTATGAAGTGCCAGGAGCATTATGAAAGATTTAATAGAATCAAAATTGGGTATTTTTATTTGTAACTGAGAGACGGTCAACTAAGAGTTTCCTGACAGTTTTTTTTTTTTTTTTCTAGGAGTATCTGTATTATCCATAGGGTAGTTTTTAAATTTAGTCTTTGAAAAGTATTTTTACTCTCTGCTGAGAATCATTGAAGCAGAAAATATATAATTTAATGAAACAAAAGCATGAAGTGACAAGCAGAATTAGAATATATGTTTTAAGTATTACTAGTCATTTCTGTAAACTTTACCCATTTCTCTATTAGAAGTAAATTTAATCCTCATATTGCTTGAAATGTGAGAGAAACTAAATTTTCTTAGTAAAAAGTAATTAGTCTAAACACTAGCATGTTGAGCTTTAATGTAACCTTTTAAAGCTTTATTAAAAGCACCAATTCAAATAATTATTTTAAAAGAAAATATATGACGTACCACCTTTTTCTATAAGAAGTATAATTTTAGCTTCATTGAATTTCTTTTATGAACAAAATGTGTATGTTCATTCTGGAAAGTCAGAAGGTAGCCCAACCCCTCTCCCACCACCACGCCCAAAAGCATTTAACTCATAAAGTTGAGTACTTTATAAAATACTTTGTGAAGTAGCTAACTTTATACATGATTTATTGTGTACTTACTTTACACTTTTCCTGCCAGAAGACAAAGGATTCGGATGAATGACCTTTTCTAAATCTATGAACGTTCTGTAAAATGGTCCTTTGCCTTTCAAATTGCATTAGGAATCAAAAGTGTGCATGACATTGGAAAGATTTATTGCTCCTTAAGTATATTTGAGGATTAATCTTTTTACTATTAATCTTGTTTAGGATCAAACAAGCTAAAGTCAGTCTGTATTTTGAGAGGAAATATATATCTACCATTTCAATAAAGCTCTGTGTGTATTGATTTATCTCTATCTGTATATTGATAGATGATCAATCAAATGATATTTTAAAATATGAGATTATTCATTGCAAGCCCAAGTTCATTACATCTCTATTGTTCTCTGCTTTTCTCTTTTTCTGTCTAGTCTTTGCTTTACAGTGACTGATTCTGTCCCAAGTTCCTTGACTAGAAGAGAGCGCAGTTTTTACAACTAGACTCAGCTGTTACTATTTCTGAACTATAAAATGCACACTGTACCACTCAAAGCTGTTGTTTTATTCTAAATCATTTTAGAATTATATGCATTCAAGTTGTTCTAATTATTCCTTTCTAAGATGAATTAAAGCTGTGTGTCAGTATGTTTTTGTTTTTGATTTGTTAATGATCATTTTGCAATTTAATAAAGTGAGATTGTTGACATTTTGAGTCTGCCTTATCTCTGTTCCCTATGCTGGAGAAACCAAATCCAATGTACAACTTGATTTCTCTGCTGGGAGAACTTTATGTGACTGAGGACAGACATTGTATGTTCTTTGAATTTTTTTCTGCAGACTTCCTCATCATCTTTGAGTCAGTCTCCTGCACACACTTTCACATTCGTGGCAAGGTCTTCCTGAAGTATTGGCTTGTTTCTACCTCTTATACAAACACGCACATTGTTAGCGTACTTGAATGACAAAATACGTTGTAGAATGCTACAATCAACACTTTCATGTTGGAGCCATGGGTGCCTCTGAACCCTGTTAGCAGTAATTTTGTATTGTAACCTTTGATGACTCTGACGAATTTTATAACAACTTTCTTTTAAATCTAATTGACTTGATGAGGAATTGTTTAATTATACATAATTTTTATGAATATCTACACTTAACTGTCTTAGAATTTTAAAAGTGTGTTCTAGAACTTAGACCCAGGTTTAAAAAAATGGTTTACTATTATGACTTTGAGAAACATGCTTTTATATTTTGTCATGAGCAGTTGAATGAGCTTGAGCATTTAAATGATAGTTGTTTACAGTGAGAAATTAAAATAGTTTCTGAGCCTGGTTGTGCATGCCTATAATACCAGCCCTAAGAAGAGATGAGGGAAGAGAATTGCAAGCTTGACCTCTAGCCTGGACAATTTAAATCTATTCCCACAATCATGCTTCAAAATAAAAACAAACAAACAAACAAACAAAGCTCTGTGCAGAAATCCTAGATTGGATGCTTACTACCAAAAAAAAAAAAATTGAGAAATTTAAATTCTCAAAACTCGGTTATATCAAAAAGTTATCTCTGCTTCTCCAATATTTATTGCAGCACTATTAGCAGTAGCAAAGGTAGAGAATTAATCAAGGCGAGTAAATAAAGTAGTATGATGTGTGTGTGTGAGTGTGTGTGTATTGTTCAGCCATAAAACAAAATAAAACCTTGTCCTTTGAGGCAACATCGGTGGGACTGAAGGTTATTGTGTCAGCGAAACAAGCCAGGCACAAACTGACAAAATCTACGTATTTTCAGTTGTGAAAGTTAAAATTTGTGATGTCAGAAAAGAAAACAGTATGGTAAATTACATTTGACTTTTACAAAGAGGGAAGACCATGTATGGGGAAGGAGACAAAGTAGTGACCATTGTTACCTCACAAGACAAAACTTGTGAGAATCATCTGTCCCCTTTATTTTAATTTCTTTCATTAAACCTTCCCTTGTCTCAGTGATACGACAACAGCCAGCAGGGGCTGCTCTTAGCATTGCAGCAAACTCATTTTCTTCCGAGTTGAATTATTTTCACAGTTAGTATTCAATATAACAAAAAAGAAAAAAAGCATATATCTTGGTGAAAGTTTTACACTGAAAGTACTAACCTTTTCTTAATTGAAAAAAAAGCCTTACCATTTTGCTTTGTCTTTAAGCCTCCAACATATGAGATTTGTGTAAATTAATGAAAATATTACTACTTATTCTCTTTATATTTTTATCAGTATCAGTATAATAAAGAAAATCAGATTATATATTCAAAAGACAAAACACATTTTTTATTAGAAATCACAGAAAGACAAATAAAATGGTCTCTCTTTTATAGTTGTTCTATAGTTGCTGACTATCTCGGGGCAGCTCTCAGCCATATATAAAGCAATTCAGTTCTTAAGAAAAGAGCAAGATTCTTTTCTTAAGCTCTTGAAAAAATTAAAATAGAAGACCAGTGTGGTTTTTTAAAGTGTACTTAGGTTGATAGAAAAAAAATTGTGCATAGGAAGCCGCACAAAAATCGTGTTATCTGCCAGAGGTTAACTATACCATATATATTACAGCTCTGCCCAGAAGGGTGGGAGAGGGGGTGCAACCCCTTAACAACTCCTAAATTGTACTGTGATTTCCACAGCCCCGCAGCTCTTCCATGTTTTATTTATGTCCAAGCCTTTCTGGAGCAGCTCCAAATAGGTGAGTAAATCAGCTGTCTTAGTGTGAGTCCCATCACTGAGAAAGTCTGATTACTGCAGATCATGCGGCTGCTTTTATTATTTCTAATTAAGAAGGGTACTAATGATCAGATGTTGTAAAGCCTTTCCAAGTGCCCAAATTATATTTGGGTTAGACCTCCCTCTCGATAACTCACACATAGACAACTCAAGGTCATTGTGAATAATATATTTGAGAGAGTCAAATTTGGGACTCAGCATTAATTAGGGAGTTTGGTACTTTGTCAAGGCACTGATGGTTTTAGATATCAGCTGTGATTCTATTGTGTGATAATCAGGGTGGAAGATGGTAAGTAAAGTTCAGAAATTTAGAAATCTAATGTGGAAATTATTTGGCCTAGAGGTAGCCAATTCAAAGTCTCTACAACTAATCACCTTTATATGAAAAAATATAAACACACTGCACACATGTGCATATATATGAACACACGCATACACATATATACATACACACACAAACACACACATACTTTCAACATGAGGAAAAAGTAAGCTGCCTGACTCATGCCAAAAAAACTTAAAAAAATGTTGTAAAATTGTTGTTAATTGAAATTTTATTATTAATCATCATTTGCTCAAAAGTATTAGATGCCTCTAAAAATGCAACAAAACTAAATGAAAATGAAGTTTTTTTTCATTTATTTATATATGGAGTGCTGGTTCTAGATTAACTTATTTAAGACCAGTCATTCTAACTTTTTATGGCAGAAACTGTTTAGTTATATTGAGGAGACATTAAGTATTAACATAGCTACATTTAATTTATAATTTAACTGGATATAAATTTTTGCAGATCCAATAGTCCAAGAGATTGCCTTATATATAGTTGACATGTGACTATATGAATACACATTTCCATTTCTCCTCTGTAATCGGATCTATGTCTACTCAAAGGTCTTCTTTGTGCTCCTCTCAAAATGTTTCCTAGAATTTCTTTGATGATTTAAACATTGTTCTAGCATTAATAAACATGTTTTTAAACTTTTAAAAAATGAATTTTAAAAATAATTCTAAATGTACATGCTTATATCTTTTAAAAATATGCTCTACATAATGTCAATTCTTAATTTTGTAGGAATGTACAAAATTTTAATCTCTATGATATTGTAATATCTACCACAAAGTCCTAGGCATTATATTATGGAAATATAAGTTAAATTTTCATAGTCAGTTGGCCTACCTGAAGAAGAAACTGCTGAATTATTGATTAAATAATGGATTAGTTATGGGATTCAGGTTACCAAATATAAGATTTCTTAATTATCAACTTGAAAATAAGCATAAAAGTAAGGAACCACAGGGAATATTCAGAAACTATTTTATAGGCTATTTTGTATAGTGATGGGTCATTTTGTTGCATTCTTGAATTTGGGGAAAATCTTAAAATAAGTTATATCTATTGCTGTAACTCCAGATATTCCTTTGCAATAAGCCTAGCCTGGATTTAGGATAGAAAGGATGCTGTCGAATGGCCAATAAAAATGCAATTTACCTTTCAGAGAGTATTTAAAACATTTGGGAAATTTTATTCCAAATTTTTGGAAAGAAGTTTGAGTTTAGTTTTACAATTTTCATGGTATTTTACTAAACTAGCTGATTCATCAGAGTTGCCATTGTACTTTAGTCTTAATTACCTACTTAGTGTGTTTTCTTTCCGGAGACTGGCTGGGAGTGCTCCATCTATAACCAAATGGGAAGCCAAGCTGTTGGAGTTTTATAATCTGTTTAGATTGCAAGACGTCAGTCAGCAGGCGAATGTAATCTTGTGAAAGATGCAGTCTTGTTAGAGGAGGTAGAGGAAGTTTTTTATGAAGTTTTTAAAAATTATACGAACAACATGATATTTACAATTGCTGAATAAATCTAAGTGCCAGAGAAAGAGAGCAAGGAGATCATTAGTGATGAATAAATAGGAGACCTTAGTTCATAAACACTTCGGACTGATCATGTTAATCGCATGAAGTCCTCAGAAGTAACAGTTGCTAAACCCTCAAGTAATTGCAGTTCTTTGTATTTTTATAGTGCTTCAGATTTTGCGACTTGTTTAAGAGTGCTTTTAAATTTTATGTTATATTTATAATAATTCAGTAAAAGAAATAGAGTAATTATCTTCAATTGGCAGAAAAGGTAATGGAAATAGAGGTATAATTTAACACAGTCTTACAAAATAAATAAATGTAATAGAACTTTATTTGAGATTCCTAGAATTAGCACTACTTTACATGGCTTCTCAGTTTATAGCAAGGCAAATGTGTCATATATAGAGGCCCAGTGCTGTTAGGTTATTCATCAAAATTAATATATAATCAATTTACATGGAACGAAACTCAAGTTATTTGTAGCTTCAGAATCTTGACTAGGCCTCTACCATATTTGGAGTTTCTGTAGTCTTGTATGGTTACCAAGAAAAAGAAAGGAAGGATTTTGATACCTCAACTTCCTAGGGGTGCAGATGGTGCTCTTGGCCTGACCTGAACTTCTGAGAAATGTCTTCATGTTCATGGTAGTTGTGACCTTGGAAATCCAGCGTCTCTAATAGATTAAGAATGACTCATTTATAGAAAAATAGTCTTTGTTGTTTCAATCCAGCTAGCAGATTACTTTGTTGACAAAATAAACCATGATTTTTTTTTTCTAAAACAGAGAGATGGGGAAGAAAAAATAAGCATTAGAAATGGAAGTGACATACTACATGCCCTTTTAAGAACCATCTAGGAGAGGTGACCAGGCCTAACTTCACACAGCATGTGTGAGAAAACATAAGAATTACAGCTTGAGAGCTTGAGCCACCAGTGTCACTAGGGACTTTTCAGGTCTCTCTCTTGGTAAGACTTTAGCTGCCATTTTTTATTCCTATGATGCAATGCGTGAAGGAAAAGTAAGAGACCTTTAAGAGAGAACAAGGAAGTGCTGAGAAAGGAGGTTTCCCTGCTATGAACACCTTTCTCTTCACCCATTTATCTTCTTTCCACACTGAGTTTTTCCTGCCAATTTTGGTTAATTCTTTATTTTTTCTCCACTATTATCTTGTCACACTTTCTATTAAAACTCATCTAACGCTATCACCTCCCCGCTCCTCCATGGCTGATTGATCTATTTCTGTCGAATTTAATTTAACTGTCTATTTACTTCTTGGCCTCTTACAGTTTACTAGAGAGCATAGTTTCCCCAGAATTTTGCTAACTACATGGAACATATTATTATACAGTTGTTAATTGTTAGAACATTAAAATGTATTCTAAGATTTTATTAAATGAAGACTGAAAAGGAAATATAAATTATAGATTTCTATAAAAACAAATACTGATAGCCTAAATTATCTGTTGGGAAAGCATCTAAAACTTCCACTAGAAAAGGTTATCATATAAATAAATTTGTTTCTTGCTGCAAAAGAAATCCTGTCTATTCCAGAGGTACTATTTATGTTTAATTTTCCCCTGAGAGTATCATTCTCTAAAATATCTTTGGTTGGACAAATGTATTGAGAGGAGGCCTAAGACCTACATGACTAAAAGAATAAGGCTTCCTATGCAAAACAGAAGACTGTTCCTCTGGATTACAGAAGCTGACTCATAGATTCTGGGTCTGGTTTGATTGAGTGTCTCGGGTAAGGTGTGAGGCCTGTAGAAGTGCATGTCCTGGCTTTTTTTCCTCGACCATTGTATCTCTCAGTGATCTTTGCAACTCTCTTCAAGTAAGTGCCATTGAAATCTCTAGTGCTTTGAAAGATCAAGCAATGTCCTTGATCCTTCAGAAATTCCCCAAGGAGCTGAAATCTCACTCCCAAAAATTGAAGGAATGAACCAACACATCCTCTTCTCATTAGCTGCCATAGTCCAACTTCTCTGTTGAAAAAAATAGAACCTCAGTGATCAAAGCAAATAGAGTGATTGATAAGGACCTTACCACAATTGACCATCGCATTTACTACTGGAAGATGTTATGATCTACTGATTGTATTGAAGTATTTTTTAAAAATGAAGGTTATACATCTAAAATCATACTGAAAGGAGCTTTGGGAATATGAATACATGATATTTGCTTATACTAAAGGAAGTTACATGTATATGTAATGTATATATTTTGTATGCATAACAAACACACAGACACACACACACACACTCATATATATATAATAGGCAATGTATCTATATCAAATTGTCTATTCCACAAAACTCTGATCCTCAATTTTACTATGTGTATCAAGAATAGAAAAGACAGTGAGTTCAGGACCATGCTGGGCTACAGAGGGAGACACTGTCTCAATAAATAAATAAATAAAGATAAATAAAAATAGATGTCAAAATAGTTGGTACTCTCTAAGTAGGTCTTTTTAGCAGGCAATTGTGTATGAAACAGATTGCTGGAATTTGTATTTGCTGGTTAGAATCCCAGGAATTTCAGAGTTGTAGGGAATCTTATATGATGAGTAAAATGCCATCTTTCAAATGACACGATGCTTGTATACACTAAGTAGTTTCCTGTTGCCAAAGCTAATAAATAGACAGAAAATTGGAATTCCTCTTCTAATTTCTGGTCCTCTGCTTCTTGTACTGATGCTCTTCTCCTGATGTATACCCTGTGCCTGAAGTCTAATTAAATGTATAACTCATGCTAGGTGAGACATTAGGTTAATTTCAAATTATTAATAATAAAATGCTCAAATAATATTTGACAATATTTCAATGTTTCCCCCTTATAAATAATAGCTTTCTTTTATCATAATGTAGTACTATGTTGTGGAATTGAGCAGAACTTGTCTAAAAAGTTTAGAAGTGGTTAAAACCTATTTTTTCCTACCGCTTCCTAGGATCTGCTTCTGTTTAAGTGGACCAAAGTAAACTGTAGTTCAGACTTCCTCCAAATTCCTCTTCCTCTGGGACGGAATATCTGATATCCACAACTTAAGGAAGGAAAAGTTTATTTCAGCTCACAGTTTCAGAAGGTCTCACACAGTCCATTTATTTGTGTCTGGCAACAATGGAAGCATATGGCAGAGGTGTAGTCAGAGGAATGTTTTTCACAACAGACAGAAAGCCAATTGAGGAAGGAAGCGGGGAGCTAGTGTGTACCCTTCCAGGTCAAGCTTCTGTTCTGCCCCTGTCGGTCAGGCCCCACCTCTCCACAGCACATGGTTTCAGTGGCATTCCACAACATTCAAATACAGGAGGCCTTGTGAAATTCCAGATCCAAACCGTCTAAATAAATTTTAGCTCTTCATTAAACATTTGTACTGTTTCCACTACTATGGTTTCAGATTGATACCTTAATAAAACTTGACTGTTTTGTACACTAATAGTTATTCTTCCTTCTAACTATAATCAGTAAACATTGTTCTGGAGAAAAATGAAAGCCTAAATATGACCATCTCAATTTGCTTGCTGTATGTGTGACTATAGCAGAAAATTTTATTTATGAAATTTGAGAAAGGATATATGATGGTCTTCTGTGTACTTTTTAAATATTATTACTGTTGAGTGCTGGTCAAATAAGATTAAAGAAATAACACTGACCATCTATAAGGTACTTAGTCGATAAAAACCCTAAAAGTTGGAGACCATTCCCAGGGAGTAGCCAGCTGGGAACAGAAAATTTGCTGGAGAATGCCTGTGTCCTGACCTGGCCCACAGTCACAGTCCGCTGTGTCCTAGAAACAAGTCACTGAATGACCTGGGCCAGCTTTAACCCTGGACCTACAGCTGTGTCTACACCTCCTGAACCAGAAACAGAAGATGCCCATTTTGGTCCTTAGATATCTCCCTAACATCCTTTAGTGACCAAGTCCAACACTCGCCAACACAGGGAAAATGTTTGAGTAAAGCTTCAACATGCAAGATAATATTCAAGAATAGATGAATAACGTGAACATGCATACACACAAAAGTTCAGATAGAAAAGGTGATGGAAGTGGTAGATGTAGTCATGAATTTCATCTATAAAACATTGCAGTTTTACACAGTGCTTTGCCCATAGTTAAACCTCTATGTGTCCTAGTCACCTTCTCACTGCTGACCCTCCATGCTGAATGGAGGAAAGGTTTATTTGGCCTCACAGTTTCAGACCCACCCAGCCCATGCATAAGTGGATGGCAATAGTGACAGTGCATTGGCGTGGAGGTGTAGCCAGAGGAAAAGCTATGCACCCATGGCAGTCAGAATACATCCTACAAGGAGAAGGGAAGAGCTAGCTCCAAGTTCAGCCCCAGTGACCCACCTCCCGCAGGCACATGGAATACTTGCAACATCTAAGTGCATGAGACTTTTGAGGTACGTTTTGACATATAAACCACAACATCACAACAGTCGATTAAGTGAATGCATATGCAATGAGATATTCATCCAAACCATAAAGAGTAAATGGAGTTTTTGAACTGTCTTGTCTCCTAGGACCAAAAGTTCTAGTATTGTGAAAAGTTAGAAAGTGGTCAACTGACCTGAGAGCTGGAAAATGGGTTCTGGCCAATCTTCCTTGTGACTATTTAGCAACAGAGCTTCCTTTCCTTCGATTATGTCCTTTAAATTGTAAAATAGAGAATTTTGAACCAAGAGTCTTCTCAGATCCTTTTCAAAACAGTAATGCATGAGGCTCTTTGCCTAGGCCACTATCAGATCTCTAGGCCTGTCACAACGATGTGTGGTTAGAGTGTCAGAATGTTGGGCCTCCAAATTCTGATTTATGAAAATACTCAAATTGGCTCTAAAATCCATTCTAGCTCTGACACATGAAAGGAAGAAAACTGATGAATACAGTTTCAAGAAAGTGATGAATAAAGAAATGAAACAAAGAAAAATAGGAAGGAAGGAATGAAGGAAGGAAAGAAAGAAGGAAAGAAAACAGAGAAGAAGAAATATAGAAATAGCTCTAAATGGCAATGCCACACAGGGGAGTAAAGATTCCTATTGTGTTCTTCATGCCGTGGTCCACATTCCCAAAGATCAACTCTCTCAAATGACTTTACATAGGTAATACTATGCTAAAAATAAAATATTATTGAAATCTGTAAGTTGGAAATGATTCTTTTAAAGTTTCTAAACGTTTATGAAAACAGTAAAGCAGACTCTTTTCCAAATTACCAAAAATAGAATCTCTTTTTCCCGTGTGTAAAATAGTTTCCGATTACCTGCGGGCAAATGTAGCCTGCTTCTTTTTTTATTAGGCACAAAATAGCTGAAAATAAATATCTGGTTTTTAAAAATAAAATGTGGGTTTTAAAAGAGAGTACAACAAAATGCCAAGAAGGCTTCCATGGCCAACTTCCCAAGTCGCCTGCCTTAGGAGAAGGTGTGTGGGAAACAGGTGTCACTAATCACTGTGCAAACTGGGAACTCCAGTTGGAGGTGGAGAGAACCTCCACCAGCTGCTTTCTGTTCTGATTAAAAGTTCCTTCATGTTATACTCCTGACCTTTCGTTCTCCTATTCACTCACATTTTTGCACACACATTTTTTACCAGCTCGGAAAATGAATGGATTAGCTGCATGTTACCTCTGAGTCAGTAAGTTAATTAAAGGGTGTGTAGATAAATGGAATAGTGAATTATTTAGCTGATGACAAACATGATATAAAATTCCATTTATTGGATAGTCAATTCAATTTTGTTAGCTTTAGATTTGTATAAATTATTTTTAACAGGACGCAAAAACACTTAGCATTTGCAGATTTATTTTCCATGTAACACATTTGTTGTCTACAGCCTTGTATCACTTTTTGGCACTTTATGAAATGTTTTGAGTATTTGATTGAGGGGTGATGCAGTTTTATTAGGAAGGAAATTATATGGTTTTGAGTTAAGGATACATAAAACCCTGAATAAATCCTGTATTGTTACTCTCCTCTTTTCTCTAACCTGAGGCTGTTTTTAAAAAGTGTATCTTTTTGTCAAAGCCAAAAGCCGTCTTCCCCCTCCTCTGAGACTTACCAGTTCTATTAGTGCGTAAAAATTGTTACATTGAAGTTGAGGAACTGGCTCACATACGTACAGCATCGACTTCATATTCATTTCTCCTTTCTAACCACAAATTCATTTTCATGTTTCTTATTTCCCCACTTGTTTGGCTCGTTTGGAAATAATTTATTAAACACAAAGAGTTTTGGAAGAAATCACCTTTGCATATCTCTTTAAGAAGGAATTTTTAAAATAAAATGCACAGAATCACTTCAAATTCACATCTTTTGGGGAAAATTGGCAGCTCAGAGTAAGACTAGCCATTTCTTTCCTTTACCAGCCCCTTATATTGGCATTGGCAACTGCCAATAGGCAGGACGACCACACATTCCGTTTTGCCAAAGATGGCACCCGTTTGAGTTGGCACTTCTCCATTTGTCTGTAATTACACCTTTTCACTCTCAAAGTGTCTTGATTAGAAAATATATTTTATGATCCTTTACTTTTTTATATATCATGCACTGTTCTACCAACTTTCATCATAGCTAATGATAAAATGAAGAAATTCTCTGCCATAACTTATCACTTTCAATTTTACATACTCTCTTTTTCTTTTCTCCAAACTAAGACTGGGGCTGTTATTTCTCCTTACATACAGTAGTAATTATCTTAAGAGATTTTCAGAAAGGCAAAGTGCTGCGGTCGCATGGGAATGCAGATGCTCTTCTGTTGAACTCGTGGCATGCCTTATGCAGTGGAAGTTTGTGTGGCCTGGTGGTGAGAATTTAGAATATTGCCTAGAGAAGCTGTGACCTTGGGAAAATTTAGCTTTAAAATATTGTCCATTTCTATATTTGTTCAAGTATGGAGATGATTTTTATTATTGTTGGGGAAGTGAAGGATTATAATTGTTGACACACTACATGTGTGTGAACTATCGAATTCAATGTAAAATTGTATATTGCATGTATTTTGTGATAAAAAATAAAGAAAAATAAAGTATTGTGTATCATGTTACCAGGGTAGTTGATATACAGCCACTGAAAAAAAACATTGTAGGAACTACTGTTTTGATCAGATAAGATCACAAAATACTTGTGGCAAAAAATAGAGCGTATAAGTTTTGTTTCAGTTTCAGAGAAAATCATCAAGTCGAGTAGTTTTGTAGAAATCTACACAAATCTAACTTCATTATATGATTGCATTTCTATTTGGTTCTAGAGATTAGAATTCTGTTTTAACATTTTAAAATATGAATTTTAAATATTAGGTCAGTTACAAATAATGATGGAACTTAATTAGCCAACAAAGTGGCTTGTACAATTGCTTTTGCTGATGCTGAATTTGAAAATAGCTAGAATTAATGATATACTTCAAGATTCAAGATTCAGATTACACTATGATATAATAAATAAGGGTATTTATTTATTTATTGAGACACAGTGTCGCTCTTGAATCCATGCTGGTCCTGAACTCACTATGTAATTCACTCTGGCTTCAAACTCACAGCAATCCTGTTTCTGTCCACTGTCCTCTGGTATTACAGGTAGGTGCCCACAAGACTGCCCTAAGGGATGCTGGCAACCAAATTCAGGGCCTTGTGCTCATTTGGCAAGCAATCTAACTGCTGTGCTATTTCTCTATTCCAGTTTTTTTACTCTTAGAATAACAAAGTTCTGTGCTCCGTAATAGAGGCAATTTCCAAGCTCTAAAATACTTATTCACTTAATAATAGTTATCATGCAGTATACGTTTCTATGGGTCACATATATACCCGAAAATGTAATGATACAATCATATATCCTTTAATTACTTTTGCTATTCCTTTACCTTTTCTTGTAATCTAAGCAAGCTGCTTTTGAGAGACAAGTTGTGTTGGAAATTAGTTCCAGATTTATGTGGATAGGCAGTAACAACTGCAAACAACCATATTTGTTCTAATCATGTGTCATACATTATGGAGTAACTTTGAACTCAAAAATGAGGTTCGTCAAAGACGAATGTGTCATCAAATTTTAATCAGAACGTGTGACTTAAGTCCTGGTCATGTCTGTGATTTGCATTTGAACATTTTTAGAATTCCCTTATTTTCAAGCAAACCTTCAGGAAGGCCTCAACTGGCCAGATGTATTGCATGAGAGAGAAAGAATTATGGACTTTGGGCACTTGTTCCTGGAGTTGCCTATCTCATGGTATTTTTACTTCCATTTCAATAATAACAGTGTACACCATTTCCCTAACATATCTCACCTATATTATGATAACTTGCATTGCTCATCTTGCCAAGCTTGAAATTCTTTATATAACAAGGTGGAACATCAAATGATGCAAAATTAATTCACCCGACTAAATTAATAACTTGAAGTTAGTAAGCCTTTACAAAGCAATTAACAATCTCAGTCTTTGTTAAACAAAGGCAGTTGCATAAAACTTATCTTCCTTAGAAGACAATGGAAGATGCTATCTTTAATTCATGAACATTCTTAACATCAATCCTGCGCTAAAAGGTTTTGTCATACCTGTTGATTTTAAGAGTTATTGCAATGTAGACAAGTTGAAAGCATTTGTCTAATGATGCCAACGACTCATTTTTCCTACTTCACAGGGATGTTTTGAATTCTAAGTGAGGTAACGTATGCAAAATTACTTTGTATGCTAAAGTGATATATGTACAGCTTATTTGTTCAATTAATGTTGATATGGATTGCCTACTCCATGCCAGGCAAAGTCTTAGTCACTTTGTGGCAGACTAGGACCCCTTTTGTTTCATTTGACTCTTCATATTAAGTTAGGTTCTATATTCATATACTTATCCACCCATATATTCCATATTTTACAGCTTTATAAATTGTTGGTGAGCCTTAATTATTTGTTCAATTTCTCTTTTTCCAATTTCCGTCTGTGTTCCCTAAAATTTTTTCATCCCCTCAGACTCATTTATTATTCTGTCTTCCAATTCATGAGCACATACATAAAGCACTAAGGTACAGCTTTCAGAATAGTCCTAAATATGTAGTGCTCTATCCTGATTATCCGTGCTTTCCAGATTTTCATATCCACAGAGATCGCTAATCTGCATCATATGGATTCTCATTCAGTTGAGCCTGAGATTTTGTGCCATCAACAAGCCCCTATCCAGCACTAGTGCTGCTGCTCCACTGACAGGCATGCTTTCTGCAGTCTAGACTTATTGTATGAGTTTGGAGATCAGAACCCTGTTTGCTCCTGTCTTGCTGCTTTCCTGCAACTCATTTCTTTATAGCAAACATTCTTCCTATAAATAATTAAGCCTTTGAGCTGTAAACAAAATCCTGCATATTTTCCCTAGCTTTAACACATTCCATGTGCAGAAAATTCCAACAACAAAGGATCTTTGTTTGATATTTTATATAGAAAATGCTCACTCACTTTAATTAGCCAACTCAACACAGTAAAATCGCAAGATCCAACTGATGCGAGCTCTGTGTGTTCTGTTCCATGACAATTAGAATGTAAAATCTCTTCCCTCTGTTGCTCTCTCTGACTTGATTACAATATGTAAATGTAAGTGCCGGGCAATTGGAACATAACCCAACACATGCATGACAAAGTTAAATTAAGTCGACACCTGATTTCAATCCAGTTTCGTGTAGGGTTTGTATTAATCATCCATGCTTTATTTAAACATATTTCCTCCCTGCTTCACAGTCTATCAAAAGTTTATACTGGTGTCATTATCTTGGCTTATTTTAATCATACTGTATTCATTGTCCAAAAATATATCTACAGAAAGAGTTCATGGACCCAGTGCTCACGTTCCAATTGCTTTTTATAAATGACATCATTACTATTTAACAATCATATATGTTTTATGTAGAAATTCCTTACCTTGTTAAGATGTCCTTTGCATTCTCTTGCTTTATTTTCCAGACATGTATTTCACCAATACACCTAAAGCATATTCAATAGGCTTATTACATATAACTAAATATATCTTTCCTTTTCCAGCATAATTGCATTTGAATGTCATATCAGGAAGATGCCTCTCATGTACCCCTTGAGATTGCCTTCCAACCTCAGATCTCTCCTACCCTCTCTAATCTGTACAATCAAGTTCTTTGGTAGCTCACCTCACATGTGCTTCAGTGACAGCAGCATGCTTTCTCCTTTACTTTCCAGCTAGACTTTCAGGCATGTTTTTGCTTTAGTTATTGTGCTTCTCTATTCCCTGTACTTTTTAAATTCCTTGTGCCTAGATGGAAGGCTTTCACATAGCAACAATCAAGTACATCTTGTTACTATTTTATTGAATGACTTGCAGCTAGCTTTTAAATATTAAATATCATACAATTTTCTCATTAAGTCAAATGTAGTGTCCACATGAGAATTTATATACCTGGCTGTCAACGAATACATCGGAAAAAGTAACTTTTCATAAGATTTCTCAATGAGTGTTAGCATGTAATTAGACACACCAGATGGTACCCAGAATGTGATTTTAAAAATATTTCAGATTCATTTATACTTTTTGTAGTTAGATGAGTGGTTATGTACTCTTTTCAAATCTGAGCAGAATTATGAATGCTTCAACAAATGAACTGTGACAGAATGATGCGGGATGACGTTTAAGTCTCATTCTTAAAACCTGATAACTTGCACCTGATTGTCTCAGTATACTCATACTAGAGAAAGCCACAGAGGTCCAGTTGTTCTGAGACTTCATGTTGGAGACTCCATGGATAGGTGTCCAGCTGAGACCTGAGAAAGGGGTCAGCAAATTTAAACAACAAAACTCATAACAGCTAAATACTGGGAATAATAACCTACATGCCCACTAAAACAGAAATGGATAGACAATGTAGAATAAATACACAATGAAACAGTATATAATCATAAAGATAGATATGAAGCATTTTCCAGAAAGTAGGGTTATCTTGAGTCAATAATGCACAATTAAGTGGACTATACACAAAAGATTAAGTGCCCATGGTGTCTTCTATTGAGATTGCCATAAATGCATGTATAAAAAATGTTAAAGTAATAGGACAGAAAGAGGGAAATAGACTATTAATAAAGGAAAGAGACACAGAGCAGGAAGAGCAGGGGAGAGAAAAGCTGAGAGTCAGGAAGCAGTGTTCAAAGGCAAAATATATGGGCACAAATTCCCCAAGTTGTATGTAATTAATGAACATATAGTACATGCACATTCAAATTTAAAAATAAATAGAAAAAAAGAAAAAAAGAACCTTCTAGCCAGGTTAGTGAGACATATTTGTTTTCAAGTTCAGGTAAAGTTTCAGATCACTACAGACAACATCAACCGTTTGATACTTGAGTACTCCTGTGCAAGAGTCTTTGAATGCCACTTATCAAGGTGTTGTGGTTTGGCTCTGGAAAATTGCCCCAAAATTGATGTACTCGTAAGGTGATTGACTTGTGGAGATTAAATGAATCAATTAAATTAATACATTGATTTTATGTTGAAAAACGGGGCCTGGTTGAGGAGGAATCACGGAGGGCCTGGCCTGGAGGGTGCATCTCCTTCACTAGCTCCTGCTCAGGTGCTCACTCTCCTTCCAATTGCCATGGGATAAACAGCTTGTCTCCACCATACCTCTATCCTGCCCTCTACCATGACCAGCCAGTCAAGAAGGACTGAGACTTTCTGAAACTGTGACCTAACTATACCGAGACTAATCTACTTTGTGGACGTCAGGTATTGTGTCTCATCAAAGTGGAAGTGACTGCGTAAGAAGCCATGCTTTCCCAGTTCCTGAACCACCAAATGGAAAGTGGATTCTGAGTCAGCCCGTGTTAAGGCAACTTGCTGCTGGGTGATTCTAACAGGAACCAACCGAGAATCAGGAGCCTAACTGAATTTGCATGCTTTTAGGAAGGTCATTTTTCCTGTTTCTGTTTCAATCATTTGTAGATATTAATAGTACAGTTTACATTTTTGGAATACAGTTACCTATCTGATCACATATCTAAAGTTTTAAATAGAATAGCTGTCATTAATCTGAGTCCAGAAGAAATTGACGTTTCAGGGGGTAGGATTTGGGAATGTAAGACTGTAAACTGCAGACTTCCTCTGAGTTTTATGTAACAGAGAAGAAAGTCTGGCCTGAAAATTTTATACACTTCTGTCTCTGTCTCCTTTCAACCACAATGAGTTAGCAATTAAATTGATAATCTCTGTGGTCTAAATTGATAATCTCTATGGTCATTGATAGTTGTATGATTTCAAGACTTTATAATTTTCCAATAGTAATCTTTTTCTTTTCACCTGTGAACTCGATGGAAGAAGTAACAATGTGAATTTGGGGACTAGCTAGAACATTCATTTTTATTTTATATATTCACTTAGTGGGGTAGGAGAACTTGTTCAGGATCTTCCTACTGAGTTGCATCCCTGTCTCTCCCACTTCCTTTATTTTTATTTTATTTTGATTTTTATTTCTTTATTTATTTTTATTTTGAGACAGGGCATAACTAAGTTGCTAAATTGCTTAGGCAGGCCTCAAAATTGTGATTCTCCCACTTAACTCTCCTAGATTCAACTGGGCTTTTTTATTTTTTCAAATTTTTATGATGTGTATTAGCAATACACAACAGTGACATTGAAGTTCAGAATCGGTGCACATACATAACCCAGAATATTCACACTCATTTTCCTTCCCCTTTCCTCCCCTCCTAACCCTTCCAAAATCCTTTATCTCTTTCCATAAACCCACCTCCCTGCTTCCTACCATTTCTAAAATATGAAAAATAAAATGGCAGAAAGTAAGGTTAAATAATTGCCTACTTGAGACATAAGATGACAGGAAATGATTCAGATGGGGACATCACTGGAAACAAGCGAGCAAGAAAAAGGAGTGGCATTTTCTGGAGATTTTTTTGTTTGTTTTCCTAATGGAAATATAACATTTAACACATGTTCTATGACAGCAGGCAGTGGGCACCAAAACTCCCAAATCGTGATGATTTTACTGATCACCATAAATGGATCTTTTCCTTAATAACAAAGCAGCAGCAGGGTGCAGTAATTTCTAAATAGGCAAAGCTCTCATTGGGATAAATGGATAATGGAACAATAGCTAACGATTTACCATAAATCACTATTAATATTTGTCATTGCTCTCTGGTGGATAATTGAATGCTCTGAGGCCAGATACAGGCGTAGGGAGCTGAGACTATGGATCTTGGCTCTGGTACTGCCTTGATAAATGACAGTGGGAAAGTAGTTTATATTGCTTGGGAAATGGAAGGATTCGTACAAGGTGAAAAAATCATTCACACTTCACATTATTTACAAAGTTCATAAAAAGATTAATGAATCTATACATACCAAAGAGATGAATTACTATAAATGGTAAGCATGGGAAAATATATGAACTGCACCACAAAATAAAAGAGCTTAAAGACACCTGAAAGGGTTGTATTATTAGATTCTTATCAGCTTGCCTTCTTAATATTAAACCATCACAATCGACAACCATAACAGGAACGTTTAAGTGGTTGAAGGTCAGAATTTTGACACTCTAAACACAATTTTTAAAATTATCTTCTAAAAATGCATTTTGCATGCTACTTTATGTTTAAAAACACATATTTGAGTCCTATACAAGTACTTCCAAAGTTTGTAAATTAGTAGAAATAGGTTTTTTGTTGATTCATAAATAATTAATTAGTAATTAGTTTATCTTTTCATAACTGCTCTTAGTCTAAGAATCAAGTAGATATTAAGAATATTGTAATACAACATATGACAAATAGATCAATAAAATATTAAACACTAGTGTTATATGGAATAAAATATAGCCTTGCCTTGTCCCCTTATCCTATATTTATTTTTCTTTCACATAATGCTTTTACCTATTTAAATCAAGAACATCCTTCATAAAGAAAAACACATATTAAGGAAGCTTTTCATTGGTCAGTTTTGAACCAATGCCACTGTATCATTCAGTGTGTTTGTGTGTGTGTGTGTGTAAAATAGAGTGACTACTAGAAAGACCCAGAATAAAACATAGCTCTACTGGCTCTGCTTTTTATGTATGTATATATCAATATATATGTATACACATTCACATGTAGGAGGCCACTTATTGTCATCTAGATCTGGAATGTCCCCCAAAAGTCTCATGTATGTGGATGTTATAGATTATGAATGGAACCCTGTACTGTTAGGAGATGGGAGCCTGGTCTGTAGGGTAGGTTATGGGCGTGGGGTGGATTATATATATGTATGGTGCACAACAGGTGTGACGTAGACTATAATTACAGACGTGTGGTGGATTAGATGTTTAAACCTGGAAGGAGCAGAAACCCCCGAGGCTGGACCCCGTAGCGGTGGCTCACTGGGACAGGACATGAAAGACTATTTGCTACTTCCTTCCTCCTGGAGCCTTGCCTTCCTGTTTTGAATGCCATGAGTCACTGCCTCTAGCTCCGCCTCTGCCATGTGCTTGGGTCATTGCCAGCCCTTCACGCACGGACCATGACCTTTTGTATCCATGAACTAAAATCAACGTTTCCACTCCAGTTTGTGATATTGTGCATTCTGTCTCAGCAATGAAAATGTAACTAAGGCATCACCGATTTTTTAACATCATCAAAAATATTTTTCAATCATAAATATTCTATTTTTTATTATAAAATCTCCTTTTTTCATAATTATTCTTATTAGATGATGTTTGCAATATATAATAATTTCAATTACCTTGGACAATTGATATATATGCACATTTTAGCAGTGTAATCGAGTTTTAGTACCCTTTCCCCTGTCCCTGCTCCCATGTCCTTTCTTCCCAGGGTCCCCTTCCTATTTCCGGATTTCCCCAGAAGATAAATGAAATAGATAATAGTTTGGTAAAAAGTAAAGAAATACCTACTTGACATATTAATATAGTGTTAAATTTGATTTTAGCCCATTGCACTTGAATACCAATAGTTGACAGCTTCGTATGATAGCCTCCAAAATGTTTTACAGCATATCGGTACATGCTATGATACAAGAAGATATTAATCAATAATGTATGCAAAATGCTCACTTCTGTAGTGTATGTGTACTACATTTCAACTGGAGGACTATTGACAATTTAACGTTCCTTACTAACCCCCTACTAACCTCTGAAAATGTCCCAAACTTATTTTGCATAGTGCATGCTTTTTAACAGACATTTATGTGGTCAATTTTCTGCAGGACACAAGTTGGAATAATCTGCTCCATGCAGCATTTTCTCATATGAATGATTTTGTCTTACATTTTTGTCACTGACAAATAGATCATAAGGCCTTTTCTGAATGATACTGAAGTTTCATTAACTTGTTTCTCTTTTATCATGTAAAATCAACTTTAAAATTTCTTTTGTCTTTTTTATGTTCTTTGTTACATGAAAAAGATAACCTGAAAATTTAGAATGTTCTACTGGCAGAGAAATAAGGACTGTAGACTACATTATTGATAATAAAAACTATTTTTGATTTGAGATGAAGAGGTATTCTATTTAAACGACTCTCTGAAAATTTTTATGATCAAAATTGAGTTGAATTAATCATGCTAAATTATAAGTTAAGAGTTTTCTGTGACATCATTTTTTCATTGGTTAACAAAATGCACAATTTTTTGAGGCCAAACAAATGCATGTATATTGTATCTCGTTCAAGAGAGAAAGAAACAAAGAAACAAAGAAAGAACATTATAAATTATTTATGCAGAGTTTCTTTTTGTAGTACTTTATTCAATGAAAATGAAAACTTTGTTAATTTAAATCTTTGGCTTATTACTTTTTCAAAACTCCATGTATTAGGAAGGAATACTGATAAAAACATAACAAAAGGAAAGGCACATTATACCTTTTTTTGTCCTTTAATCTGACTTTTAACTTTGGCTGTATGGACTAATCTGTAGCAACTTATGCCACCACGAAAATTTTGTTACCAACCGATTAGTCACAGCTTCAGTAGCTGTGATGATGTCCAAATCAAGGTTGTGTCTGGTGACACCAGCAAAATGTAAGTGAAAACCCAGCATGTTCAGCACTTGGCTTTTAATATGTATTTAAAATACTTAATATTTTAATATATACTTAAATTTCATTAAAATAATAAGGCGTTTACAATATTGATAAAATTCAAATCTCAATTATTTAGATCTATTGTGAGTCCTAAAAGAACGTATTTACATCTAAGACATTCTGATGATGACTTTACCACATGACCAGTATTTGAGTAGTGAAAACATAAACATATTTGGTTTATCTCATTGCCCAGGTGTGCAACTTACAGATGTATCAGTGACCTACCTTGGCCTATTCTGTAAATAGTATATAGACTACTCTATTTCGAAATAGAAATCTAGAACAAAGGCCAAATTCAGCATAAGAGAAGATATGAGACAAAAGCATTTATTTTATGCTGTCATTTATAATTACCCCTTTAATCTCCATTCAGTATTTGCTTTGTATTTAGATGTGGACGCTGAGTTCTTCACCTAGAACTTGTCGTTGTCTTTTGTTATGTAGACCAGACTCAGATCAAATTCGTCCTTGAGGTTACACTGTGCAGTTAGGTGGATAACTCAGTCTTCCCTGCTGTCCCGGGAAAATATGTGTTCTTTTACTTTGTTGTCCAGCTCCAGAGATCAGCATGGTGACTTCTACTCACATCACTCTTGCACAATCGTGTCTCAGTGTCTGTCCTGTGCTAGCTGCTCCTGCTGTTTCTCTTCAACGGTTTCTTCCATTTTCCAATGATGACTAGAAGCTCCTAAGAAAATTATCAATATATTTTTCACTTAGTGTCAACTCTTTCTATGATCCACAATTCATTTAAAAAATGATGTTATCAGATAATATTATCCAAGAATATCTGCCTCTTTTGGACTATCATGCAACATTTTATTTTGTTGCTTTTTGAATCATTATTATAAAAGTAAGTGTGCTAGACATATATCTGTAATGAAATATTTTTTGCTGTTGTCATCTTGCAAATCTTTCTAGGTAGCTATGCATTTTGAGTTGGAGATCTGGGGTTGAATTAAACTTTGTGTGAATTCGTCTTCATAATGCCTTTTTCTCTCCCTCCTTTCCTTTCCTCATTTCTCTCTCCAAACACTCTATTTATTTAACATGCCAATAGAAAGTACAGCCTCTCGTCATAGTGTTGCCCTTTTTTTCTAGATGATGATGATTAATCAATTACGAATGTATGAGAAAGAAACACCTGGCACACTTCCATAAACAAATAGGTTTCCTGTGGTTTTTAAGAACAGCTGAGGGTATTTCAAAGGGTCACGGGGATGTGTGAGTAAAGCTCTCTCACAGTTTGACTTCCCCCACATGCGTGATTCTCATAAATATGCACCCTTCCACCAGCCTGCCAGGGCTCTTCATTTATTTATTTATCAGTCAATGTTGCAAAGCCTAAGAAACAAAGAAAGTAAGAGAGAGCCAGGTATTTCATTAAAAAACAAGGGTCTTGAAAAAGATGGCTTTTAAAATTGTAGTTCCCAATTATGTGCAGAAATGAAACACGTAAAATGGAAGGTGTGTGGGTGAGAAACGCCAAGCTCATGGTCTCCAACTGAGGAGGCTCTGTCCTGGTTGAGAGCGGCAGTGGGTGCTGACACAGGCACTGATAGCGGAGCTTGCTCCAAGGCTTCCTCCAGACCTTATTTTTTGCCCTTGACTACACTTCTGTGGAAAATGCTGCTGGTATGTGTTCTGAATTGAGGGGGAGAATACTAAACTGAGAGTGTTATATTGTCCTCCCTTTTGGTGACATATGTATTTTGACCTCACTTTGCTTAGATGTAGCTATCCTAGAAAATGTATGGTCCCTGACTTCTGCTACCCAACTGTGGGAGATAATATTGTCGAGTAGATGAGTTTCTCTCTTCCCATGTGTCAAAACTGAGATATGATCTTAACGGTAGTGAAAGCTTAGTATACAAAAAAGAATGAAGTTATTGATAGTGCTTTAAATTTTATAATATTCTGAAATTCTAATATTTTAAATATATGGTGGTTATGTGTAATATGTTGTTAAAATTAGTATCACCGTCTCCTTCTTTGCTCTTTTTAAAGTGACTACTATCCAAAATTAAAATTGTGTAAGTGGTTTACCTGATCTTTCTTTTGGACACCACTACTTTGAGTGCTGATTTCTGGGGGGTTTATTGTCAATCTTAAAATTTCTGCAATGTACAATATCATCTTCACATTTTTATGCCTTCATTTCTGATCAGTTTAAATCCAAAAATAATTTATTATAATCAAACTTAAAGAATAAATCTCAAAACAATTATCATTTCTTTCAAACTGCATATCGAAATTATAATCTATTTTTAGAAAAGCATGTAAGTATTAAAATTGCTCAGATTTAGAGAAATAATTTTCCATCTCTGGCCTGAAAATAATTAATAATTTTGTATCAAGTCACTATGTCATTTTTATAAAATTTTTAATTTACTTTAAAGAGAGTTTAAAATTGAAAGAAAATATAGTGTAAAAATTTTAAAATTGGGCAAAACCAATGTGTTTTAAACTTACAATGTTTATTTAATTTATAGCTAGGCATTATCTCATTTCTTATTAAATGTTTGACATCATCCAAGGCATTCTTTTCTTTGGAATATATTTGAATCCTGGTTTTAAATTTGCAATAGTAAAATGTTGAAGATAGTTACACAGCTTGGAGATTGCCATCAGCACATTAATGCATGTTCTAATCACAATAACTGAAGTGATTTCCTAGCGTGATTGAGTATACAACAGGCATTGGAGTAGATTAGAGTAGAGCGAATTTGTTTCTAGGCTTGTTGGATATTTAGGACATGCAAAAATACCTCGTATCTTGGAGGCTTTAGGCACAAGGACATTTTGTCCCATGATTAGGAATATATATATATATATATATATATATATATATATATATATATATATATAAACTTGAAGAATTATTCTTTATATCACATAGTAATAATATCTCAGAGATATATTGCATTTTTTCAAAGATATATTTTACTAAACAATCAAGAGTTACAGTAGTTAGACAGGTATATATACCAATATACTTGCACATATATCTGTGTAAACACAAAACACCTATGTTTGTATTTTTGGGTTTCTGTTAAATTTATTTCTCCAAGATTAATGCGACTTTCTCATTTTTCTCAATGTTTCACCTTGCAGGTTTTTGTTGTTGCTTCCGTTGTTATCTTGAGAACTGTTTTTAATTACAGAGTTTATCTTTTTTGAATGAGCTATGCCACGCCCAGAAGAATGAGTCATTCAGCATTTTTATTAATAGAAATCTATGTCCTTAGCAGTAAACAATTTATGTTTAAGTCAACGCTTAACAGAAAAAGTTTGAAATAGAACGGTAATGGGATGAGGCTGAAATGGGTCAGTGTGCACGCTGTTCCATCATGGCGTTTCGAAATTCCGTGGCATTGATACAAATCCTGGAGATGAGGCCCTCATAATTATCTGATAATTATCATTAAAAAGTACTATGGCTAAACTACAGTTAAAAGTAAAGAGTTGTGAAAGACAGCCCAATGAAAGAAATCACACACACTCTTGACAGAAACACATGAAATGAAAAGAGGAACTAGACGGATGAAACGTCAAAACCTTGTTAAATGCAGCATCACTCACGTGATGGGTAGAGCTCTGCTGAAGGACTCTTTTGTTTGGGCATGCATTTATTCTCTTCTTATAAATGTGATTATGTCAAAAAGTTACGTTTGCTCTGGTGTATTTTCTTAAGACATGAAACTGATTTTAGGAAGACCCTTGTTCTTGAAAACTGCCAAGACTGATCAATCAGATGCGTTAAACAGATTTTTTTTATCCTTTCTTTATATACATCAGCTTTTATCTGTACTTAATGACAAGATTTCCATATGTATATGCCTCACCTTTCTGCCTTGTTCTTTCCAGCTTCTTCATTAACATCTGCCATTCTTGAGTCATCATTTGATTCTCATTGTCTGTGAAGGGCTTCAAATGTGTGGTGGGTTCCCTCCCCCACCAAGATAAATGCTTTTTAAATTTCTGCAATGTGAAATTAAATGTGAAGTAGACCTCTCTCTTTTTTTTCTTCATTCTATTTCTCTCTATTTTGGGTATATATTGACAGATTCTTATTCTGTCATAGTCTTATGTGGACATCATAATGTGTATTCTTCATTGGATATTTTTTAGATACTCTGATCGAGTATTGACCCTCTAATTAGTTTTATCTTATGAGGATTCAAAAGAAAATTAAACTTTGTAAAATAACCGAAGGGAGAGAAGACAAGGCACTGAGCTCAGTGTTTCATGGAGAAGCGACTGGCAGACAGCAACGTAACAACTGTGAATTAACAATTGAGACCTCTTAAGGCTGTGAAATTTGCTCTGTTTTTTATTTTTTTATTAAAAACATAGGCACATTCTTGTTGTTTGCTGGCTTGGTACAAATGTGTTTTTTAATAGTAAGAAAATGGTGTAGCTGCTCTTTCAGTGGGGCTTTAGATCATCGAGTAGTAGACTTAGTAGTAAATATATTTATGTGAAAAAATATTGTATCTCATATCAAATGTCTTCTTTCTTTTTTCAAACTTAAGTGCATATGTTGTAAAACTTACATAATTCTGAATTTCATCAGTGAATTTTCCATTTTCAGTCTATTTATGAATAATCATTACAGATACTAATTTAATGTTAGTACTATTATCTGTATGCTCTAATTCTCTGGTATTAGCAAAATTGATTTTAATTTTTAATTTTGATCTACAAAAATAATTTTAAATCATGAAGCTATGAATTGGGGAAGATACCTCCTTTTTAGTTATTTGAAAGAAAGTTCAGTACTTTTTAGAAGTAATTTTACATATTGCTTTAATGTGTACTGTGTCTTTTTTTTTTTTTTTTCTTAAATCATGCTTTTAAAAGATAGTACCTGATGCAGGCCATGATTTATATTGATTCCTCTAAAGTGATTCAGGTCAGCTGTCAAGCTGTTAGAGATGGTCAGTTGGTAGAAATGATAGCAAAAATTGCTGGGAGGGAGGTCAACGCCAAGGGCAAGTAGAGTTGGCTTTATCTAGTTATGAAGTAGGAAATCAAACTATAGATTCCACAAACTTTTTTCTGTGCCCATTTGAATTTCTTGCTTTCTCATTTCCTTAAAAAAAGAAAATACCTTGTAAATTAAAATCCTAGGTAAGTAATAACTATATAAATGAATGTTTCTTCCTTTATGGTCGAAGAATTCAGAAATAATTTAAATCAAATTTGGGTGCAAGGACAGCATGACAATTGAGGTAAAGGAGAAGAATTGGTAGCATCCAGAGGAGTTTGTTAGTGAACAGGACTCACTCTGATTTACCACCAAGATCAAATGTTTAGAGGAAATGGAGGTGATATAAAATGTATAATAAACCACAGAATAACCGTAAGTTTTCTAAAACCTTATTTCTCTAAAATAGAAATTCTCCAACTGCTATTATAACTATTAGTTTAGGTTACAAAATGTCCCATATCTCCATATATAATCTAGTGCTGTTAAATACGAACTACTTAAACCTACATTTATGAAAATAGAAGTAGTTTTATTGTTTTAGACAAGTTCACTACTGTTCTGCATCTGGAAGTTATTTATAATTATTTACTCATAAAGACTACAAGAAAGAAACATTTATTTTAAACTCTTCAAAAGAATTTCTCCCTAATACATAGAATCTGGCATATTAATTGTAAACAAACCATGTAAGTTTTAAAGTTTGAATAGACTATTAGATATTACACTTACTTTATAAGATATATGAGTAACTGATATATTGGTGAATAAAAAAGAAAAATAAAATTTGATTTTAAATTAAGTTTTAATTTTTTTCTTGTGCTACATTTTTTCCCTGTTTATTCTTAGAATTGTATTATACTTAGTAATGGATCGTTGAGGTTACCACACTGGCACATAAACAGTAAATATAAATCTTATTAATATAGCAGATTTCTTTCTATAGAACCAGTTGAGCTTAATTTTATCCACAGCATTAACACCTATTGAGAAGGAAACATTGATGAAAATAATTGATGTTTTGACATAAATCATTTCACGGAGTACCTTGATACTATTCAATAATAACATCACATTCAATAGGCCTCCAAATCACTGTTGGTAGTATAAGAGTCTAAACCTAAGTGAAATCTAAAGTGTGATTTGCATGTGATCACTTTATACTAAATGAAAAGATATCTTACATTATAGGTTATAATTTTAATTATCTGGTGTAGTTAAGTATTATTCTTTCATCAGGAAAAAATGTGATATACAAAAATAAAGTAGACCAAAAGACTAAAAATGTACTTGGTACCCACCAGAAAGAGTCCCGGATGCTCCCCGCCACTTGAGGGCAGAGGCAGCGGTGCCTTGCAGTGTTATGATTCATTTCCCATGCAAATAAACAATCTGCTTCTCATCACACAGTGAGGGTGCGGTTTCACACACAGTGGGTACGCAGTAGGCATTGTTTACTGACCAAAATAAGGCCTGTGGAACTACACAGCCATTTACTAGTATGTGGTACTTTCAAGGAGCAAATATAAGAGACAGAAATCTCAAGAAGGGTAACAACATCAAATCTGGCTAGACTGCTTCCTCCAACATTTCCAGTAATCCTAGTGAAACTTTCATTTTCCATGGCAATTAGAATATTACCCTAAAATTATAATACGTAGGGCAAGGCAGACTTGTGACTGCCTTTTCCCATCTGCCTTTTCCCTAAGGACACAAACGTTCTGTTGATGTATTATGAGATAGCCATTTTGCAGCTAACTCATGTGCTGAGTATCAAATGGAAAGGGAACAGCTCAATACTAGGAAGACACCTTGGAATTCCTTTAGCTCTGCAATATAATCCTTAAGTTAAAGTGAAGTTTGATTGTTTTAACTACCAAACAAAAGGAGTCTGCACTACATCAAGCCCTTTAATGGAAACTAATGGGATTTTTGGCATAAAATAGTAGAATTAATTAGACCCAGCAATGCACACTGTGTAACTGCTCGCCTGCCATTTTACACTGATTTGAAGTCACACGTATTTAACAAAAGACAATGAGTTGATTGCACGAATGAGTCGAACACTCTTTTCACTTTCCGTGTGAAAGTTATTATCCTCAGTAAAAAGATTATTGACTATTTTAAAGGAGATATTATGGAGGGAAATGATTGCTACCAGGATGACTGGTTGAATTATGTATGAAAAAAGTAGTAACTCTAATTTCTCATCTGCTGAATAAATGCCATTAACTTTTTTAAAAAAAAAACTAGTTAGTGCATAAGAGATTTCTGCTTAATTAAGCAGAATTATCAAAACTGGCTTTGAAAAGTTATGGACCTTGAGAATGAGGAATAAAATGAGACCTGCAATGTGTACATTCCCGTGTTTAATAGCTATGTATCTTACATGCCGAGCATGCTGCTTATGTTTTCCTTTTTCTTAAAGGTTGGTGTAAAAAACAATTACATGTTCATGGCTTATTCAGGAATTACGCTAACAAGCTATACAAAGTTTCCTTGCCTCTGGAAACTAGTCATAATTGGGGAATTGATTACAGCATCGGTATTCTAGACAAAAAGATCATACCCAGGTAAAACTACATGATACTTACAGAACTTGTGTGGTGTTCTTCAGGTATTTCTTTCCTATTATTGTAATTTTTAACCATGTGGCTCAAGCTTGTCTCACCATGCTCAGTATCTAAAAATGTTGTTACAATATGCAGACTTCCAAATCCCACTGATGAACCCCTACACTCATCAAATTTGGAAAATACCATTCTGAAACGTGTGTGTCTGTGCACGTATGAGTACTTCCCTTTCATTAGGTGTGCATATGAAATAAATTTTGCCTAATGGGCCTCAAAATATGTGATATGTGCCCTCTTGGGATGAGACGATTAATTAGGTGAGGCACTCCTTCATTCCTCACATGCCCTGTTGCGGTGCCCATGAAGACCACGTGTCCCTGACCGTGTATGTTGTGGGAGGAAGGCCTTTTCCATAAATATGGTAGTAATTAAAGCTGTTTGCTGACTATTTCCTATTTTTCTTCCTGCTGAACATTTGGCACATATATAAGATGAATCTAATTTCTTGGAACCCTGTAACTAGCTCTACCTTGTATGTAGAAAGAGCAGAGGTTACATGTTTCCGTTCTGAATCACAATATTTAATTCCAAGAATGTTGTTTTTGCTCTGTGTCCTCTTAAGAAGATAGGTAGTTGATAGTTTGTATCCTTTAGTGGTTTAAAGAAATGGTCATAATAAACATGCAGCAGGAGGAAAAAATAAGCACTTCTGGTTTGGAATTGTGAATTTGGGGATATGAGTTAGCCTATCTTAATTGACATAAAATGATAAACAAATCTTTATTTTATTAACCCTCTGAAACTTGAGTTTATATCTCTTTTCACTGCTATTTGTAATTATCTTAATCATTGCAAGTCCTAGGCGATCCTTTCCTCTCTCTTTCTTTTTCTCTCATTCTGTGTGTGTGAGAGAGGCTTTTGTCATCTGTGGTCTCTCTCTTTCTCTCTCTCTCTCTCTCTCTCTCTCTCTCTTTCTCCTTCTTCTTCTTCTTCTTTCTTCTTCTTTTCTTTTCTCTTCTTTTTGCCCTGCCTGGTGGTGCAGTCCTATAATCCCAGCAGTCTAAGAGGTGACTCATAAGGATTCTGGATTTAAAACCAGCCTGGGGAATTTAGCAAGTAAGTGAGAGCTTTTCTCAAAATAAACATAAAAATTAATCAACAAAAAGAACCGAGAAAGTAGCTCAGTGGGAAGCTCTTGAGTTTATTCCCTAGAAACACAACAATATTCATTTTAAAATTTATTTTTAATTGATATATAAAAACACAAAAACGGTACTTATTAACAGAGTCCTGTAATGTTGCAATACATGTTTGCATTGCATAATGAAATCATGCCTAACTGTATCCTCAAACATTTATTATTTCTTTATGTAGAAAACATTCAAAAATTGTTCCATCAACCTCACAAAATACATGATCACATGGTCTGTATCCTGTGTATTTAATTGCACATTAGTACTCCCTATTCCTCCATCACTACGACTTAGTATCCGTTGATCCACCATCATCCCTCCTTGCCTACCCCACCGGCACCAGCAGCCCCTGGCCACCACCATTCTACTCTCAATTTCTATAAGAAATTTACCTCCACACAAGTGATATCATATAGTACTTCTCTTTTGGAGCCTGCCTTATTCCTTTTTATATTCTCTTTTTGTTCAGTCTGCTGAACAAACCCCAGAAACCCCAGTTTAGTTTAATAAATAGCACCAGCCCTCTAATATCACAGTTCAGATTTCCATCTCCATTAGTTATGGGTAATTTCATAAAGTACAATCTTTGACGCTAGCTCTTTGGTTCACAAATCACTACTTGAGTAACAGATGTGCATCATAATCACTGGCCAATTACTATTTTGAAAGCTTCTCAGTGATTGGTCGTTGTATACCTATTATTCAATATTCACAAAAGACACACATATGTTTGTGTTGAACCTTAATCTTTGCCATAATAACATTTGTAAAACTGGATAATCCGAAAGAGTAATGATCAACAAAGATAAAAGTGCACTATAGACAAAAGAAAATGGTGCAAGTGACACTAAATTAAACATAAAGTGATTTAAAGAAGAAATATTCTACCCTGGGAATGTTGATACTGCTGACATTCAAATGACTCCAAATATGCCACCAGAGGAACTTACTGAAGGTGAACTTCTCAACATAAATTAGGAAACTGTTGTGATGGAAAGGATGGAGGTGTCCCAGAGGAAGTGCTCTGGCAAAGTCCTTGACATTAAAGAAATCCTCAGAGATATTTCACAGAGCTCAAAGTGTGAAGGATAAAAGGTTGGAAGCTGAGCCAAACTTAGAAAGAGGGATGAAAATTCACCAAAGCATAGCAAAGGTGTTCATTCCATAGCATAAGGTATGTGCTAAGAAGACAGGCTCTCTTCCACTTCTCTTATTTTTTTTTTAATAACAACACCACCGCCTCCAAAACCTCTTGCATTCTTAGTTATTTCTAACATTTTAATTCATAACATTTCCTTTTAAATTTCTTGTACTTTTTAAGCTAATGATAAGATAATCTTTAATTGTTTTACTTAAAATGTATGAAGACCAAAGTTGCATCATAATTTTCCCATTGATACTAAGATTACTTTGCATAGGTGATTTGCATGGTAATTTTTGTGCTCCTGCATTAGAGTGTACGTGAAGATTGCTTGTATGTAATTAGGGTTAGTTCCTCATCTGAATGAATGTATGAAGAAACATGAAAAAGCTTGGGAGAGAATTGAGCGGTAGTGTAAGGAGTCCCCGATTCATGCGACAGTCAACTATGTTCTTCAAGTTGAGGCTGGGTTTTACACAAAATAGTCATAAAATAGACTACTACACCCCCTCTGGCTTAGCAGCAGGTCACAGCTCTAGTTGCAATGGCCACTTTTCATATTCTCACTGTTGTCGTGTGATTTTGCTCCCAACGACCTTCTCTATATTTTAAAACCCTTGCCTTTCTCCACCTGCTAATTTCTACTCACCTTTTATCTTCATGTGAGGTCTTTTTCAAATTGATCCTTTTGGGTATGTTTAATTTTTTTTTGTCTTATGTATAGTTTTTAATTTTTTTATTTTTTACTTACAATAGTTTCTACAGTTGTCAGCTTACATTTAGTAGGGATTTTATTTTGATGATGTCTGTCTTCACCACTCTTATAAATTTTGCCTGGTTTCATAATTGATGTGTAAAGTCTGTGCTTGGTAGGCATTTGCTAATTTTTAAAAAGTGAATGAATGTGAAAGCAATGTCCTCTCTCCACATATTTTTCTTTTAATCATAAGGATCAGTTCTAAGGGTTATGTACTTTTAGGCTGGAAACAACCTATGAGTCATAGAAGGGTCAGGAGATTAGTATTTGTCATTTCTTGTAATTCTCAAATTCTTTATATGAGACGCTATGCAGTTTATTTAGAAATTTTTTCTGCTGAATAGATAATTTTCTCCAACATATTTTTGCAGAACATACAATTTAGAGAGCTTAACTAATTCCCTGTTTATTGAGCTAGTAGATGCTTTATCAAGAATTTGATCTCTGACTCCATAATTGCTGCTTGTTCTGTCATTTGAGCGGAACCCCCAAAGGAAAGTCCCTTAGGGCCCAGTGTTCGTCTCCATATTGTGCAGCCTTTTTCTTTGGCATGTAGTCATTTATTCTGTTTAAGAAATATTTTATTTAAGGATTATTGACAAATACACAGTTGTACATACATAATTTTTACAAAGCGATGACTCTAGAAATAAATGCACATCTATGAAACCACTACCACCAGAAACATTTATATCCAACAACAAGACGAGAAGGGTCAAGACCACACCTATCACCTCCTAGGGGCTCTTTCTGTTCTTTTTGCTATTATTAATGTAATGAATGTATGCAGGTAGTAAAAACAATTGGCATAAGACTTGCCACATTAGCAAAATTTAAGTGTAAGATATTATTATTTAATTAGTGACACTATACTAATAGTAGGTCTCTAGAACTGACTCTTGGATCTAAACTTGGAATTCTGTAATTACCACTTCCAATGTTCCCTTACACTAAGTTCCTTACAACCATTTATGTTAATTATATATGTTTGGCTAACTTATATCCCGTATGTAAGTGAGATCATACAGTATTTATCACTAGTGTGTAGCTTATTTTCCTTAGCATACTTTCCTGTTGGTCTACCCTTGTTGTTATAAATAGTAGCCTTTCTTTCTTTCTTTCGTGTGTGTGTGTGTGTGTGTGTGTGTGTGTGTGTGTGTGTGTGTGTGTGTGTGTGAATGTGTGTGTGTGTGTGTGTGTGTGTGTGTGTATGTTGAGTCAGGGACTCATTGTTTAGTCCAAGCTGGTCCTGAACTCATGTGGTCCAGACCGGCAGTTGACTCAGCGATTCTGCCTCAGCCTCTTGAGTGCTGGGATTACAAGGGTGCTCCACCAAGCCCACTTTATGTTGTGCTGGGAAATCAAACTCAGGGCCTTGTGCTTGCTAGGCAAGCACCTTAAATGCTGTGCCATTCTACCAGTCCCGTATTTCTTCCTTTCTTTTGAACAACGAGTGATGTTTTATTGCATGTGATTATCACATTTTGAAACATTTTCAACTGTTGATGAATAGTTAGCTTCCTGTTACTGTGCTATTGCAAAAAAAGAAACTTTACAATAAATATAGATGTGTTGTTATCACCTTAAGATCCTAATTTCATTCATTGAATGTATATTTTAATGTGTGATGGGTAGGTTATACTATAGTTCTAATTTTTAATTTATTTTGAAGAATCTTTATATTGTTTATAATAATGGTTGTACCAGTTTGCATTCTTGGAATCAGTGTGTAAATGTCCTATTTTCTTTTGACCATGTCCTTATCAAAGGTTACCTTTTTCTTCTCCTTATAATAGCCTCTTAGCAATGGTGAGATAATATCACATTGTGGCTTTCAACTGTATTTCTCTGATGTTTAGTAGTATGAACATTTTTCATAGTTGTTGGTCCTTTATATGTCTTCATAGAGATTATTCTAAATTACTTTAATTTTTAGAGATATTTTACTTATATGAATCAGTTGTATGACTAATTTTACATTTTGGAAATCTCTTCTTAGATGAATTACCAATATTTTCTCTCATGTCATAAATTTCCTCTTGCTTCTATTATTTGAATCCTTATAATTTGACATAGAATCACATTATTTATTTTTTCTTGTGCCCTATGCTTTTTCTGTCATAAACAAAAATGTAGACAATGCCAAGAATAATATCCAGGAGGTTTTTTTTCTCTTCATTTTTTCCTAAACAGTTTTTGAATTTTATGAGTTCAGGTGTTACAGAGATTTAGTTCATTTTTTATGTAAGGGCCCAGTTGTCTTTTCTTTCTTTTTTCTTTCTTCAAGGCAGGTACCTATTCTTCTCAGCATCACCAATTAGAAATTCTGTCCTTTCCCTACTCTCTGCACTCTTGGTACCCTTCTTGAAACTTAATTGATATATATGCATGTATACATGGCTACTCTGTTTTTTCATATATATTTGGATTTATGCTAGCATCATACTGTTTGGATTATTATGTACTTATAATGTATTCTGACATGTGGAAGTATAGTGCTTATATTACTGTCCTATTTTCCCAAAATGGTTTGGTTATTTGAGATTGTTTGTGCTTTCATAGAAATTTTAGAAGTATGTTTCTTATTCTGTGAAACAATGGTATTTTTTAAATGTTCACATAAAATCTGAAAATTGCTTAAGCTAATACTGTGGTTTGGCTATGATTTGAGTGACTCTTTCAGGAGTTCACGTGCTAGAAATTTGGCCAGCCCTGTGGTGGCATTGGGAAGTGGAAAGACTGTAAGCCTTGAGGACTAATCTTCTTTGGTTACATCATTGAAGTGCTCCATTCAGAAGAGACTGATGTCGTTCTTGTAGGAATTCTTTAGATATCTTGAGAGTTGGTTGGAATTAAAAGGAGGACGAGGAGGATGAGAAAAGAAAGGGTGCACACTAACCCTGGCTTCCTGCTTCACTACGTGATCTTTTCTCACCGTGCTGCCACTGAGATAATGGCATTTACCATGGGGTCCTCACCAGGTACTCAACTTGATCTTGGGTTTCCTGCCTCCAAAACTGTGAGCCAGATAGGCCACCCTTCATTCTAAAAAAAGCTCAACAATATTAATTCCTCTAATCCATGAACTCAAAGTATCTCAGTCTTCCTTAATCTTTCATTACGGCTTTATGCTTTTCAATAACCAAATATTTTATTTTCTTTGTTAAATGTATTTCTACATATTTTATTCAATTTGGTGCCATTTAAATATGATTACTTGCCTAATTACTTTTCAGCTAATTTGTTGTTAATGAATGGAAATGCAACTGATTTTTTATGTTATTTTTTATCCTGTATGTTATTTTTTATCCTTTATTGAATATATTAGCTCTCAGTAGATTGGTGGATTGTTTATAGAGTTTTAAGTTCATGTTATTCACAAATAGAGACAATTTTTACTTCTTTTCTGATTTAGAGGGTTTTTTAAGTTGCTTTTCCTATGATGATTATTACTGTCCTTGAAAAAAGTGGCAAAAGTGGACAACCTTACTTTATTTAAGATTTTAGTGGAAAATATCTTTATGTTTCATCGTGGAGTGTGATAGCTTTGTCTCATTATTATGTGTTTTCTTAAGTTCAGGTTCATAAGTTCTAGACCTAATTTATTGAAGGTTTTAATAAAAATATTGTTGAATATTGCCAAATGCTTTTTCTGCATCTTTTTGGATGACTGTGATTTTTATCATTGATTCTGTTAATATGAGATATCATAATATAATATTGTATTTTTATAAAATGATTTATTAATTAATTTCTATTATGTTAAACCATTCAGCATTACCAAGGATAGATCCCATTTGATCATGGTGAGTGTTAGGGTTTATAAATTGTTTGGGCCACACTGAAGTTTCAGCCTAAGACTGACTTCACCTGATCCAGAATAGAGCCTTGTGGCATAGCTGCCTAAAAGCCTCAGTTTTTCTTTTCATGTGCTGTGGAGTCATGCACAGTGGCACACTCCTGTACTCCCAGCACTGGGGATGCTGAGGCAGGAGATTTGCCATGAGTTTGAGCCCAGACTGGACTACAAAGTGAGTTCAAGACCAGCCTGGAGCCTAGAGCAATACCATAGTTAAAAAAGAAACAAAGAAAGAAAGAAAGAACAGTTGAACTTGGTTTTGGTAATGTTTGGTTGACTGATTCTTCAGCCATGTGACCTGCTCAGTTGGACTCTTGATTCCCACAGTCTTATCATCCGTGATTTGCTTCTGTTGGAGGATGAGAGCTGCAACTTATCCTGCTTTTACTGATACCCCTTTCCTCTTAAATTCCTTTATGACTTTTAAATTTCACTAGTGTTACAGTAAATAGCTAATCTTTTTATATTCTGGAGATTTTCAAGATCTGAAAATTAATCAACTAGACTTCAGACAATTAACAGCATCTGGTTAAACTAAGTGCTGCAGTGACTACTTCCTAAAACCCAATGTTATGTGAATAGATGGTTTAATAATGTGGATACCAAGGGTAAATCTGCTCTATTTATTACAACAAGCAAGCCTAGATTTTTGTAATACTGGTATGGCAATGTCAAATTTGGTGGCTTTTTTTAAAAGAAGAAATGAAAATATAGTTAAGTTAGCATTAAATCAATTTATACTTCATGTCGGATATTGTTTTAAAAGTTTAATCTAGACTCAGAGCCAACTAATTGAGAAAGGAGAACTATATTTCCACACACGACACTATTGAACTATATACACACATGGATCCCACACCTTCCCTCCTCAACTCTACCAGATATCCCCTCCAATACCAAGCAGGCCAGCCCTATAGGTCTAGGGACTCACAATATTTTTAGAGCCTACTGACATGTATTAATGAAAGTAATACATGGACATATTATATTTTCTTTTTGAAAAATTGTTGGTCTTAATAGATAAACTGAATTGTGTTTGTTACAAGTGATTCATAAAGACACTTTTTTAAAAAAATGTAAGCTTCTGCATCACTTAAATTTAGGATTAGGGGGGATTTAAAGAATGAGAAAGCCATTGGATTGAATTGAATTAAATTGAATTGAATTGAGTCCTAATCAAGTCCTGATTTTAATATTTATCTTTTGAACTTTGTGCATATATAATGCTACTATACATGTCAAAATTGGAAAAGTCAGATATTTTATGTTTAGAACCCATTGATTTATTTTTAACCTTTTTAGAAATTAAAGTATTCAAGGTTTTAGTTTCCTATATTTTCTTATCTAATGTTAATTTCCTATTCTATTTTTTGGATTAGTGTATACATAAAGATCCTATAATTAATTGCCATAAAATGCTAATTTTTTTATGTTTTAAATGATGCCTTAGACAAACGATAGGCAAAAATTCTCTTCAGCATGCCAACATTTAAAGATTTAGGCTCGGGCTGGAGGAATGGCTCAGTGGTCAAAGTGTTTGCCCGGCACGTCCTACATCAAGTGCTAAGTATCCGAGTTTGATTCCCTAGCACCAAGTAAGCCGAGCATGGTGACAGATGCCTGTAATCCCAGCACTCACACTTGCAATGGGGATGCTGAGACAAGAGAATAACCTTGAGTCCAAGGTCAGCCTGAGTTCCATAGTGAGTTCAGGACCAGCCTGGGCTACAGAGCAAGACCCTGTCTAAAAAGAGAAAAAGAAAGAAAGAAAGAAAGAAAGAAAGAAAGAAAGAAAGAAAGACAGAAAGAAAAGAGACTTTGTGGACTCTGTCACAAGTATGTGACTTTGCTCTTAGAACAAGAACATGCTATTACAGTATCAGTGCAATGGAGCAATGCTCTCATGACATTTTACTTATGAGCTTTAAAATGTGAATTTCGTATTAATTTTCACATGTCGTGAAATAACATTCTTTGAACTTTTTCAATTTATTTTATTTTGTTTATTGGTATTTGGTTTCTATTTTTGCTATCTCTAGGCAGACACTCTACCACTCTGCCAACCATAAGCACTTTTATTGGCTAAAAAAGGAAAATAAAACACTCATAAATCATTTGCCAGTTGCAGTCTGAAAGAAGAAAGATATGCAGAAGGATTTGCCCCATAAGAGCCATACATGGCCCTACCTTAGCATTCTCAGTGGTTTTCACCAAAGGGTAAAATTTTAGTTTGTTTCAGGAGCTACAAAAAATCTCATGAAAAAAAAATAACATACAACCCACAAATGCTACTGGGACTGTGACTTCCTATAATACAAATATAAAATTCTCTTGTTATCACAGTGCTCTAAATATAATTTTTATTCATAATTGGTTTATAAGTGGCAAATGCGATGCACATTTTATTCTCTCAGAAGGTATAAAGCTGGTGACTAACCTGCCTGCCAAAGTGATTAAAGTGGAGCGTTGGCTAACATATGAAACACATAAATTTTAAAAGTCACAAATGTCAAAAAATAGTAAGCTCTTTGGATCCCTGACAAATGCTAGATTATAAAAGTTATAAGCATATATTTTGTTGTTTATGTTTGGCAAAATATTTTCCCAAACTATATTTCATTCGCTTTCTACAACAGCCATCATGACATCTGGGTGGCATATATACAGCAGAAACATAAGTAAGTAAGCAGATAACGGATCCTAATTGCAATAAAAATAAATCTAATGTTGGCATCAACTTAGAAACAGACTTAAGAAATTAATTATCAAGTTTTTCTTCTAAATCAGGCCAAAGAGAGGATAGAATTTAAAAAAAAAAAGGTCATTCTTGTATCTCGTCAGTCCACTCTCATTTCCAGAAAACTTTACCTTATTCTTAACAAAACAAAAGGGAAATAGCACATAGGAAGAGATGAAAAATCAAAGTTGTATGTGTTGAGGATCTGGACTACTCAAAACTGGTGTATGATTCTAAAGATAAAGTGAAACTATGACCAAAATATTCAGGAGAAAAAGAACGTGTATCAGTCTTCCTCCACTTGACACAACATGCATGCTAATGCATTCTACCATTCTCTTTTCTTAACTCAAATGGTACGATGCCAGGCAGGGTTCACATACCTCAGATTTACTGTACCAGGTATAATGTTTCTAACTCCTCTTAGCCCTTAGGTGAAAAAAAAGCTAAGGCTAATTAAAATTACATGTCTATATTTAGTGACATATCAGAGTCTGGACAGATTAGACACCAATATTTTTTAATTGCAGATATTGCCAAATGAGTATTAATGTTCTGACATATTTTGAGGTCCTGAAATTACTTTAATCATTTAACATGAAAAATTTCTATATTATATTCATTTTATATATGGCTCGATAATAGGTATAGAAATGATGCAGTATATCTATCCAGTGGGATTCTTTTAGTTATTTTTATCTGATCCTCTCAAGGAGAAAAGAATCCATTATTTTGGGTTCAAAAATGTCCACTAATAATTCAATAGCAGCAGCTTTGATACAGCACAGCTCAATAAGTCTTTTTCCTCTGGCAAGCTAGGGGACCTAAGAGAAAGTTTAACAGTGATAATCAAAAGAACCTTAGGTTTGAATGCTGATCCTATTATAGAAATGATTAGCACAGGTGGACCTTTCTCCGTGTTCAGTGAGTGTTGGTAATCCTTAAATAATCAGGCAGCTGCCAGATAGCAAGAAAATGTCAAGTCGAACACCTGGGTGTTAAACATTTATACATGCTGTAGGCCACTTTTGATCTATCTGCCCGACATGCCAAATGTCAGTGGCTTCACAGAGCCTAGGAGGAAAGCACCTCATTAGAGCATGGTTAGTTTGCTTGGAGTCGAAAAGCACAAAGAATCCTGTACTCTTAGATGCAGGGTGGTTATTTTCCTGTGCACTGAACTCACCAGTGGTTTTGAGTAGCCCAGATCCTCAATTGTCTCTGTGTCTATAAACTACATTTTCGTTTTTCAAAAGAACATCACCAAGTCTTCATTTTTTTTTCCCCAAGCAGAACAATACAAATTACAGCCTAATAGCCTAGGATGCCATTCTGTGGAGGAGCAGCCTGTGCCGGCAACTACAAATTACACAGGGTTCTTCAAGGAGCTAATGGCTGGTGCTTGCAGGCTGTATACAGCACAAGATAAGGCGGCTTCCTGGCTCTCAGGATGTTGTGAGGACAAAAGCATGTTGTCTGATTGCCTTTGCTAACCTCTGCGCAGCTCCCTTGCCTTTGCACTACAGATGCAGTAATTAGTTTGTGACTGCTCCTGGAAAACGGAATCACGAGTGCACTAGTTTTCTTCTTGACATAGAATCTTCCCAAGTCCATAAACTGTGACGAGTGCCTTACTAAAATCAATGTAGAGTTTGTAAGGGAAAAAGGACAAGGCATAACACAAAATGAAACTTGATTTTTCCATCCAATTTAGAGGACAACCAACGTGGTTTAAGGAATGGAATGTTAAGGAAAAGGATTGTCGTGTGATAAGTCAAGGACTCACTAAAAAGAAAACAATAAAAACAAAAGAAATAACAAGTCCATGCGGTACCATTAAATTCTTCCAAGTACCCTTATGCTATACTACTCTCTCAGTTACAAAGAATTTCTAGAGTTAGTTGAGAAAACAGACTAAATAATAGTCTCCTCATATGACAATGTTAAAAAACTGTTGATGTTTTGATATTTTATGTGATATAGAGGCTGGATAAATGGCACAGTGGTTAAAGGTCTTGCCTAGCAAGCGCTTAGGTGAACGCTAAGTGCCTTAGTTCAATTTCCCAGCACCAATAACCCGGGCATGGTGAGGCATGCCTGCAATCCCAGAACGCAGGAGGCTAAAACAGGAGGATTGCTGTGAGCGCAAGGCCAGCCTGGGCTCTATAGTGAGTTCAGGACCAGCCTGGGTTAAAAAGTGATACCCTTTCTCAAAACAAAACAAACAAAACAAACATAAAAATTATGTGATATAATGTAGTTTAAAGCAAGATTTAATTTAATTTTAGCAACTAGCTACAAACTGTGTTTTAAAAAAATTAGTATACATGTTTGGCTAGAATTTAAAATTGGGCTCAAGCAGACAAAATATGAAGATTATTAAAAACTCTTTCAAAATTGAAGGTGTTTTCTAAAGAAAGAGTCTTCTCTAAACCTCCTCAGTAACCTGGAATGATTCTCAGTAACTATAGTTTCCAAGGCAAATGGAAAATTGTAGCCAGTCATTGATGGTAGGTTACAAAAACCAGCCACCCATTTAAAGGAATGATGAACAAGTTGAAGGGTACATTTTTTGGAAGTCCTGATGGTTTAGGGCTATACAATTCTACACACGAGGCTAATGCTAACCAGCTGTGTTTATTGTCTATTTGAATATATACTTGAAACCTCTGATGGAATGAAGCAGTGGGTAATACTTCTTCACCCTTTTTCCTACTTTGATTCATGTTGCACATCCTGGGATCCAGAATTTGGGGGGGGGGGGTGCCATCTTTGCAATACCCCATTTACCTTGGGCTTTGTAAATGGGATTTGGTTGTATTTTGTGTACTTAGAAAGAATTTCTACTTAATTTTCTCTTTAACCAAATGGACTATTTCTCTGCATTTAAACCAAACTCAGATCAGTAATAATGACTTACCATGTGGATTTTGTGACATTTGGATTGCTGGATCTGAACCACATGGATAATAATGATGAACTCTCATTACTGAGCTTACAGTAATGTGAGGCGATGTTTGTGCAATGATTCTGAAATCAATTAGTGCTTGCACAATGAGATATTGTTGTATTGTAAACTAAACTTTGTTTCCTGTTAAAATGAATTAATGATCCAAATATGGTAAATATTAAATCTGAGTGAGAGAAGCATATTTTTCATAGTACTATTTCATGAAAAGTGAAGAAGACATAATAAGCAATAAAATATTCCATAATAATAAAATAGTTCACAACAAAAATGCAATATTCTAAATTAGAGAAATTAAAACTGTTAAACATATGTCAAATTTAAACTTAAAGAAATCCCCAAATATTTTATTGCCTTTTATAAGTGTCGTTTCTTCATAAGACTATACTGTAAATACGGTAAAGCATTTCAAGCTAAAAATATTTGATGCATTTTAAGCTGACAAACTCCAAAACATGCATTTCTCAAATTAAACATGCCTCTTTATTTTTTCAAATAAAATAACAAAATAACAAATATTCAAATAAAAATAAATAATTCCACTACTACATTGAAGCTCTATATGTCAAATATACATCAAAAATAGATCGAAATATATAGCTTTGTTTGAAAAAATGAACTCTCATGACAATAGTTCTAGCTTTCTGCTTCTACTTGAGTGACTTTGGACAAATTGTATACATATGCTGTTTCTTCTTTTCCCAATGGAAATGATGATCATGGTTCCTATCTAACAGAGATTTTGTAGACTTGATAGAAAGCATAGAAACACACATACATATAGTATTCATTATAATTATTTGTTAAAAAGGTGCAAAAGTCTGAATTTTCCCCAATGCAAGGAAGAAAAATTCCCCAGGAACATACCTTGCAGAGTAATTTGAATGACCACAAGTCTGCATTACAAAAGCAATTGAATCCCAGCCTATGCCATTCTATGAAGGAGCAGCCTACACCAGCAACTACAAATTACACGGGGTTAACTACTCCATAAAGGAAGAAAATGAATTAATGGTGCTACTGTCTCCTTCCATCACGTGTGGCAGCAAGCTGCCAAGATTGACTCCCGCTGTCCTGTTTCCTTTGTTGTCTTCAACTTCGTGCCATCTTTTACGCCATATCCTCTTTTCCTCTCCACAACATCTACCTTCCTGGTTCTGACCATCACTGTTTCATTTTGGAGCTTTTCTCATTTATACTCGGGTCTGTCATGTTAGAGAAACTGTGATATTTAACCTTCTATGCCTGATTCATTTTGCTTAGCATAATAGTCTCAAGATGCATGCATTTCTTACAGACTACTCACACTACTGTTTAATTAAGGCAGAAGAGTACTCCTCGCTGCTCTTTCTTTAACCATTCATCTGTTGATGGACCTATTCAGCTAGTCCTATGATACAGCTGTTATGAGTTCTGCTTCTGTAAACTTGGGTATGGACGTGCCACACTAATATGATGCTTCTTATTCAACATGCTATGTGAAAGATTTATCCGTGATATTGTATACTCAAATTATTTTCACTGGTACATCAATTTCCACTTAATACATTGTTTTACTTATCTGTTTTCCGGTGGATCAATATTTATATTGTTTTTTCTCTTACACTCTTGTTAACTATAATGGTATGAAATTTTTTGTAACATTTGAATTTGCCTTTCAGTGGCCAAATTTTATGCCTTGTTTTATTGAACACCCTTAGAATTCAGGCAAATGAGAAAAAAGTTTTTTTTTTTTAAAGTAGATATTTATTTGGAATGTATTTTTACTTTATGTAAATTATGGAAAATATCTACTTTCAAACATAGTATTAATAATTTTGACTGTAAAATCTTCTCAGGGTAGACTGTAAAGTCATACTTTTAAAAGTAAAGTGTATTTGAAATTTAAAAACTCTCACATTTTAATGATGTAATAATGGCCTCCATTTAGTTTTATAAGTTGAAATAATAAAGAATATTTAACTTTCATAGGATTCCTAACTTTAAAGAAAAATTCTAAAAATATATCAACTATAAAGTTACTATATCAGATATTTTTAAAGTTGGGATAAAGCTGCAGTTGGGTTATTTTCATTAAAGTGATTTTTTTTTTTTTAGATTTGAACAATACATGTCATTCATTTCTAGATGTCATGTTTTCATTGTGTTTTAAGCCATTTTGAACATGCAGAAAGTAGACTTCATTAAAATTTATTACAGCTTTATTTAATATGCATAGCAGTACAAAAAGATCCAGATGAAATCACTTGTGGCAGTTCTGGTACTGATCAACTTTAAAAAAATTCTTAACGCTAACTTACCAAGAACTACATAAAAAATATCTCCACAAGGTTTCTGTTCTGATAAGCCTAAACATTCTTTCCAATGTACAATTTCTCAATGTTGGTGAAATAGAAAAAAAAAATTGACTACCTAATGGGATTATTTATAAGCACTTTTCAAAACTCCATTGCAAATACACTATAGGCAATTGTTATTCTGACAAAATCGTGGTTTAATTCTTTTGCATATCTACTTTCTAAACCTCCAATTCTTAAAAACATAGTATGTATCACAGGGGCCTTAAAACTCAGTGTCAGGTTGGCCTTTAGGACAGTTTCTTTGTTAAAAAAAGAAAAAAGAAAACCTTTGGAATGGTGAGCAAAAAACTCACTGTAGCAATGTAATATTTTTATTGCTCCCATTTGTATAGTCAATATTTGGTCATATGCCCCGTGATTGAGAGACAAGGGCCAATGCTATCTAAGGTCATTAGAGAAGCAGACCCGAGAAGCCTTGTACTTATAGAAGGCTATCTGCTTAGTTATGTCCTTCCTTGTCTCTAGAGAAAAAAAAAAAAATCAAAGAGCAAAGATAAGCAACTCAGATTTAGAGGTCATTTCTGGTCTCATTGCATATATGGAAAAGAAATATTGATTTTTTTACTGAAGTCTAGTTTGGTAAGACCATACAAGATACAACTCAATAGAAAGTATTAGTGATATACATTAGTATAAGTTGTTGCCTACTTGTTAAGGGATTAGTTAGTAAACTGATCACTCTGCAGACTTTTGAAGATTTCAGAAGCTCCTAGTTTTCATTTGATTAAGTTGAGACTTTTTCAGAACACGGAAGATTTCTTCAAATAGTAATTTACTTCTCTCTTTTATTTATGCTTTACTAAAAGAAAAGGAAGGGGAGAAAGAAGGAGAGTTGAGGGAGGGAGGGTAAAAACAGAAGGCAAGGGAAGGAGGGAGGGAGAGAAAATAAAAGGATGGAAGAGGTAGGAGAATACACCACACTAAAACCGAACAAGAAATGTTATCTCTTCCTACTTAAATTACTGTTATCAGTCAGTCTTACTCAGAGTTATCAGATTATAATTGCTGCCCACTTGTATTCAAGTATATTTTACAATGTGCATTACCATATCTTGCACTTTTTACACACTTGACTCTAGACACACATGACACATTTTACAAGTATGTTTTGTAATTTTCAAGAGAAAAGATGAGTGAAGGCAGTATAGCAGCAGAAAAGGCAAAGTCCTTTTTCATTGAGCTCTGTGTGAGTATAGTCCTTGTTCCAGAAAACCAAGTTAAAAGGGAGCTGAGAATGAAGCTAGAGAAAATTCTAAATTTACTAGGAATGAAGACTTTCTAATCAAAATTGCAGAATGAGCAAGCAAAGCGACGAGGCAAAGTTCGTGAGGCGTGTTCCGGGAGCAAGGAACCGTCCTATCCGCTTCACTCACTTGGCAAATGTCCACCTCGCTCCGGTGCAGTGTGGTACCATGTTGAACGGCAGAGGTAGTTCTGCCTTGGAGAGAAAGAAAAAGACACAAAGGAGAAAATGAGGGAAGCTTGTTTGAGCTGGCTAAGGAGTGGCACTGAAGGTGGACTACAGCGGCACAAGACACAAGGCTGAGCCAAATATACTTCTCAGAAGGGATGTACCCACTGGAAGAACTGACGGATGCATCCCTAAGAGAGGAAATTACAAGTACAGAGGTGTGACCCTTGGAGAGGCTATGTCAACTTGAGGCAATTAGGAACCATGCCTGGATTAGGGGTTAGGAAGCACACCTAGATTAGGCAATTAGAAACCAGCCTAGATTAGGCAGTTAGGAACCAGCCTGGATTAGAGTGTGAGTGATTTGTGGGCCAGCAAATGAGGAAAGAACAACAACCCAGATGTGGGAGGCCCAACTGGGAGCTCAAACTGTTTAAAGGGGAAGAAGAAAAAAGGCTGTTACACCATATTCCTCTGGGGAGAGGCTGAACTTGTTGGGAACTGGCTTCCTGTTTGTGATGTCATGAGGAGCTGCCTCCACCTTTGCCTTTTCCAAATACTTCCGTTGCTGCCAGCTGCACCAGGGTGGACTGTGACCTTCTGAAACTGTGAGCTAAAATAAACCTTTCCTCCCCTAAATTTGTGGATGTGGGTTATTGAATCACAACAACGAAAAAGTAACTAAGACAGAAATTGGTACCAGAGAAGAGGGTTTGCTGCTGTGACTTTACCTGATCACGTGGCTTGGAAGCCTTTGAAACCAGCTTATGAGAGGGGTTGATAAAGTTTTGAGGATGCCAACTTGATGTCTTGGAGTGCTCTGAGCCAAGCTTGATTGAAGTTTATGGTTGGAGCTCAGAAGACCAGAATTGCTGATGAAAGTGTGGATTGAGAAGGCCAAGCTCAAGAAGTTTCAGATGAGAAGGAGGATTTTATTGGAAAGTGGCCTAAATAACACATATGCTATGCTCTGATAAAAAAGTTTTTTGTCATTTTGCCCTTGTCCAGAGACTTTGCCTGAAACTATGTTTAAGGGCAGTGAACTGCTTACTCTGATGGAGGAAATCTCAAGGCAGACTGATGTCCAAACTGTTACATGTCTGCTGTTTTCAGCTTTTAACCAGCTCTATGGTGAAAGACAGGAGACAATGTCAGAGTAAACAGATGTAAAATGTTTACAGTCCGAAGTGAAAAAGCACACAGTTGTTAAAGAGAATAACGTTAAACAGAAACAAAGCACTTAGAATTGGGACTGTAAGAAAAGGCCTTCACAGTGTCTCAGGAATAAGCAAGAGCCCACCCTTTACCAAATAAAAGATGTAAAGGCTAAAGATCTAGTTCTGTGAAGAGTACTCCAGGGCTCCCTGTAGGACCAGAGTTCAACTCCCTGGAGTTCCACCATTCAGACACCCAGAAGCTGCTGCCACCATGGCTCAAGGGAGTAAGACTACTGCTCAAGGAAATGGTGTATCTTGGCAATGTCGATGTGGTTCTGGCTTTAAGGACTTACAGTGGGCAAGAGTTGTGGGTTCATGGAGGCCTTTACCCAGATTTCAGAAGGAGACCCTGGGGGTCAAGCAGGGTGTCCCTGGAAGGTTAGTGCATGATGTTGTGAAGGAGAAGCCTAAGGTGAAATGGAGAACCCAAAAATTTGGAGAAGCCAGGATCATCAATTATCAGCTGAGCAAAGCTGCAGGCCATGAGTGGATCCTGCCCAAAGGAAAGAAGATGAAGGCTGCGGCCAGCAGCAGTGCCACAGGAGCGGGGCCATCCTAGCCCATTGGAGTTATACCCCACCACAGTTTACCCAGGCTTCTGGACAAGGAGCTACAGGATTTCACCCTTCCCCTGCTGGGTTTAGACCTTTGTTTGATCAAATTACTTTCTATCCTCCTGTTCCTCCCGTTTAGGATAGGAATGGTTATTGTCTATCGTTGCATATTGGAGGTCTTTAACTTTTAAGGGGGACTCTGAAAAAAAAGAGGGAATCTGTTGTCTATTGTGGAAAGGAATTTATTGTGCTTCCATTTTGTGCTATGCTAGGCATAACTACTATGTTGGCTATTGTAATTGGGAATTATGTTTGGTTCAAGGTGTATGTGGTTGTCGAATTGACAAGAGGTGGATTGTGATTGTTGGAGAGATTATGTCAATTTGAAGCAATTAGGAACCATGCTTGGATGAGGGTGTAAGAACCACCACTAATTAGAAACCAGCCTGGGTTAGGCAGTTAGTGGGCCAGTGAATGAGAGAAGAACGCCAACCAGATGTGGGAGGCCCAACTGGGAAATCAAACTACATAAAGAGAAAGAAGAAGAAACGTAGTTAGAGACTCTTCCTCTGGAGAGAGGCTGGACTTGATGGGACCTGGCTTCCTCCTTGTGATGTGGTGAGGAGCTGCCTCCACCTCTGCTTCTGCCGGGTACTTCCGTTGCTGCCAGCCACCCCACAGTGGGCTGTGACCTTCTGAATGTGTGAGCAAAAATAAGCTTTTCCTTCTCTAAATTTGTGGATGTTGGGTATCGAGTCATAGCAACGAAAAAGTAAGACAATAGGTCTTTGGCTACAGACAGAAGGCTCAGAATTGTAGAGGCTTCTTTTCTAGTAATGATAGATTCACAAACTCAGATATAGTGTCATAGGTAACTTGAGGATTCTTATAGTAACAGTTAATATTTAATAAAAATGTAATTTATTCCTTAAAGTCAAATCTTTGGCATAGACCAATCAATCAAAAGGCAAATATATTTGAATTTTAAAGCCCAAATTTTGAGGTAGATTACCCTGGGAATTGAACCCACTCTCTGCTAATAGATAGATTCGAAGTTATTAGTAAATTCTTAATGTCTCTTCATATTTTGTTTTTCAGCTTTAAAATGGTGATAGCAATAGTACCTCACTTCTGTGATGGCTCTTAACAGAAACATATATTTCAGTATTTACTGAGTAAATACCATAGAAATTCATTTAACCCTGCTAAGATTAAAATCATTACTCTAAGCCGAGAATATTTTCCTTCCTTCTTTTCTTTCTTTCTTTCTTTCTTTCTTTCTTTCTTTCTTTCTTTCTTTCTTTTGATAGGGTCTCTCTCAACCTAGTCCTGAACTCACTATGGGAACCAGGCTGGCCTTGGACTCGGGCAATTCTCCTGACTCAGCCTGCCAAGTGTGAGTGCTAGAATTACAGGAGTGCAACACCATACCCAGGTTATGTGGTGCTAGGGAATCAAACCTGGGTACTTAGCACTTGACGTAGGACTTGCTAGGCAAGCACTTTAGCCATGGAGCTATTTCTTCAGTCCCCAGAACACATGCTTTAAAAAATAAGGACAGTGTGAAGTATTTTTGAATTTTTCTTGCTTTGCTAGTGAAATGCTCCAGGGCAAAATATGAAAACACGCTAAGTCCCAATTTTCCCTAATGAAGAAGAATGATAAATAATACATTATGGTTATTGCCTTTTTATGATGATTCCAAACTATTGTGAGCATTTTGGATTAGACTTGTACGGTGTATGTATCATAAGCATCTGACACACAGTCAACTCACAGCAAATGTTACTTAAATAAATGAACGTTAGAATTTCCGTAGGTAATCTTTACTTGTAGCTCATTTCCTTTTCCTTTTCTCATTTTGAATGTGTCAATATAAATGTGTCTTCTTTGCATTTCAGTTTTTCCCATTTCTATTTCTGCTTCACTTCATGTTTGATTATTTGTCTCAACTGCATGTTCCACTGGACCTGTCCACAGCTGGGAATTTCTACTTTTCTCTTTAAAGCCATCGGTTTTACACTTTTCCTTGAGTGTCTCCTTTGTATCTCTTTAAACATATCCTTCCACCAAATCATCTTTAAAAGAGAGCTAAGCACCTATTTTTCCAATCATTTTTTTCTACTTTGATTTATAAATGTGTGTGTGTGTGTGTAGTTTTTACATCATTTAAGAAAATAATTGTAGCTCATTTTAGTAGCGGCATGGTTCAGAAAAGCAATACTTTCATAGCTCTATTATTTCTTGTCAGTGAGCCACTTAACTACATCGCACCACTTCCACATTTGTGTATAGTTACATACATGCATGTATGTGGTATATTTAAAACTTTGGCATTTATAGCTAAACAAGAATCCTTCAAATCATAGGGTATGAATCTAAATATTTAGCTTTGTGGGTCATTTTTGGCTCATTGCATGCCTTCCTTTGTTTCTGAAGACAAAAGTAGAAATTCTGCCCTAGTAGACACATGGTTTGGTATGCTGAAGTGCTGTATGAAGGTTAAAATTGTTTTTCTGACATATTTCTTCTGGGGATGGTTTCTATGCAACCAAAAATCTAATCTTTTGTCAATTGGCTTCCTCAGTCAATTATTTTCAAACTTGGATCTTGAATATCTCTAAACATAACATCAGAGTCCTACATTAAAGTTTTTTTTTAATACTGTTTCCTCTTTACTCACAAGAGAAAAAGCCACAGTTCTCCCCTTGATGTAAAATCAATTTCCTTCTTTGTATTGAGGCTTGTTTCCCTTGTACTAAGATTATGTCTCGTCTTCTTCCTCTCCTTGTCTCTGTTCTTAATGCATTACCTGGTTCTGCTTGAAGGAACACCTTCCCTATGTCTAGGTGATTTTAATTAGTTCTTTGAAGTTTCTTTGGAAATACTTCTTCTCTTTCTCATTTGATTATTTATTGTCCACAACTCTTCTTATCTTAAGATCCACATTAACTATCTTTCTATTTTATTATTTCTTCTGGAATTTTAATTTCTGTTATCAGAGAGTTGGTCTGCTTATTTTCTTTGTGTGTAGGTGGGTATGGACACACTATGAACACACAGACACACACACTTACACAACTACAATGTCCTCTCTTTAAAGTTCTCTACCTTCCCCTTGCATACCCCCAGAAGGGCAGAACTATATCCTTGTTTTTGTACCGGGATCACAGGTAGCCAGATTAAAAAACGAAAGGGCTCACAGTAATGAGATACAGGCTGCGGCATGGAGTTGATACAAAAAAGTGCATGTTTGCAAACTCTAAGAAAGACTGGGCAAAGAAAGAAAGAAAGAAAGAAAGAAAGAAAGAAAGAAAGAAAGAAAGAGGTCAGTGCTTGCCAATAAACAAACAAACAAGTAATAACATTCTAAAAAACATTTTGAAAATTGTGACTAAGACACCAATAGCATTTTATAAAATAAAGGTTCGCAGTTTCTCAGAGATACCGTGAAGAACGGTGAGTAAAATCACCTTTTAGGAGCGGAGGGTGTTGAACAGCGTTTAGCAGGGAAACACTTTAATGTCACTGTAGAAATCTATAGTGACACCTACCTCTGCTATTCAAACGTTTAACTGCGTTTGTCACTTTTTTAGTGAGATACGATGCAGATCGCTCTACTGACGTAGATATAGATGTGTAAATGTCTGAAAAATTCCCTGTTTTATTTGATTGATTTCTGTATATAGTGAAAATGAATATCAATGTGTATTTTATCCTTGTGTCACGTTTTGCACACAAATTAATTGTATAGCCTCAAATTGAATGTTTACTGGTATGTGATTTGAGTATGAGTTTTTGAACGATTGATAAGAAATTGGAATCTATACTAAGAAACTCCATGTCATTCTATTAAAAACTTAGAAAAAGACATTTAAAATATTTGTTGTAATAGAATTGTGTTGAAGGCCTGGTAGCATAGCTCAGTGACTAATGCATTTGCATAACATGTACAAGGATTCAGTTCTCCAGCGCCATATAAAAATTAGCCAGGTATAGTACTTCACACCTGTAGTCCCAGCTCTGAAGAGGCTGAGGCAGGAGAGCTGCTATGAATTTGGGGCCAACCGGGGCTACATAGTGTCTTCAGGACCAGGCTGGACTATAGAATGAAATCATGTCTCAAAAGAAAGACCTGATTAATTTTAATTATAGCTATTTTCAAATGTTAGACTTGCATATGATGTGTGTGACATGGTTCTAAAAGCTGTCACTTACAGGTCGTTTAGAATTAGGGATACACTAAGTTATTCATTAAATTATTTATTCCTAAAGTGTGAGAAATAAATCCTTTATATAGACTTCTTGTTTGTATTTGAAGATATGACCCGAAATCCTGCAACAAATTAATTGTCAGCTGCAGTGTTTTTAGTTCCTGCTGTGTTCACCTTTGAAATTAACCTATATAAATATCTTTTTAAATGCCTATTTTCCACTTATAAAAGCCTGAAACATCTTTCATTTATTGATAGACCAACTTGTAGAAAAACTCCTGTGGACACATTCATTGATAAGAACACCTACTAGTGGATTTTATTAACCACCTACTTTGAAACTTATTAACAAATTAAAAAAAGGAAAACTCATCATCTTTCAGATTCGAACGGTTTCTCCAACCCTGGCATTAATTTATTAGAGAAGTAGAATCAATTCTTGACATACTCTGATCTTTTATAGCAATATCATAATAAAGAATGTTAACAGATTATACACCACCACTCCTGGTTTTTGTTTGTTTGTTTGTTTTGTTTTCTTTTTTTAAGGATGCATGCTGTTTTTATAATCTATGCTATGGTTTTGGGATAACACTGTGAAAGACAACTGATTACACTGAGATGGTGCTGCTTGCTTTAAAGTAATATAATATATGGAAAGTGTCTAAATATGTATATCAATAATGAGGTTTTGGTTACTAAAATACCTTTCTAGAGAATACTTAACTCACAAAATCACGTATTTATTTGGCTATTATTTTGGTTATTTATTTTCTTTTTTTTTTGTTTTTGTCCCACAATATTGATGAATGGCATCATGGATGAGGGACGGGAGGTGTAGAATAACACATTTTTACTTAGAAACTGAAAGATAAGTGGTCAAAGATCCCACTGTCTGGAAGGGGATCATAAGTGGATTGCTCCTCACTCACATAAATCAAGGACAGTTAATTCTTAAAAGATGCAATTATTATTGTGCAAGTCATTAAATCACTTGACAAAAAATATTAAGTAGTTAACCTACCAAAGTCAAAATGTTAAAAGCAAGTATATACAGAAAATCATTAAAATGTAAAGATGCAATTTTTCTGAAATTATAATCTGAGTCATTAAAATATAATTAATTTGAATGAAACATCTCAGTATAAGATGACTAGATACCACTAATTGCCATTATTGTATACAAGTACATTAACCACAGTCAAAAAATATGTTTCTGTTTGTTTGGTTGGTTGGTTATTTTTACTTTAGTGTGCCGCACAGTCTTTCTTCTGGGAATAGTTACTGCAAGACCCTTGTCCTTAAACCAATTGAAGACTTATCATACATACCTATAAATTAAGCAATCAGCTAATCTATGAGATTATACTAGGCTTTTTGAATTTTTGCTGCTTAACTCTTACAGACAATAAGTGCTTTGAGTTTATTCTACAAATATTTTTGATCACTTCCTCAGCACCAAGCTCTATTCTTTGTGTTAGGAATGCACTAGAGAAATAAATCAGAATATTCTTGTCTTTCTGGTTCTGAAAAGAAGAATAGTCATAAATATACCTAAAAGTCTACAACTGTTTACACATTAGCTCGCATCTTCCTGACTTTAAGATAGAAAAGTCACATGATCACTCAGACTTCAAGTAACTTAACGAATTGCCAGAATTAAAAAGAATAGAAACAAATTTTAAAAAGAATGTTTAATTACATCTTCATGACACATGGGAGATGGTTGAAGATAGGTATGAAAGTCATACATGCAGAAGACAAAACTAAATAGGTGACTATGCCTTTGAGAGATATTTGTGTATTAGGAAGGATTGGAAAATGAAATTGGAAAGATAAGTAGAGCCAGCTTATTGTCATTAGATTATCAGATTGGAGATTGAATAAAATTAATGGAAAGTGTATGGGAGGAAGACTAAAGAAGAAAAGATGGTAGCAGGAAGCCTATGCCCTTCATAGAGACTGCTAACCCTATATACTACAGAGGAGATACAGCTCTCTTAATAACCACCTCATATGGGTTAAACTCTGTCTATCAAAAGCACAATTTGCTCCAAGAAACCAAAATATTTGCTCAGAAAATTTGCAAATGAATAGAACACTTTGCTTCTTGTAGTATTTAATACCTTATCAAATATTTGGCAGCTTCAAACAGCAGCCATGTGTTATTTCAAAATTCCAGTGTGTCAGGAATTCAGAGGAGGCTTACTGAGTCCTCGACTCAAGGACTGACTGTACTGCAATTTCATCAGAAGATCAACCGAGGAAAAAAATAATCTACATCAAGCTGTTTCAGGTTGTTTGTAGAGTTGACCTCCTTAGACACTTTGAACTGAAATCATGTTTTTTTTTATGGCTGTTGGATGGGGCCTATTCTCTGCCACTGCCTAGGGGTCACGCTATCCTCTTAACTTTGCTAGGTGGTCCTCTCCCAATACTTGCTCATGGTCCAGCCATTCTCCTCCTCAAACCTATAAGGATATAGGCTGTCTCTGCTGACTAATAAGACAAAGTCTTTTGTGCCTTACAAAAGCAAAGATAATTTTTCATCTTGCAATTCTCCTTGCTTAGATCAAATTCTAGACTCTACCTGAACACTCCCCAATGAAAACGAGAGAAGAATTATTACACAGGTTCAGCTCTAGGAATGAGGAAATAGACTGTTTTGGGGTGTACGATCACCTTTAGGTTGCTAAGAAAGCTCCGAACCAAATTTGTGGATCACATTTACAAGGACCCAGGCCTTTTGTTTTTCTGGCTTTAAAATAATGGAGATAAAATATTGTCTTTGAATCAAATCACGCCACTTTTAGAAAAATGGGGAAAACAGCAGAGTTAGAAAAGACAGGGAAAATAAGATAATCAAGAAAAGAATTGAGAGACTACAAAATGACCAACGAGCACTGAGGTTTTATTATTAATACGCTAGAGTCGAAGAGACAAAAATCTAAATTGTGGTACACACCGTGGAAACACAAAAGAAGTGGTAAATTTGAAAAATGTTATTATGCAAGCATCTACATGAAAACAAATTGTCAGTGTATTTTCATTGTCATAATTTAGAGTTCATGGGTGGAAGAATAGCTTAGAGATTAAGTGCTTATCTAGCAAATGCGAGGCCCTGAATTTGAATCTCCAGCACCCTATAAATTGGACATGTGGTACGTACCTGTAAGCATTCTGGAGGCTGAGGCAGAAGGATTGACATAAATTAAAGGCCAGCCTGGGCTACATAATAAGTTCAGGACTAGTCTGAACTACAGAGAAGGACTCTATCTCAAATAATAATAATAATAATAATAATAATAATAATAATAATAATACATCATCATCATCAACACAGTAATAATAATAAATAATTTAGACCTCAAAACATGAGAAAAGTTTATTTCTCTGAACACCTGGGAGAATAAAAGAATAATATCATAAATAAAAGAAAATTTTAATTTATGAGAATAAAGTAAGAGATGACTATTTAGTTTTAAGCTTAAAATGTCAACACACACTAGAGTATGGGAATATAACAAGTCCTAAAATCTGTGTTTTAGATGAAAAGAAAAACATCTTTAAAAATATTCAGTGACCCTGATGAAGGTAACACACTTTGGTAAGGACATAGCCAAGACCCATTGAAGAAAAAGTTTTGTTATTTGACATGTGGCATGACTTTTTATTGGACAAGAGTTGATTTTTAATATTGAATTTTGGGCAAAAGGGGATATAATAGACATAACACATAATAAATTTATAGAGATAACATGAATTTTGGAAGGTAGCTGCCCTATAGGAAAAGACTGAGTGTCTTTTGTGAAGTAATAATGCATTTATCACATTAGATTTCTAGGAGAAAATTTAAAGACAGAATTATAGATAGGACATAAGCTCCAGCATCACTAACATTTTAGAAGTGGAAGCAGGAAGAAGCAAAAGGGAACACAGACATGCTGTAAAAGATTTCAAGACTACTGAGGAGTGTTACTCTGCTGTGTGCTTAGCCATTTTGAGGTAAAATATTTTAGGCAATTTTACCCAAGAAGGCATAAGAGTTCACCTAAGGACAAAAATTATACAATTAATAATTAATGTTTTAGAAATCCATTTTAAGTGCAGTAAGATCAAGCATTCTGAAATTAACAAAGGAATTGTGAAATAAGGCATTTTTATTCAGTGATGATAGAGAAATTCATTCTAAGACTAAACTAATGACAGTTTGTAAGATGAAGATAATTTACTTGTTTGTTAATAAGATGCAAGTTACTTCCCTAATGAATCATTTTAATCAGTGATCTATCAGTTAATCAGTGTTAATCAGCGGTTCATTACTAAATAAGGACCTCATGATGGGGTGGACAAACTCACGGTGTTGCATAACTAATAAGCAGACGTTACATTTCTCAAGAAGATTTCATTAATAAGATCTATAGTGTTTGAATTTGAGGAAATGGTTATCCTTAGGACAGCAGTATCCAGGAGCACCATGAAAGAAATACAGAATTACACTCGGATGTTTCTGCTATGTACATACATACAGTCGGTTATACATCGGCCACTTCGCCACGTACAAAGGTACTTAGTGCGAGTAGTTTTATCTTCTGTAGAAATACTGAACCTCCTCAGGCAAAATTTTATTTTGTATCTGCTTGTGTTTTATTTTCTTAACCTTAAAACTATAGTGTCTGTATAATATCTCAAAAAGAATAACTTTCTATAAAGTCAAGACAAAACTAACTAGGTAACAGAGTGTAGTCATTCAACCATTCCTTTTGCTTGCAAGAACATGACAGAAACATTATATGTGACTTTGCGTATCATACTTAAAACACTGGGCAGTTTAAATCTCATTCAAGTTTCGGCTACACAACTTTCCTTTATGTACCAGTGTTGGTGATTTCTCATCCTCATGAGACCTTTTCAGCTCCAGGTTCTTGGTCCTCAGACCCAGAAAAACAAATAGTAATTTGTTGCATTAGGGAAGGTTTAGTAGAAGTATGTTGTTGTCTTGTCATGACTTCAAGTCTCCATTTCTTCTCCCCACTCCTTGTCTGGTTTTTTTGCTTATGTCCTTACGTTTTATGTTTTTCTCAAGGAGCCCTATACAATCTTAGATGCTATTAAAATCTATTTTTCTAAGCTGTGAAATTTATTTTCTAAATAATTTATATTATTTCTTAAATTGAAATGAATAGAAATATTATAGATAAAATATTAACAATTAATAGGACTCTTAAACATAAAAGGTATTTCAAAGAAATAATAGGTTGACAGTGGACATTTCTCAGCCAAGTTTGTGGACACCTGAACATTTCAGCTCATAGTTAGCAGAATAATTTCTGGATCAAATGAAATTTTGCAGAGATTGGAGTCAGCAGAAGACTTTGTTCATAATTTTAGAAGCAGAAAATTTGAAAGGAAAAAAAAAACTGAATAGTGGAAAAGTACTGACCACCTATGGCTTTTTCTAGTTTTTGTATGAAAAAATAATTATTTATGAAAAAGTCTTGTTCATCTGTGCTTCAAAATGCTTCCATTTCTACATGAAAGTAAAATATAAATCAAGATACTTCAATTTATAATTAAAATTAGACAGTAGAGTTTTCTAAGATGCACTTATAAATACACAGTCAACACTTTAAAAAAAGCAAAACAACTGTGAAATATGTATAACAAAATCAGTAATAAGTATAATTTTCCTTGAAGTATTATTAATGACATCATAGGAAATTCAGGGAAATATCTGTTTCCCACAATAAAAGCGCACTAGCAAAGACATATGGCTCCTCATACCACACATTACGCCAATCAAAAAGAAACTTAGGAGACTTCTCAAAGAACTGAATAAATAAATACAGTTCATTGTTTGTATTGGCAATCTTACTAGCCAAATAGTAGAGCTTGGAAGAGTATTCAAACAATTCCTAGCAGGAAATTAGAATTAGCATAATACACGAGCTCTTTTAAGCATAGTATAGCTCATTAAAAATGTGCCTGTAGCTCTTCTCATATATACATATATGCAGGATTACAGTAGATTTAAGACATATGCTATGTTTAAATTTTACTTTTTTAAACATTAAACTTTATTGATCCTTAGCCAAAGAATTCAAAGTTAAAGTTTCATAGACATGTATTTATCTGTAGATAATATAAACCTCAGGCTTACTTACTCAAATTTGAATACTTTCCTTCAAATGTAATTACCGTATGAGTCATATGAGATTGTTTTTTACCAGTATTGTAAGAAACTTTTAGAAATAATTTTGAATACAAATACTGATTTTTTCTTTATTAAAATATGTCATCTTATTGCTTTAAGAACTTTTAAAAATAATAGGTAAAGAAAAATGTTGCTTAGTTTAAGTTCTAAATGAGGAGTATTTATATTTTCAGCTATTTTCTGTAAGTTTGTAAAATTGTAGCCAAACAATACATTTTTCCTTTTTCTCTTCTTTAAATTCTTCCTATTTAAAATTACAATAGTTATTCTTAAAGGACCAGGTAAAATAGCTGATGTATGGTACCCATTTCCAAACCACTGAAATTAATGAATAAAGAAAAGAAAGTTGGTATTCTAAGGAACATAATATTTAATGCTGCAACATATCTCCACACATATTTTCCCCTGGGCCACTTAGTACTTATCAGAAGCAATTTACCACTGAGCATACAAATATATATATATCCAAAACTCCTTATTTTTGTCATTGTCAGAAATTAGAGAAAATTGATGCTGATGAGAACAAATAGTTCTATACTTTTTTTCAGAAAAACAATGTTTCCACTGATATTAAGATAGTCTAATACAGCATAAGTATGTGTGAAATATAAATGTCAAACAGAAAGCCAACACAGAATCAGGCTTCAATGGTGTAAGAGTCTTAGTAAATTATTTGATATGATTTAGAAACATGATCAAAGTATAAGAAACCCATTCCCCAAAGACTGGGGAACAAAAATAATACTCAGTTTCCATAACACTCAGAAATATTTTCAAAAACTAAATCGATGAGTTAAAAGCAAAATATCTGACTAATGCATTCTCAAGCAATGCTGATGAGTGAGGACACATCTAAACAGGGAGACACTGGCAGTTCCAACCCTGATCATTGTGTAGGCTACGTGGATAGAAGTGGATGCCAGGTAAGCATCCTACTTCATGTCCATAGATGGAGCACAGAAATGTGGCACAAGGGATGGGAAGAAGAGGCTTGAGTGAAACTAGGATTTAGCTGTCTCTTCTCTCCACCACTTTTTGTCCCTTCCTCCCCAAGGAATAACCTCAGATGCTGTCGCTGTGAAGATTCAGTATATGCGAGTCCTCCTCATGTGTTGGAAACATCCATGTCAGTGATGATTTTTAATGAAGCCTTTTAATTAACAAGCTACAATTAAGCTGCTTTTGTACAAAATAAATATAATTTCTTAGCTAAATTGGTTGGATCAGTACAATATACATTATCAATACACATTAAAATTATATGGTTTTTGCTCACAAATCAATTAAATACATACTGCACAAAGCAAGCACTCAGTGTGTCTTAAGATATTTTAGAATAATGTTTTTGTTGGAGGTCAAAAACCCTGTCACAGAAAGGAAGAAATAGAAATAAAGGAGAATCTAGAAATTTCAAATGGTAGCTCTTTTCCAAGAGACTCGTATTGTGACCAAAACAAAACAAAACAAAAACAAAAACAAAAACAAAAAAAACCAAGTAGAATTAGCACAGAATAAAATCATTGGGGAAAATCGAAGTACTATATATTAAACAAGTTTTCTATATTCTAAGGTAGGCCCCTAAGTTAAACAAAAAGTCATTTACTGAGAATCTAATAGGGCTGTAAATTCAAAAATATGCAGTGTTTTCTCTCATGTGGAATCTGAAAAAATGACATTTATGCAGAAAGGAGATTATTACAGAAAAAGTGGAGAATGAGGAAAAAAGGTGAGGGAGAGATGACAATCTAAGTATGTCACATGTAATTTGCACATATGACTCCTCCAAAATAAAACCCATTCACCAGTATAGTTACAATGTACTAATAAAAAAGAAGACATGTGATACTCGTATGCAAGCAGTTTATAGTCATTCTTTTTCTTTACTAACAATTTTCAAACAAAATGTTTAGTCTGCTATCTCTTAAATTAGAAATCAGTTGCAGAGGAAATTGAGATGTTACTTATTAAATTCTAACGTCTTGACAGGGTAGCTCATGTACTAAATTCTGTTTTGTGACAAAAGAGTATACACTGGAAGTTTTTTATGCTAAATAAAGTTACAATTTGCAATTTTTAGAAAGGATCCAGCAAGAAGTGATTTTTTTAAATATCATGTGTTAATAGCTAAGAAAAAGGATAGAAAATAGCTTCTTTTTGTGAAACGTGAATAATTTGAAAATCATCCACATTTATCTCTGAAATTTACATAAGTCATGGTATGGATTTTTTGAGTTCAGTCAGTATCACTCAAAGTTGAATTTGCACAAATATTTAAATATTTGACAATCTATTCTGGATCTATAGCAATAACTAATATCTAGCAAAATCGATCAGAGTTCAAGGAAATGAACAGCACGCAGCTTGTAACTTCTCTCAACACATCGCAGATGATTTAAGTTCGAAATGAGGAGTATTTATGTTTTCAGCTATTTTCTGTAAGTTTGTAAAATTGTAGCCAAACAACGCATTTTTCCTTTTTCTGTTCTTTAAATTCTTCCTATTTAAAATTACACTAGTTATTCTTAAAGGGCCAGAGAAAATAGCTGATCGTCTGGGTAGTTAAATTACATGTCAAACATTTCAGAGCCCAGAAAGCAGCTAATGAGGATGTAAGATTAAAATGTCAAACATGCACACACCATTTCCTTCCTCTTTCTGCCTCTGAAACCCTCTAGTAACAACTATAGCGGTTTGTTTAGGCTTCGCTCCTTCGTTCCTTTCTTCACTCATATTTAGTAATTACTTTCTCCACAAGGCTGCACTTTTCTGAGGGAAAGTGAATTTCCAAAGCACTTTCAGTTTTGAATTAAATCCTCTTTATATGACAGCAGAGACACATTTAGGGGAGTGAACTCGACAGCTGGTAGTTTTTCTCATTTACTTTCATTTCTACAAAGTTCCTGTATTCACTTTTAGTGTGTGTGTGTGTGTGTGTGTGTGTGTGTGTGTGTGTGTGTGTTGAGAGAGTTTTTCTTAGGAAACTTTCTGATTGACTGCAGAGAATAATACTAAGGAACACTGCAAATCCCCTGATAGCCTCTCCGCTACACAGACAAGAAAAGATAGGAGAAATAGATTTGAGGGAGCAAGCGCTGAGTCAATGGAAACAAACTTCCTAATAGACTGAGAAGGCATGAATGTTTGAAGGACAGATGTGAATTTGGGTTTTTATTATCATTGGCACTTGAGAGAAGTATGTAATATGAGGTAATACATTTATAGAATCACATTCTTTCGGATTCCCATTAATGTTCAAAGCGAATTTGTTAGGGCTGGCAGGAAGCAAGAGGATGTGTACAGAGTCATCAGACAAAAGTGTTTCATGATTTAGTGTAATCATTGAATGAGTTCAGATATGTAATTCAGGAACTCAAAATGGCCAGAGGGGCTTTGTTATTGTTTTTATGTGCCAGGTCAATCCTCAGTATGGGACTGTTATAGTTTTAATGCTCCTTTGATGTGACGTTTGTTATACTCAAGTATGTAGTACTTGCCCTCCTGTCAATTATTAGCTTGTTAAAAGTAATTCAGAGCTATGAACAACACTTGGGGCCTCTATGTAACAGCAGGGATGGGATACCCTATGGTACTCTATTAAGCTGGTAAATATTTTTCTTGTGGTATTGAAGATGTGTATTATAAAATTGAATATTCTTGAGGTTTTCCGGACATCTGTCATTGGGGTAATTGTATTCTTGATGATGAAACAAACTAAGCACTGTGACTTTAAGCAGCAGAAAAAAAAAATTTTAAGGAGCGATGTTCCGGGATTGACTCTTCAAACCTCAACTCTAGATCTTAGATTTCTGTACCAGAGCCTGGTGTAGCCCATGATGACTTTTACTTGATTTCAGTTTTCCATTCTGTTAGCAAATACTTTTGAGTGCTTGTTATGAACAGGCACTACAGATTTGCAATTTTAAAAAGACAGCCCCAGTGATACACAAATAACAATAAAGTATTTGAAGAAATAGAAATTGCTGAGAGTATATAATGAAGCATTTAACCTAGGAAGGGCTCAAAGAAAATGTCTTGTCTAAGTGATACCTATCTTGAGATGTGAAGAATGAGTAAGGCCTAGCCAAAGTAAGTGAGCAGGGTGTATAGGTACAGAAGGCTGTGAAAAAAAATATTGTTGTCACATTAGATAACCTCATTTAGACAAATATTGTCTCTCTGATCCCTTGTTAAACTGAACTTTCCATTAAGCTGGTGGGCTTTATCTGCAGCTGCAGTTTGACTCTGAAGCTGAACTGATGGGTTAGCAGAAGTTCTGGATGTCTCCTCTGTCACCCCCTACTCCTGAACTGTCTCTAAATTTCATAAACTGAGGAAAGGAAAGGAGCATGATGTTGATATGGGAAAACATCAAGAAAGAAATCATGGAAGTCTGTTATTGAAGAGCGTTTTTATGTTGGAAACTCTGGGATCCCTATAAAACCCTAGGCTAGTAGATCAACCTCTGCAGAAGAGAAAATGTCAATGCACCTTAATTAACTAATGATGAAATTTATGCATTAGTCTCCAGCATGCAAAAGTACCAAAGGAAAACAACCTGATTAGCTTTTTGTCATTCTGTAGTATTCAGAACAATAGCAAATGTTCTGCTATTGTACTGCAGCTTCAGCTGGGGCAGGGTTGTGTGAGCAGACACTGGGAGACCAAGGATAAATACTGGCTTTGGTTCAATAGAAGTTTTTAAACAAGTCAATCTCCATTCTCTCTCTCTGATGACTGTATTTTTCTGTGTGTTCTAATCAAACACATAACTCACTTTCTCTCAAACAGAATGCTCCACCAGGTAAATCATGAGTGACAGCCTGACTTGAGTTCAATCCTGGTTCAATATTGCTCTGCTAACATGCCAGTTATTGGAGGAGGCCTGTTGATCGATTTGTTTTATGTACACATTATTTTGATTCACAGTGATTTTAAGCATCAGAAATTCAGGTGCAATTCTATTCTCAGTCAATCTTCCCAGCATTCTGAGCTGCCTGCTCTTCATTGCCACACACGTGTGCGTGCCAATTCCTTATCACAAGAGAGGATATAAAGATATTACTTATAAAAGTTTCTCTAGTGTGACAGTCGTTTCTAGAGGAAATTATTTCTTCACTAGAAAACAGAAAAAAATAAAGACCTTTTAGATACAGGAAAAAAGCATGTCATATAGAATGGTAAATCTTGTTTTCTCTTATCATTTCCATTATATAATTAATAAAATATATTATCTTAGTTTTTATATTTTAGAATTGTACTTATTAACAATAGTTTTCTTGGTGGGGCTAGTAAGGAGAGATGATAGTGGTGTTATACTTCAATTTTTACTTAAACATTTAAAATTGGAAAAAATAACTTAGTAAAAAATCAATAAATCACATGTAGTGGCCTAAGTTACTTTGTATCAGGAAATTTCAATGTGTGAGAGAGAAAAATTCCTGTGTGCAAGGATTTTTGATGGATTTTTGATGTAACTGATTTAAGCCTGGTCTGGTGGTGCAAGCCTGTAATCCCCGTACAATGGGCCGCTGAGGCAGATTCACAAATATGAGCTTAGCCTCATCAACTTTGTGATTTCGTGAGACCCTTTTCAAAATCAAAAGTGAAGTTAGGTTGGGGATGTAGCTCATTGTGAAGGCCTTCGGCTTTTTTCCCCAGTACCAATAAATAAATAAATAAAATTCAAGCTCACAGAAATCAAAGTGAAACCAATTAGTTATTTGAAGGCGAAATTAAAGTAATGCCTGCTATAATAATTTTTAAATTTAGGAAGAGTCTTTTGCATGTGCCAAAACAATCCCAATAAGAAACGCTAATAATAATTGCTATGGGGACCCGATGTCTTAGTGATATTTTATCTCATAGCTACTTGTGGGTGTAGAAAATATCCAGAATGAGAGCAACTGTTTGACTTTAATGATTTAGTTAAACACATTTATTTTTATTCTTTCATCAAACCTATGGATTTTATATTTCCTTTACACAATTTAATAATGCAATAAAGTATGTTTGTAGATAAGAATTCAATTAGCACTTCAAAGAGATCAAATTAATTCTAACTGCTGCTGTTATTTTCATCTACAAAGTAAAAACTCAATTTCATAGTAGAAAACAATTTTTAAAATCTTACCATCATTTTGATCAGAGAAAATAAACACTGGCTCTTTTAATGGAATGGATTTGAAGTAAAATTCCCAATTTTTTTCCTTTTAATGTTTCTATTTTCTTCAAATGATTGTTATAAGGATGTCAGAGTTAACATTTGGTACATGCTTGGAACTATTCATGGCACACAAAATACTCTAAAATATATTAATAAATAGCAAAATGCCAAATGCACCATTATTTTCTGTAATTATAACGCTTTTGTATTTTTAAATTACCACAAAAAATCAGACAAAGCCAACAAGGGAGAAGTGTTAAGAATTTCTGCCCTAAGTATACTCAATAAAAGTGGTAATGAGTTGACTAATTCTTGGTGTATATTTTTACCAATCACTATGCATTAGCAACTGTAAGCAATATCAATAATAATATGCTTCCCTTTGCTGATAAGAGAAGTTCGGATTTATGTGGCAACTTTATTTCTAATAGTCATTTAAGGACCATACCCCTTTCAATTTGTAGATCCACTATCAATTATGGCAATGCTGTCATTTGTGTGGTCAAAGCAGAGCCTTCCTACACCTGGGTTGCAGCCAAAAAGTAGAATGGAGATGAAATAGAGACATACGTGACCTCTCAAGTCTTAGGGAAGGACATGGCATGTGTCACATTCACTTTTCTATTGGTAAGAGCATGCACATATACTATATGTAATTACAAGCCAAATATGTGTGGGCAGCCTGCACTCTGGCATGCCCCGTGGTCATTCTGATACTCTCAAGGAGAAGGCAGCTTCACTGAAGGGCTAATGGCTGCTGCATAACAGTTCATTCTCCCACACCTTCCTCATTTGTCTGTTTTCATATTTCTTCAAACTCCATTACTTTCTGCTGGCCCATCTGTTTCCATAATTAAACTCTCTCATTATCCCCCCTAACCTGAATATTTTAACTGAGTTTAACAGTCAGAGTCCAGTTAGGAGACAAAAGCCACACTAGTGGTTTATTCATGGGAATTATAATGTAATTATGAACTAAAAATATCATGCACACAGACAGAGATCTCCAAAAAATCAGAAACATCAGATAATGAGAACAGTTGCTACTTCCAGGGTTAACACAGAATAACCACAACAACACAACAACAAAACCACCAGAAATTGTTTCAGTCTCTTCCTTCTTCGCCGTTTCCCACTACCGAGATTCAGAGTTTATTGATGAGGGGCAAACTTAAGCCATCAGGCGTTAGTGTGTGCAGAGGTCATGAAGACCACGGGCCTCAAGTAGGAAAGTCTCTGTTGGTCACCCACAGAATCTTCCTGGGGAGCAGCTGTTTCGATGTTTACGTACTAGGAAGCTTCCCACAGGGAGCACTGGTGAAGTGTGCTAAAAAGTCTGTACCACTGGGTGTCTTCCACTCCTCATACCCTAGGCGTGAGAATGATCAATCACAGCAGAAGCAAAAGGAGAACCTTCTGCCCCCATGGTGCACTTGCCCACAGAATAACAATGAAGTTTATGCCACCCTGCTGACTGGCAAGGGTGACATGCTTATGGTCCTGCTCCAGCTTCATTTAATAGGTCAAGAGAAGGTGGATTTGATGCTAAGTGGCAGCAATTGGATTGCTGGCACGCTGAACAGACATGCCATTAATATGTTGTATCATGTGTTTGGGTGTTTTCGCTTTGATTTTTGTTTGTTGTTTTGAATATATTCATACTGAGCCATTATGTTTTATTTTGAGAGGAGTTCACAATAATTCTCTAAGTTGTTTAAACTGGACATGAACTTGTAATCTTCTTGTCTCAGCCTCTGAAAGTACTGGGGTGGTAGACCTATGTCCCTACAACTGGCTTGTAGCTTAACTATAATAAGATTCTTCATTTTAGTCCTGGATGAGATGAAGAGTGCCATAGTTTCTCCTCTCAACACAAAGAAACAAAACTCAAAAGATGAAGATTACTTTTATTTCATGAGTAATGTTCAGTCTGCTGATTTTTCTTCCTACATCACATGTTAGTGTTTGAAGAGTCTTCAACAAATTTCTTACCTTTATGTACAGTAATTATGAAAGGGAATACTGTCAATTGGCTAAACAATGATGAAAATCTACCCTCTTATAATCTTTGCTAAAACGTTGTTTGGGTTCACTTTTTTTTTTTAAATTTTCTTTCCTTTTCTTTCTTTTTTTTTTCCTGCATTCACACAAGGCAGTCTGTTTCCTAGAATTACTGGTGGCCATCTCCTCAATGACCCTGTCATTATCAGCGTGAGTAGTGAGAAAACGAAAACCAAAGCTGCAGATGTGTTCCTAGAGCCATCTGGCTCCTTTGGAAGGTAATTTACTTACCTAAAAATAACCACATGCATATGGAACCCCCCCTCCCTTCAGGGAACATATCCCTAAAAGTGTTAGCACTCCATTGCGCTCAGTTTACAAAGCAATGCTTTTCTCCTAGGCTTACTGTTCTTTTGTTAATATTCATATGTGATATCTAAGGGGAAAAAAGCAACTCTCACACATCCTAGGAAACAGGAAAAATCTGTTGATAAGATTTTTTTGAAATCAAAAGCCTTTCTTAGGCACATTCATCAATGAGTTTGTGTGTGTGTGTGTGTGTGTGTGTGTGTGTGTGTGTGTGTGTTTCTTTTAAGTTGCTGTAATAGTGTCATATTTTGAAGTAGTAATTTAGAGTTTGATTCCAGGCTAATTTCTTCATATACGGAGCTTAAAAGGTAGATTTCCAATAGATTATGATCATCTTTGGAAATTTCTAGCAGTATATGAGCCTCTTAGTATTAGACATTTGAATTCCTCAAGCATGGGCGTTGCAATCCACATTGTAGATGGAGTCATCTAAATCCCAAGTTTGACTCTCATCCATCATATTTTTTTTTTAATTGAACAGCAGTAGAGATAGATTGACATAGTGGGTACAGTGTTACCCACAGCTGGAGAGATGCAGTCACATTAGCTATGTCATCCCGGATTTCCCCTTCAGAAATCAGTACAGAAATTAATGGAGTTTTAAATCACAACCTTTTTATACTAGGAATATTGATGTCATAGGAACGCTCAGAGAATGCTCATGCATATCAGCTATGTGGTCTCAAGCTGATGGTAGCTCAGTCCCATGACAACATGAGCGTTCTACATAAGACTTCTTGTATTCAAGACCACCCAGGGTACGGGTCTGTCAGCATATGAATGGCTTCCTGAATCTCAAAACTAAATATACATGACACATTAAATACCTAGGACATACCTATATTTCAAATGTCACTTCTATTATTGATAAAATTGGGTTATAAAGGAGAGTGTTGATTTTATGCTTATCTCTATAATTTTACCTGACTTACTTATATCCTAAATTATAAAGATGATATCCTTTATATTTTTATTTTGTCAAAGTCCTTTGCAATAGCTTAGAAGTGAGAGTAAAGTGGAGAAACAGCTGCCCCTTGTAATTCTGTTTCCTGAATACAAATAGTCTTAAATTGCTCTAAATGGAAAGTCTGGAATGAATTCAATCACTGCTTGTTTAAATATATTCAAGCTAATATTTGTGTGTTGGAAGCCTAGGAAAGAACAGCTCTGGAAGATACCATATATTAACTTGTTGCACATGACAATATACAGCTATGGCCTTTTTTTGGTTAGATAAGAGTTGAATTGGTGTCATTCAGAAATTTTTTGAAAGTAAATCCCAGATTTTAAATTTATTTGATCGCAGCATTAAATCCTGAGGAATTTACTATGGATTATATTCAGATTCATTTTGGGAAAAGACCTTTTGGACTTACTCAGTGTGATCAACGTATACAGTAAATGTTTAAGTTTTAATAATATATTATTGTAAAAGCTACATTGCAATGAATTCCCCTCAAAATACTCTTCCTCAATTCAAACACAGTTATCTCATTGGTATTGTCACTTTCTGAAGCAGTTTGGAAGCAGTTCTTTATGACTGCCTCCTGTCTACAGGGTTTGGTCAAAAATCCAGTGAATGTTACTGCCGAGGGCCATTCAATGGAAACACGGTATGAAAATAAACATTATGGTTCATTCTCATTAATCTTATGTAGCTGATCTGGGCCCCTCAGCCTTCTGGATGTTTTTCAAAGTCAAAATGGCCTTGAAAGGTAAACATTTAAGTCAATTCAGTATATCAAAGCAGGCACATTGCACATCTAAAGACACTCATGTAAAAAGGCCATCCAGAACTGCATCAAGAAGTGGCAAGACCCATAGGATAACTGTAGTTTAATAGACAAAGGGAGCGTTTTGTCAGGGATTAATAACAATGTGTCTTTTTTCAATAATGATATTGTTTTTAACATAAAAGGTTACCGTACTTTTCTGATACAATCTCATACATATTTAACCTGAGATCAGACAAATATTTCAGATTTGTGTGTGCTGAAAAAAGAATGAATACTAGTCTTTACCCTTTCCTTCTTTTTCTGAAGACTTATTCTATGAAAAGTTAGTCTCTTTTAAAGATTTTAAAATAAAGATAATTCTTTTATTTTCTTTCTAGAGTTCATTTGTTTAAGGTAAGCCCTGATCTCCGGTTGTGCTAAATAGAGCTGTATTCAACAGTTTTATCGAATACGTGGAATCAAATAGATTTTTGTACAAATTGTTCTTTCTACATGCAGGGTAACAATAAAAGAGAAGGATTAAGAAACCTGAACATGAATACAGGCCTATGGTTGGTGACAGAATCATAAATACGCCTCTAGTCTTCAGAACTGCAGCTCATTTTTTTAAAATAAAAAAAAAAATATTTTCGGGATTCCATTCAATGGGTCTCTCAAATTATTTCATAAGCCCCAGGCCGAGTAACTTTTGTAAAACTTTCTCCAAACCATATTACTACACCAATGCCCGATAAGGCACACTATTTTTCTGCTTGATTCATTCATTATTTTATTGTTCAGCCCATAGTGTGGAGACTAGGAAAAGAAGTTATGGTCCCAAAAAGTTAGAATTTTATAGTTAAAATTGCTATGATTTACTACCTTTGCAGGTATAATGTTACATAAAGTATTAGTTTTATAAAAAATAATAATAATGTCATCTTTGATTTCTACTAAACTGATCTATAACATTGAAGGCATCAATTCTTCCTATAGTATAAATAGTGAGAAGCTATCACAGGTATTTGTAACTCATTCATGCTTATAAATTTGTTATTTCTTTCAGACTTCATATTAATTGTATTAATACATGTGTTTTTTGTGAGGTTAAAATTTTGCCCCCTAGATTTATTTTCTTAAATCATTAAAATCAATAGAAAATATTTTTGTATACTATGAGTCACATTTACTAAAAATTTTTGATATAAATTTTCCCAAATACTTTATAAGAGATATTAGTCTCTATATTTAAAAAAGAAAATAATTCCTGTAGGCAAAATTAACTTACCTTCGCCCTCAGTGGGTCAACTCAGACCCAACTTTGTGGCCAGGGGAATTCCGTGTGTTGACTGGCTTAGGCCAAGATTGCTGGCCTAAATCCAATTGAAATAAATACTAATATGTTTGAATCAAAGCAATCCATAAAATGGAGGGGGAGGGTGAAATCAATTCATTTCAAATTGCATAATTGCTATAGGTCAAAAAAGAACAAAATGGGGTAAAATGAGTGCTTGGAAGACAGGCACCAAGACTGACAGTAAGATTAATTAATAACTTTGACTTCACTTAACACATTCACTCAGAAACAGTCTACATGAGACTATGAAGAAATTTAACACAAATCAATAAATTAATTAAAATGCTTCCATGTTATAGCCAAAGAAAGTAAAGAGTTATTGAACTAATTTTCAATTTAATGTGTCTCTAAATAAGCACAAAATTTGAAGACTATTGAATATATCCCAGACTATTTCCTGCTCTCTGTTAAAATCAATACAAAGTTATAGCACACTTATTAATGAAAATTACAGAATTTATAGAAGCTTTGGTCTTGGGCCTAAAGAGATTAACAACTATGATTATGAACCAACATGAAAACACATAAGACAATTGCAGAGGACACGCATTGGGTCTATAAGTGAGGTCAAGAAGTTTGAGACAGGAAAGATAGCCTGCCTGGGGACAGAAGAACTTGACCAGAACGAATGGGACTGAGTATAACAGAATAGAAGAGCCTTAATTTACATTTGAAATTCTAGCATGAAGACTGGTTTCAGACAAATAAAAACTGAATTCCTCATCTAAATAAAAATATTCAATTCAGTAAGGTTTTACAAACATATACATCTTTAACTCTTACAAGCCCAGAAATGTGAGAAAAAGATAGTATAAAGGTCAGTGTTGGGGACAAAGCAAAAATCCAGTGTGACATGTTGAAGGAATGAATGAATACAAAAGACTTATCAAAATTGATTTCAATGTCACAGGGTGCAAAAAATGAAATTAGCATTTTTAAGTTTTCCAAGGTATGAAGACTCTTCCTGACACTTTAATTCCATCATTCATAAAATATAGGAATGCATTTCATATTCTCATTACCCACACATGGCCATGACTTGGAGCAAGTTCCTGTGTTTTCTGCTATTGCTTCTTGTAAAAGAGGTGACAAATTTTGGTCGGATCACACACATAGTCAAAACAACAAAAAAACTTTAGTATGTAATGATATCTCATTGCCACCAGGTGTCAGATATTATTTCAGCAAAAGTATATTGTTTTGGGATAGAACACTTCCTGAGAATTTTGGGGAAATTAATTATTAATGATGTTTAAGGAAAAAATATGAGTGCTACAGAATTCAATAGTGTTTATTTACATCTTTGCTGAAGTATTTATACAGGTGTGTATAAAAGAGATGTAAAATAATTCTTTGACATGCTGATAGAAATGTACTAAAAGGGAGCTAACGAAAAAATTATCTGTGCTCCACAACCGTGCGCGTTTTCCAAAGCCACTCTTTCATTTTCCTCTTTTCTCACACCCCTCTTCCTGTTCTCTTATTCATCCATCCTTCCCATAAGCCCCCACTTTTTTTCCTCTCTCATTCACTTACTTGCGAGGGCACACACGATCTCATCCATTTCCAAGCTCACTACTATTTCAAACCTGTTTATTTCAGTCAATTAAAAGTAACTGCAAGCATTTACTGTGACCCCGTGTAAGATAGATTTCAGTGTCCAAACATAGCATCATTTGGTAGAATGTCTACTTGTACAAAAAAAAAAAAAATACTCACTGGTTACTTTGTTGAATATTTATCTATATTATTTTACCATCAGCCCTGCTTATTATATGGCCTGCATGTATGAGAAAATAAATATAGATAATTATTCATTAGCCAAAGCATTCTGTCCTTCAAATTCTTGAGATTATCTCAATTGTTTTATTTATTTTTTTGTCTATATGATCATTGGTACTGTTTACAAGATCTTGTGAATCAAAAATTTGAAAATAGCATATAACATCTGTTAGATAAATTCAACTGTGTTTTTAGTAGTTTTACAAATGAGAAAGGATCTGTATACTCACAATAAGAAGAAATACCCTTTAAAATATTTGCCAATAGAGAAATCAGATTTTGTGTCATAAATGAATACTCAGCAAGTATGTTGAGTATAACACACAGAAACACACCATTTTATTTTTTCTTGATGGGACACTCAATGTCATATGTAAAATGAGAGCTAAGAGTTGAGAGACACAATAGGGCTTGTAGAGAACAGGATAAAGGGTGTGAGAAAAGAGGACACTTCATTTGACATTTAAAATGTGTCACTTTGAAAATAAGCAGAAATTTTTGTGAATATATATGCATATATTAAACACAAACAATAATGTATAGCATTACAAATCATAGACAAACACTAATAGTTAAATACATATCCAGTCTCATACACAGAAATGTGTCTCTTTGATTTGTTATGAAGTGGTCACAGATGTGTAAATTTAGTTTGATAAGTAACACATTAAGTCTTAATTGTAGTTTTCCCACAACCAAATGAATTGCATTGAATGTGTTAGTTTCCATTTCTCCTGAAGTAAGTTAAATATAAGTTTTTTCATATTTTCACTACATTGTCTAGTTAGTTGACATAGATTTTAAATACTATTCTTCTACCTTTGTGGTTCCCACTGTTGTTCACTTAAACTCATTTCCAAAACTTCATCTTTTTAAAATTTAAAAATAAGCTAATTTTCTCAGGAGTATCTTTAAATATCAGAGAACATCTATAAAATACATATAAATGTATATAAATTAAATACACATACGATTTAAGTTTTTAACTTATGAGAAGTGTCTTTGAATAGCATACATACACTGAATAGTTGAATTTTTGTACACAGAGCTTTAGCAATGCAAGGCTGTCTTGGTATCAGCTCTGCCTTGCCTGATAGATGGCATTTAAAAATATTTTCATTATGTAATTAAAATTGTATTGATAATACAATATGAGGATTTGTTTTAAACTATTGTATTTTTGACTAGTATTTATTTTGACAGATCTGGTCATCATTCAGAATATATTCAATATATGTGAATGAATGAATCTGAAATTATCATTAATAGATCATTTAAGATTCCGTATCAATGAACTGTAGAATTATGTTTTGGTTCTACTTTGTCTACTGCTTAATAATTACTGTTTCCTTTTTCTAATATGCTCCTATCAGAGGATAATTACTGTTTTCTTATTCTAATATGTCTCTACAACTTGAAAAGATATTTTGCAGAACTTTCACGTGTCAGGAAATGAATTTGTTTTTAATATCATATTTGTCTGAGAAGCAAATCTATATCCAAAATCTTTGTGTTGTAGTTTTCTTAATTTTGACTCTCCTATGAGTGAAAGTTTTGAAGTTTTCACTCCTTTTCCCTTTAATGTTACAATGTGTATTAATGTTTGTTTGTTTTGAATTTAAAACTTAAAATCCTTTGAGGTGGAAAGATGTTATTAACTTCTAGATTCATTTTGTTAAGGACATATAAACACACACACACACACACACACACACACACAAATACTCACAAAAACACACAAATAAATCTGTCCATCCCAAGTGAAGAATATGTTTGGATAAAAATACTGAAAATATTAGAATTGTTCTGGTTTCTAAAGACTTTCTAAAGACTTGACAAGTCATTATGTAGACAGTAATTCTAGTTAAAAAATTTAAAGAATGTCATATTCATGCATAATTTCCCACCTTCAAACATACTGATATCTTTGAAAAAACTCTTGCTAAAATAAGCAAAAGAAAATGTCTAAACCAGGCCCTGTGGCCATTTGTGCACTTTGGGAGGCTGAGGTAGAAGAATTACAAGTTTGTCTGTGCAATTTAGAGGGACCCTGTCTTTAGTAAAATATAAAAAGGAGCTGGGATATAGCTTAGAGCAAGGACTCTGGGTTCAGTCTTTGCTACAACAGACTGAAGGAGAGAGAGAGAGAGAGAGAGAGAGAGAGAGAGAGAGAGAGAGAGAGAGAGAGAGAGAGATTCTAATTATAGTCAGAGGGTAGAAGACAAAGGTCAGAATTTCGGCACTGACCAGTTTAAAAAGGGGTAGGAATTTTAGGGAGCATGCATGATAATGCTGGCCCAGTTAGGACCCTACCTGTTTAATACCACTTTAGATTAGAAGAGAAACACCAACTATTCCTTTGATCTCATGATCTTCTTAAAATGTTCATCTTTGTGGACCCTGTATTCTCCCTTCCTTGGCGAGACAATGTTGAGTAGAAGGCTGGGATCTTTTCTACTGCTGTGGGAAAATGCAGACACCCGAATTTCCACAACACCAAGACCACACACAGAGAGGCAGAGATAATTTTCCAAACAGAAATAGAATAGCAGTTAGGAATAATGGTCTACAACATACTACAAATAAAATTTGCAAGGGATAAAATATTGTCCCTGTGAAAATACTATTGGATTACTGAGGAACTGATAGGCACAATTAAGGATCTGAAGTATTGCAGACATTTGAGGAGTCAAGAGTGTACGTGGCCCCAGGATCCTGTGTGGAGCTTCTATTTCCGTACATTATGTCTATCGTCTCACTGTTAAACTGAACAGAATTCCTGTGTAATTTCCAGTGTCTGTACCACTTGATCTTTATAATTCATATAAGCTTAAGCCATAAATATAGAGAGGAAGTAAGAAGAAAAACATGTATTGCAGAGATGTAGAATAAAGTGTGTGTTAAACTGATCAGCATCTATGAAATTTGTTAAAGGCTGGAAAAACGTAAGGTTTTATTTTTCTTTTTTGAGAGAGGAAACATTAGCTATCCTGACCTCCCTGTCTTCTCTTTACTTTGCATGTCATAAATCCAATTTCATGTCTTAAAACTGGTAAGAAATGATAAGTGGCAGCTTTATAGAAAGCACGGTGTAGGTAACTTCTAACAAATGGGCCATTGGCGGGTATTCATGTCACTAATTTAACACATATGAGAAGAGAAGATTTATTAGATGTTTCAAAATACACAGAAAGAATGGACATCTTTCATACATGCATCTAAAATTTTCCTCATAGAGAAAATTAGAAATACAGTTTAACACAAATTTACGTCTGGCCACAAGCTGAAGCAGAAGTTGCCTATTGGCTGCAGCTGGTGCCTGTCAGACTGCAAGGCGCACGGTGTACCAGCCGAAGTCTGTCAACAGGGAGGCCAGCATCAGGGCAACATGATAGTCAAAACAGGACGGATCCACAGTCTAAACAAGATGGCAGGAGCATTTGTGCAATTAGCAGCATCAGCAAAAAAAAGAAGTTGCGTTTGAAATACTCTGCCAGAAACCCGACAAAGGGCTGAATGCTTATTTTGCCGTAATAGTGTTATATTTGGCTTAAAAGAATCAATGCCATGATGACAAACACTGCATAGACACAATCAGGGATAGAGGGGAAACTGATAAAACAGTCGTAAAATTGAAACCTTACTCCGGCTGTTGCAGTCCTAAGCAGTGCTTACGCAAAACCATTAGTCACTTCCTGACCCATGTCTGCACCCACGGTCTGTCTGTCTCTTGTGTGCCAACTTTGTACGTGGCATTGGGATAAATTTTGGTTGGCTGAATTTTCAAAGCAAGCATGTATAGTTCACATTATTATTGTTGACATAAAGCACATAGTCACATGAATCAGTAGAATCAGTATTATTGCTGTTAATGTATTTCATAGTAAAATGCTTTAGGAATATTTTATTATTTATGTAACTCTCACCAAAACTCAGATTATTAGTAGTGCCAATAACTCAACTAACAATGTTTACTGTTTGATTTAAGTTTTAGAAAAACAATTATACTTGGTCCCCATTATGAATTACATGTCCAGGATGACAAATGGGACACTTGTGAGCACTGTTATAGTAGAAAGATTGAAACTGTGAGGTAGGACAAATCTTAACTTGGATGCTGGTCCCAATGTTGGACTTTTGGCAAACTACATAAACCTTTGGATTTCCTTATTCTTATATAAAGCATAAACATTACACACAAATGAATATAAAGTGAGAATATTATTGCTTTCTCACAATGCTTAACGCAGAGCAAGTATTCACAAGGCAAAAGTAATATTATTATCGCTGTTATTATTATGAGACTAACGGTGAAGTGTGCTTCATAAATATTTAAGATTTATTTAATTATCACGGCAACTCGGATTACTCAGAGCACCAAAACCTGAACTGGTAATTGTAAAATTCCCACACAGAACAGACACAGTGCTAAGAACTTCGTGCCCCCAAACTCCTGAGTCTATGGTCATCCCAGTGTCTCTACCCCTGAGAGCAGAGGTGCATGGAAGGTTTGATCACACAAGGATGATTTTATTTTCCAGTCTTATTTCCAAATCTGATGTTCACTTCACTTCTCCCACTCAGGCTACAGTTTTAAAAATGACAGCAACAACAAAAACATCATTTGTGATTGATCTAAACAAGCAGAGAGTGAGTCAAACTTTTCTTACATTTCACTTTGAGCTTTATGGGATTATTTATTGTTGTTGTTTGGCAGTACTGGGAATGAACCCAGGTCCTTTGCCCTGAGCTACCTCCTGGCCATTTCTTTTTATTTGTTAATTATTTTTTGTTGGTGCTGTGATGGAGCCTCACTCATTGCTAACTTGCCCCACCTGGGCTCAAACCTGTAATTTTCCTGCCTCAACCTTCCAGAGTGCTAGGAGTATAGGTATACACCAATATGTCCAACATCCTTTTTAAGTGCCATCAAATATTTATAGACAATTTTATCATAAATGATGATTTGTCTTATAATTCATGTATCTATTTGCTAAATGTAGCATAACAATTTTTATCATGCATTAAGTACATCATATGAATTAAGTAAATTATACAATGTCCTTCATAAAATGTAATAATAATAATAATAATATATTGTGTCATTGTATGATTATATACCCTAACCTTACCTAAATATTGTCAGTCTGATCAAAGCATTGTAGGTGTAGATATCATTTTGAAACACAAATATCAACATTTTCATAGCCTGGTAGAATCTAATAATATTGGTTTAAAAGAAAAGTTAATTTGTTTTATATGTCATAACTAAATAAATCACTTTTGGATAAACGAGCATTTTAAAAAATATTTTATTCTAAATATTTTATTTTTATTTATAAATAGCATTTTCTTATTTTTATTTATATTCTATTTTAGATTAATACTTATCACCTAAAAATTTAAAAAATAGAATGTAATTTAATATTTTCTTGATTTTTTTTTCAGTCCTAGGGATTGAATCCAGGGCCTTTGCACTAGGCTACACTTTATTCTGAGATAGATTATCCCTGAATCTTTAAGTTGCCCAGGCTAGATTTACACTTGCCATTTTCTTGTTTCAGGTTCACAGATTTCTGGAATTATAGGTGTATGCTACAATACCTGAAGTATAATGTGATATTTTTAATTGAAAATGTTATCTAAATCCTTCAATTGTTTTAAACTTGTCACAAGTTCTAAAATCATAATACAATACCTGCAGTTTGGAAGAATATTTTCTTGATAAAATATTTTTAGGGACCATCATTAAGATAATCATTTAAAACTATGAATTTCACAGGTATTATTCTAATTTTTATTTATTCCCTTTTTTTTACATCTTTATCTTTCAAGTAAAATCAGAATACAGTATGGCATAGGCCAACATATCAAAATTTGGGAAGTATGAACCCAGCCCCATTCCCAAAGTTTTTGTCAACAACGTATTGTTCCCAACTCACTCAACTTAAATGAGTGTCTTACTCTTGCTTGCACAGGTCTGCGTTGTGTACCCATATGTGACTTGCCAATGCCTTTCTTCGAACTGCTCTATACACAGAATTTCCTCTACTTTCACTGTTTCTTTTCTCTTTTTCCCCCCAAAGTGATAACCCCATTTGTGTTTCTTGAGTTTCACTGCAATTACTCCTGACAACTTGTGGAATTTCCTAAGGATATTTTATATTCCCATTCTTTTCCTCGGAAGTGCTAGGGATGTCACTCTCCACAACTTATCTGCCAAATTAATGTTCATATCCACCACTCAATCATCAAAGTCACTGATTAAAATGCTCAACAATACGTCTGGAAGCAACCACTGTGGAACATTACTTATTTCTCCTGAACTTGGCAGTGGCCCATCAAATACACCTCACTCCATAATCCTAAAGCTCTGTGCTATAACCTAATGGTGGTTGAAACAAGACAATGTGTCCTGATTTATTGATGACTGTTGGCATTCAGTACAGGTCAAAAACTTGTATGAAATAAAATTGCGTTGGGTCTATTGCTTTTCTCTCATTTTTCTTGCCTGTCATTCTATCAAAATGGCATTTGACTTTAGAGACAATGTAAGTACCTTGCTGGTAATTAACAAAGCAGTTGATCTTCTATGTTGGCAATTAACAGAAAAATGATTCATATATATATATATATATATATATATATATATATATATATGGAATATAGACATGAATCTGTCTAAACACCCCTGTGCACACATTGTTTCCATTTGTAATAATTGAACTGTTCCTAATGTGCACACTCTTAACATACTTAAGAAATTTAAAAGCTTGAAAGCTGACCAGATGTCTTTTCCCACTTATGCACCTTGAGATGATACTTTGAATGGTCAATACTTGGATTTACTGGTAACTCTGGTTGGTACCTTGTTATTCTCCATATCCAATACTGCTATCTGAGCTACAAGTGATTATAGAAAAAAAAAAAAAACTTTCCTCTTTTTATCTTTTTAATACGTCCTCAGATAAATACACCATGGTTGCTTTTTCCCTTCCCTTTTTGGTCACTATCATTTAGAAGTTCAAAGTATGTAAGTTTTTGGTTATCAATAATGTAGCTGACCAAAAGAGTCAATCTGTATTGTACACTTTGTGGTCACTGTAGTCGGCTTTTGCCAATACTAGTTGGCTTCTCTAATTCAGTTCAGATGCTGCCTGACCTTGTGATTCACATCTTTCTTGGAACTTAATTAGATAATTGAACAACAATCAACTTACTCACTCTCCATGGCCCTTCAAGCTAGAAATGTCAATAATAATTCTTCTTTACAGAAGCAAATTCAGGGTTGATTTAGAGCTACTGGTCTGCTTTGGTAAGTATTCCAAACATGCCCTGCCTACTTGGTTGATTTGTTACTGTACAAGAATTTATTGTTCTTTTTTCTTCCTCAAATATTAATTTTGTGATTGGAAGATAAGATAAACTAAAATATGCATTGTTCCTATTGTGCTTTCAGAAGTAGAAAATAAAATTTTAAATGTATTGACAATAATTTTTTAGAAGTCATTACAAAGAACACCATGTTTAGTCCAAACTAAAAAGGGGAGATTTCATGTCAATTGGAATACTATTTGTCAAGGGTTACTGGCAGTGTTAACCCAGAGTAGTTCTCAGGGCAAGTTGGTCAGACAAGCCTGGAATTAGCTTACTTGATTTCTAGCTCATTTTATGAATTTTGCTAAGTTTGCTCATTCTGGAATGACATGCTATCAATACTCAAGAATTATGAAGCTAAGTGAAATATGAAAGAGATTAGTGAATATATTAGAGTAGCAGACATTTTCCTCCTACTGAGGATCGAATCTAGGACCTTTATTCTGAGCTACTTTTCCAACACACTCTTTTATAAAAACTTTTTCTTCTCTTATTTTTTTTTTTTCTTGAGACAAGTTTTTACTTGGTCACTAAATTGCCAAGTCTTGGCTTAACCTGGTGATCTTCCTGACTCAGCCTCCCAGAGTGCAGGGATTACTGGCAGCTGATCCACTCACCTCCACACCTACTCAGGCTCTACATTTCAGTGAGAAGTGTCTGGTAAGGCCATCACATACCTGTGTCTGGACATAGACACAGTCTCACTGTGCAGCAGTATTTCTGGAAATATGTAAGAAGCCTACTTGTGAGCACACATAAGCAGGCAGAAAGGCAGATAATCTACTAAGTTATCCTTACCTAGAACTAAAGACAGTCTTTTGCCTCTGCTAGGATGATCATTTATCATATCTGGCAATGCCCACTCTGTTGGCAACACTAAATAGCTAACAGTCTTCTCATTCTATTCCTATGTTCTTTTGATGACTTCTTAAAAAAAAATCCAGTATTTTTGGTGTGTGTGTGTGTGTGTGTGTGTGTGTGTGTGTATGAGTGTGTGTGTGTGTGTGTGTGTGTGTGTGTTTGTAGTGTCAAGGTGCCTGTCCAGCATTTCACAAAACCTTCAGTTATACATACTTTGACGTAAGAATAAAAGTATTTCCTGTCAAGGATCAATTCTGAGACTATTTTTAAGTATTAAATATTTCCTGAGTAATAAAATTAAGTGATAACATGTAGCAAAGCATGTTTTAAAGATTTTCTGACAAAACAAAAATTAGAAAAAAATGGATAAACTGGGATCTAGAGGAAAGAATTACTTTAGAAATTTAAGTTTAGAAACTACAATATCCATCTGATTCTTGTCTTTTGTGCTAGAAATAATCTTGTCATCTTTTGGTGATTTATTGCTTTGTTGAGGAAATGCTTCTGCAAATCATAAATTGAATTAAAGTATGATTTAAAATCTAATTACTTAGTTTCACTGGCTATGTTAAATATTAAGTTAGCACATATGTATCAGGGAATACTAAACTGTATAGAGCAATTATAACATACTGCCACCCTTGATGAAAAATTTTGTGATAGTACTAGATGATAAAATAAATCAAATAACTTTTCTTCTAACAAAAATAAAGGAATTAAGTAAAATGCTAGTATATAATTTAAAGGAATCGATCAACTATTGACAATCACATACATTAATATTGTTTAGATGTAAAGTTTCAGGGAAGTCTTTTTAGTAGAATTAGGAGTCTGAAGGTGAGTTCAGATGTTTGGTAGGATGTTATAAGCATTATAATCTCAGAAATAGAAGTAACTCAAAAGAAATTAAGAATATCAACAAAGAGAAACTGAGCAGAGAGAGAGGTAAAATGTAAATGCTGCACAAATAAATTATTAAAATTATCACCCAGGGTGTCTGGGAAGCCATTAATAGTAAAAACTGGTTACGATGTCACTTGGGAATGTTTTTGAACCCCCTCTCATTATTTCCTTTAAAAACTGAAAATACTATTTGTGTAAATATGTTGACATCTCAGATAGTTTTACAGAATTTTCTACCCTATATATCCTCTGAATATAGATTTCATTGATTTCTATTTCTGCTTTTATTAACAAAAAAACACATTTGTTTCCCAAATTTTAAATAGCTTACTGAAACATAAACCGTAAGCCATTCAAACCTATTTCCTGACCTCTAACAGCTGAGACTCCTCTGTTACCTTTGCCTACAAGGACTTCAGTAGGTTGTAGCACTTGGGCAATCATGTTGATTTTCATAAAGGAGTGTTCTTCGGATCGTAGTGTCATTTCAATGTAATTGATGCTTGAGGGTTTTTGAATATTTAATTTTGTCAAGAGAGGTCAAAAGAAAGAGATGTCATGTTATTTTTAAGTGTTTTAAGAGAGAAAATTAAATACTGAAACAAGCCCATAAAAATTGATGGAAACTTCCTCAGCTGCAATATCAGTCTGAAGGGAGAACAGTGATACTGTGCAGAGATTAACATGCACCTACAGAAAGATTAAATGTTTTCCATTATTTTATAGTAATTTTAACAGTTACTTTAGAGAATATAGTTTCTGCCTATTATGCCCATATGTTAACAATTGACGCCGTTGTTGCTACTATTTTAAAGTAGTGTCAGGATTGTTGTACATATGATACTAAAAATAATCTGGGTAGATATACATGTAAGCATGTAAGCATTATCAAATGTCCCCTGAAATAGTGTGACTACTTGCTTTACACAGCTCAGAATTATTGACAAAAAGTTAGTGTCTTAGTAACTGTGCTTTAGAAATTTAAAAAAAAAACATTAATAGCTAGATATTGAAATTTACATGTTAAAAACATGTAGTTTCATGATACTTCTAACACAATATCATGCAATGATGTGTAAAGAATACAGTCTCCATGTTGTTACTGCTCAACTCTTGGAATGTAATAACACTTTCTTAATATTTAGTTTCTTCGTCTTATTGTTTGAAGTCTTTCTTGTGGTGATAGAATTGAAGCCAAGATACAGACAGACTAGGACTAGGTGAGATGGTGACTTGGAACGGGAAATGTATTGCTTTTCCAGGAGTTAATCTGGCTTGGTAAACAATCAGGAATTTCAATCTAACTCATGTACTTATTTTTAAAGTCTTGTTCAAAGCAATTAGTACAGCATTTTTTGTATGTAGTTTGATTTTAATGATAAACTAATATTTAGTCTCTGTATTTTGTCATTATACAAATCAGAGGTTTTATCCTGAGATCCAAAAGGCATTGGAAATCAAAAATCATCTCGAAGTAGCGACAATGAGTAGTACTCCTGGATGGGTTACAGGTTTATAAACGCCTGCACTTTTGGGGAGAAAAAGCTTATGTCTCTTAAATGTTATGTGTATCACTGGCCTAACAGTAAATGAAGTATAGGTGTTTAGCAGACCCCAAAGGATCAAAGGCCACTGGAAGTACATGTCCTTATGTGTCTAGTATAAAATAGTTTAATTTTTAAAACAGGGTCATCTATTCCATTTATATTCCAGTCTATAATTTTAATCATTTGGCATACTTTTGCAAGGGAATTATTGAAATTGAAATTTTATTTTTAAATCATGCTTACTGGATACATTCCCAAGATATATTTTAAAAGTGTAAAATTATTTAGAATAAATGTGTTGTGTTTCCTACACCACTCATCTGGAGAGGCAATCACTGTTTTGTGTTTTTGTTTGATACTGGACAGAAAAATAAATAAATGAATAGCTAAAAAAGTATACCTTTCCCCTCTGTCTCCTGCCTCTCTCTCTCTCTCTCTCTCTTTCTCTCTCTCTGTGTGTATGTGTCTAATTATACTGTGCTATAAATACAATTCTGCATTTTGATTTTTAATTTTTAAAGTATAGATTAAAGATCAGTCGACATCAATCCGTGCAGAAATATAGTGCCTTTTTTTAGCATCTGCAAATAACCCTTTACAGATGATCCATGATTTGTATAACCTTTCCTCTATTAGTAAACATTTAGATTATTTCCAGTAACTTACTTTTTACAAGCTACAATGCATGAAATGCTTAGTGTGTGTGTGTGTGTGTGTGTGTGTGTGTGTGTGTGTGTGTGTGTATTTTTATTTTCCCAAGTTATTTTTACTAGGATGCATTTATGATATACAATTGCTGTATCAAACCTCACAAATTTGTGCACATAAATGTATTGTTAAGTTCATATTCAATTTCCCTCCATTTTCTTTCTCTCCCACCCTCTCCTCGGCACCCCCCCTCCATTTTTGCAAATCCATCTCTTTGCTTCCTACTGGCTCAGTTGTTTGGCTCTGTTACTTATTTATACTTTTGGCTTCTCATATGAAAAAGAAGTGTAAACCATTGATATAATCTCCTGAGTCTGACTCACTAAGAATAATGGTCTCAAAAGATTCAAATCTGTGTTTATGGCAGAATAGTATTCCATTGTTTATACATACAATATTTTCTTTATCCATTCATCTATTAATGGACATTTCACCATATTCTATATGTTAGCTATTATTAGTTGTGTTGCTATAAATACGGATATGTATTTTCTCTGGTATATATTGTTTTAACTGTGTTAAAAGATACCCAGAAGTGGTATCCCTAGGTTAAATAGAACATTTATTCTCAGTTTTTCTTGTTTCATTTTCTTTCTTTCTTTTTTTTTTTTTTTTTGAATCTCATACTGCTTTTCACAATAGTTGTACCAGTTTACAGTCCCATCAGCAATGTCGGTGTTTTGTTTTGTTTTTCACATCTTCTCCAGCATCTAATTGTTTTGTTTCATTTAATTCTTGATAAACTTCTGTCCCCCTGGGAGAGATAGGACCTCAGTGATTTTCTTTTGATTTACATTTTTCACATGGTTGAGACCATTGAAAAAAATTTCATGTATTTTTGACCATTCTTTGCAGCAAATGCTTTTGCTGTGGTGCAGTGGCATAGGGGCAATTCCTAGAAGTAGAATTACTGGTTTAAATTGTAAAATCTTATTTAATTTTCAGAGACATTAGAAAAAATGTCCTGCATACCTATCATCAATTTACATCTTTGCTAACAGTGAAGTATATATGATAATGTAATTTTTGAAGATTTATCATCATTTACACAAATATAATACATGCATTAGATTGGAGAAATAATCAGATTAGTCTTATAATTTAACTTGTTCTTGTTGAGTGACAATAATTTATAGCTTCTTGTTTTAGATCTCTCATTCTTCCAATCTCTACAAATACCTCATATTGTGGAATAATGCAATGATTCCTTTTTCTAATATTTAATTGAAATCTTATGTTTTTTTGGTACAATTGTACAGTAATTCTTATTGGTCTCATAGTTCAATTACTGCACCAGACATTTAGTCAGCATAAAAATGTTAATTATTATTAAATAATTAGTTTAATGATGGAAGACTTCCAGAACTGCTCTAGAAAAATGGCAAGAACATTTTCATATCACGTTAAAAGATCAGATCACAGGTACCAACAGCCATTATTGGAGTTGACAATGTAAAGAAAAAGAAGGAAAGAAAAGAAATATCTGAAATCAATTGGAATAAGAGTCAAAAAGAACTGAATTATATTACATAAAAGAGAATAATCAAATATTAAAAGTTGAGTAGTTATTTCTATTTATATACTTTCCTTGTCTATGAAAATGTTGAACTGCACCAGCAAATGCTACACTTTTGTAGCATTCCAATCCTGATAGTAAAAAGGAAATGCTAAAAATGCTATGAAAACTGTGTTTCACAAATTAAGAGAAATTCAGACATGATTAAAAAATAATCTAGCATGCCTAAACTAACATTTCATATGACTTCTCATTAGTGACCCCGGAAAACAATTCCATCTAAGTAGTTTGTTATCATCCACTTAAATCAGACTCTCAAATTTCATCACAATCTTTTCTTTTTAGGGCATAACAGTTCAATGCGTGTGGACATTGATGTAAATGGAGCTCAAGGAAACGGGCAGCCCTGGTACCTATCACTTCAACTGTTAATGAATCTTTACACATGCCTTTACTAACAAGGTGATAGATGTTTGGACATCTGTCCTCTCTAAACCATAAGAGAGGGTACTGCGAGTGGATACTGAGTTCAAACTTCAGACCTTTGCAATCTGCATATGTAAAACAAATGTTTTCAAAATATGAAAGAAATAGTTCTCTCTTTTATAAGATTGCATAATTCTAAGATCAGCGCCCATCTGTGTATATATATTTTTTTCTTTTAGCTTATGTTAATGGCTTTATTTGGCAACTTAATGTTTTCCTTTTTCCTTCTAACAGCAGGTGAAAGAATTCATAAATCTGCCATGAACAGTTGCCAATGAATATTCATATCTGGAATGTCTGATTGCAGCAGTTTGACATTTTTATTTGATTTCCATCAAGAAAGAGAAACGCTTTGTTTTTTAATTTATAATGCATTCTAATTGGTTTTCACATTTTATATCACTGATTAAGTTATGATTATCAGTATTAAACACTTTATAAAATAAGAATATTTAGTATAACCTGGGATTTTTTCATTAAGAATGAACCTTGCAAACTCACAGAAAATAGAATATCTTTGTGCTATTGCATAATTTGTGTATAAAATTATCCACAATGAACACTTCCACTTGTGATCCTGAAGGTGTGGTGCTCCTTATATCGTATACGCTCGGTTCCACTTTTGGGTCAGTAGATCTAGTCTCTGGTGATGTAGAAGATTCATGAGAAGATATCACAGCTTTAATGTAACATATTTGCTATAGCTTTTGCTACACGAATGAGACGTATTTGGTTCAATGTATATCAACATGGGCTCAGCAGAATTTTAGTGGAGACTTGTCAAAAATCAAGGCATTTTCAGGAGCAAAACTGATATATTAATTAATTAAAAGTTGACTTTCTAATGATCTCTAACTGCATCATCTTTAAATGAATGATACAGAAGACTCATCTGGAAAGCCTGGTAGAAGGTGGATTTCTGGTCGTCTTCCCTGGACAATGCTATTCATTAAGTCTACAGTGCAGTCCTTTGATTTTTACTTCTAAAAAGGCTTATGTGGAGATGATGATGCTCTATCACACCACGATGAAGTAAATGTGCTATATATTTTACGAAAGGAGTGAAAAACCTTATCATTGCTCTATGTTCTTTTTAATCCTCTTATGAAGTAGAATTTGAATTTCCCAGATTCACTATTCTTATCAAAAAGCTAAAAATAATAAAGAAGTATATTCATGCATGTATATTTTTAGTCACCTATAAAAAATACAAGAGAAAAATAGCTGAAAGATTAGAAGAAAAAAGAGCCATGGGAATTGGAAAGCATGTTTCCCTAATTTGTTATTGAACATAAGCTTTTACTTTTAGTTGCAATTTATGAGATGCTAATTTCACTGTTTTGCAAAGGGAGAACATATGTTTTTGAATTGTTTTAATTTTAATACAACCTCACTACCTGAAAGAAATAATGACCAATTGAGTTTCAGCACTAATAATGAGCTTATTTTTTCCTGTGTTTGGTGATAGTTTTTAAGAAAAAAAACCATTGTTTTACCAAGACTTTGTAAGAGACTGAACCTTCTTACCTTAATTTCTCTATTTCACCATCTTTCTCTCCCAAACATTTTTTATCTTTGATGCCAGGCCTCTTTCTAAAGCAGTTATGTGATCATGCAACTCATTGACTTAATTAAAACACCTCATCAGATGTCCTTTGCATTTAACAAAAACAAGCAATTCTTAGTATTGCTCACAAAGGTCTTCATAATGTTAGCTCAGCCTACATTGTTAGAGTTGTAGCTAAGCCTTTTATGCCAACTCCAAAACACAATTTAGGATTATTTATAAATATTTTATGTTCTTGAGCTCCTGACCTCCATTCCAAAGATGCTTTAATTTCTTTCTCACTTAATTCCTATTTGTTCTTCAATATAGAGTTTGGTGTTGCACATCTCTTGAAATTTTTTTCCTTAGGGTCCTGTCCCTATTAATCGCCCCATCTCTAGATCTCCATTAGAGCACTCATGGGCTCTCACACATCTAGCTGCACTATTTGTCTTCCTCCTTCTTAGTTTTCAGGTTCTAGGACAGACTGTAGCATTCGTCTTTATGTTTACTACATTACTAAGATATAGCAGCAACTTGGCAAAAAACTTTAAAAAACGAATTTACTACTAACCGTGAGTAAGAGAAATAAAATGGGATAGCTAAAGTGAAATAGGTGAAGAATCTGCTAAGCCAATGACCTTGGATTTATAATGGTATTGCATGAACATATCTTGTAGTATCTTGAGTGAGGTGGCACAAAGTGAAGGATGACTTAAGCGATTGTATTTAGACTGTAACACTAAATGGGGGAGAAGCAAAGTATATGGACAGTTGTGGGGTGTTGTTGCCGCTGGAGAAGTTAGAGAGATGTGAAGAGATATAAAAACACACTGACTGTGCCTTTGGAAACACAGTGATGAGAAGGAAAAGCATTTTTTTCATGTGGAAGATGATGAGATTTTTTTAAATTGTATTTAAGAATAGGTCAATGGAAATAGGAATATCTTTCTGCAAGCAAAGAAAAAACCAGCACCATCTACTCATCCAAGTGAGTTTTTGGAGCTGAAATCTTGAGCATGAGTGTGACTTGAATAAACATGAGAGTTGATTTCATGAATGTCGAACATCTATGCTGTCAGAGAAAAAGCAAAAATAGAAATTCAAGGACTGAGTGGAAAAGAATAGACAAAAAAGAAATACCCATCAAGAGAGACCTGGCTTTCAAAAGACGAGTAGTCAGTATTACCAAGGCAGGGGCTATCGCAAACTTTTATATAATTTTCTTCGGTGGGTTAGAATCACAAATGTTGGATATTCTGAAACTCTAAACACAGAAAAATGGCAAATTCCATTGTGACCTTCTATTTGGGTTGCCTCAGAGAGCATGGCTTTGAGCGACGTTTCGGGGCTTTTACTCTGGGCCCACCGTAGGCTATCCCCGTGCGAGTGGAGTGCGCGCAGTACCCTCTGCTGTTGATGCGTGCCTCGCCAGAACTCTTCTCCTTGTGCCCTATCTCAATCGCTTCGCCTGCCTTCATCACCCACTGCTGTTCCTCTTCGTCATGTTCTCGCCCTTGCTGTACCTGCCTAGTACATTAAACTGTCCGGAGAGCCCCGCAGTGAGGGATCCTGGGGATGTGGTGAGACCACATGGGAAAAGCAGGAAGACTTCCCGTAGCTGCACTGCAGCTTCCTCAGCCGTAACCTCCGCCAACATCTTTTCCTACTCGGGTGGTTGTGGAGGCCACGCATCTCCCTGTTTTGCTGCATAGTATATGGCCGTTAACTGTTCTCTGTCCAGCAGAGATGTTGCTCTAGGCCACTTCCTTTGTTCATTAGAATGCCTTGCTGTTTAAACTTAAGTGTGACGCATCAGAGCACTAGGAAATCCATATGTGACATCTGTGGTGAGTCTACCTCTCTCCACCGCAGAGGTATTTGAACACAATTGCTGTTCCTCAGTTTTGTTGCTGTTAATCTCTCCAGTTGCAAATGGCATTGCATGATTTCCAAAAGCGTTTTTGCTTTTGTGTGATTTGTATTATAGACAGGGTTCTTATAAATATTTTATTCCCATCCTTAAGTCTGTTAGCTGAGGACAAATAGACTCATTTGACAAAGCAAGCAAGCAAGATTCAGAGTGGCTAAGCAATTTACCTCAAAGTGACATTCTGTTGATATGGCCGATTTAACCCATATTTGCTACAATTCCACTACAAAACAAAATGACTGGTATTTGATACTTGTTTCTTCCAAAAATGATAACCTTGTGAAGCAGATTCTGAAAAGTCCCTTTATTTCAAATTTTCAAGAAATATTGCAGCGTTAGGGCATTTTATAATTAAGAAAATTGAGATATCAAAATCTTTAAAAAATGGGGTACCTCTGATGATTTGTGGCAGGGCTAGTAGTTGTTGCCATATTCCATGGCAATTTAGGCCATACTATTTTTTATAGAAGATAGTATGCTTTGGGTCCTTTTTGGATTTGTTGATTTTCATTTTTCTCAGAGACAGTTGAAGTATATTGCTTTCATATTTTCCTGTATTAACCTACACTAAGAGTTGAGTAATTTAACTTAATCTGCTGCAGATAATCCTTCAACACGACTCATTGTTGTCATTATCCATGGCTTTATCTTACAATCTAGACCATGAGTTTTGTATACTTCACTTATAGACCATCTTTTTCCAAAATTCCACCTATTAATTGCCTTCCTACATGTGATAATTTATATCTACATTTCTATAGTCTAATAATGCACAATAACTCCTTCGTTTCTAAATATCCTTTTTCTCTTTCCAGATGAATGGCACACACTTTCCATTTCTGCAACCCAACTTCACTTTTTGTTATCCTACTTTGGGTGTGCGTGTGTATTTATGTAATAAAAAAGAAGGTATGAACTTTCTGTTCACCCATTTTAGTTTCTCCATTCCAGCAAGAGGACTTGCAGCACAGTTCCGGGTGACTTCCAGCATTTGACATGAGTCACCTTCTTCCAGCCCTGTTCCCCTGACGCCCCCGTAGTGCTGATAGAGACTAATCACTTCGGCTTTTTGAAATGCCCTTCCTTTCACTGTCGCTACACAATTTTGAGTTGTATTATAACCTTTGAAACTTCCTCATCTCTCTTCAGGAAAATAGAGTTAATAAGAGAAAGGATATAATACTCAGGTTACTGGGCAGTGCCACTAAAAATATAATATTAGATGCATAATTAAACTTGCGCTAGCTTTCTTTGAGATTTAACAATAGTCTTGTCTTAGAAGTTTGGTACTACCTTAAAGTTATGAGGTCATAATGTAGGCACTTAAATTGAGAGCCCTTTGACCTATCTTGAAGGATTATTTTGAGCATTGGTGCATGCAGAATACTTGATTAAAATGTCATTGCACATAGCAATCGATCAGCAAAGTATTCTATTGCGAGGATGTTATTCTGTGATCACCATTCCTTTGTTCCTGTCACTATTACGCTTCTTGCCCTTACTCCTCCATCCTGCCCTTACTCACAGTCTAGGCTTGGATCTTCTCTAAAGTCCCGTTCTTAGTTCATCTCTCCTCTAAATCCCTTCGAAGTTCACATGCATTGCAAGTCTTCAACACTGCATATGAATTTATGTCTCCCGAAGCTTTGGACCCAATCTCGTAACTGAATTCAATATATTTAGTTACAACAAAATCTATCATTATCATATTAATGGCCATAAATCTAACGAAACTTCAAATGATGGCTTTACTTTTCATTAAGTTTGGGGACTCTCTAATCAATGCTAATCTAAGCTAAAAATTTCCAGTTTCTTTTTCCCCTTATATTTTCTTCTAAAATAAAATTCGGTGTCACTAGGACGAGGATTTGCTACCAACAACAGAGAACTGGAGTTGGAAGGGCTTGAAGATGACTACTTATTTTATGTTACTTATATCATCAGAGATTGAGGCTTTGAGGAATAATGACAATATTCACCTTTTGAGTTCCTTATGTCATTCTTTTTACCTAAAATGAAGATTTCAAGTGAGTGCATCAATTAAAAACAAGAGATTGGAAAGGAGTCAGAGATGAAGATGAACAGAGAGGGGAAAAGAAACGAGGAGCGCATCTTCTATCCTAAAGAGAGGAATGGGTCACAAGCAGTGCTATACTTTCCCTTACAACTTACAACATAGACATTAGCCATATGATTACATATAACTTCAGAACAGTCTGGAAAATGATTACATAATACTAAATGGCCTTACCTTATCTAGAAATTTCATAGTAGGGAGAGATTGTCCAAAATTTTGTTAGGGTTCCTAGGAAGGTCTGAAAGCAAAAACTGAAATAGACGAATAAACAGTAGAAAAGGAAGGTCGAAAGAAATGTTCATCTTCCGGCTGTATTGTACTTAATGAAGATTCAAATTGAGAAATGGGACAAAGCAAAGGGAGTGAGATCTATGGGTACATTTAGCAAGGCGTTTTACTCTGACTCTTCTGTGTGTTTCCTGTGTATTCAGAGATGAGGATTTTCCATCCAAGGACAAATCCTCTCACGTAAGCATCCAATGATCCTCTGAGAGAGAACGTCATAGTTTTGTGACCTGCCTGATGGGAGAAGGGTAGGAGATGTCATATTTTGGGGTGATGTAAATTTGGAATATATGCTGGAATTCCCAGGTGCCATATATTTTGGGGTGACATGCATTGAAATCCATCCTAATACATAGAAACACAATCCCTGCAAGTATTTAATGAGTGTTTTCTACTGCCCATTCTCTTATCAGATACAACCTCTAACAGTTCGGTCTCGTCTTCTGTTGGTCCCCTGCTTTAGTGAAATGTGCTGTCTCAAAAATTACCTGCAAAGAAATGCAGTTTGCATGTTGCTGACGCATTCCAATTTCTAAAACAAGTGTTTGATAAATTCTCAGCTATTTTTTACCTAAATATTCCATACACTTGTATCTGTATTTACATCCTGGTGAACTGAAGTTGCAACTCATAGCACAGATCTAGCTTACTTGGATAAGCTTAGCTCACAATCATTCTCACTTCATGCCTTCCAGACGCATCAAGTTACTTGACGTTGTTATTCGTCTGTTTCATATGAGTTAGACATTCTTTTTCTTCTACATGAAATACTTTCCTTTCACTCAGACGAATGTTGATATATATCCTTCAAGATCTAGTACAGACAATATGGCTGTTCCTAGTATTTTTTTTTTTAATATCAGGATGGTTGAACACTTGCACTTTCAGTTATTCCAGAAACCTGCATCTTACATACGTAATATATTCTACCCCAGTGAATATTCTATTGTCTTACAAGAACTTAGAATTTATTTCTTTTTTCTTGTACCATATATGCATAAAACTTGATGAATGACACTTATCTTCAGTAGCAATATAAAATAATTGTTAATAAATGTTTGTTGACCAGCTAGCATGAAATTAATTAATATGTATTAAGCATTATGAGAATAATATGATGACTACTTCTGTCAATCAGCATCCACCCAATAAGAATGCTAATTAATGCAGACTATTTAAAACTCCAAGAATATAAAGCATATTAATAAGATTTATTACCTTTTCTAAATAATTGCTGGCTGTTAATACTAAACAAAATATGTGTTTTTCATATAAAGACAATGCTGATGAGACTTAAGGCATTTCACTATTATGAACTATAAACTTCTGTGTTACAAAATAAATTATATTTCCAGGTGAGTGAATTTTCCCCAGGGATACTCTGTGTTTCTCTAGCACAGTAATATGTCACATGTCATCCCACTGACTTACATGAAGTTATTTTCCAGACTTGACTCTCAGTTGATATCCAGGGCCATAGACTAACACAATTGAGCAATATGTGTATAAACTTTATCGTTCATGGTATGTTGTTATTTGATGGTTATGTACCTGTCGTTTCTTCAGGCTATAAATATGATTATTGCTTTTGATACTGTTGAGAATTTTCCTTAGTTTATGTTTTCAGGACAATACCCCTTACTACATGAGAAAAATAAATTAAATAATTTCTCGCTTCACCTCATTTTGTTCCAGAGCATCAGTTAAGGAACCAACATCCTCCACTCTCTCTTGATGGATATCCCACAGACATCACAAACCTCATCATGAGAATAACTTAGTTTCTGTGTTTCGATCCTATGTTCAGTTTTTTCTCATCTATTATGTCTCTAGGGTACAACTGCAAGAAACTCAGGTTGATATCTTAGTGTTTCTTCCTACCAGCTTGCATCTTTATTTTGATATTTGTCAGAAACAAACCTTGTGTGTATCTGCAGATACAGACACACATGTAGTATGTGCGTCGACTTGTGAGTGTGTGTCTGCAGATACATGGAGGGCTGTAGTATGAGCATTTACTTGTGACTGTATGTTTGCAAATACACGAATGGCTATTGTTTGAGTGTCAAATTGTGAGTTTGTGTCTGCAGATACTGGAGGGTTGTAGTATGAGCACCAACTTGTGAGTGTGAGTCTACAGATACAAGGAGGAGTGTAGCATTAGTGTCAGCTTGTGAGTGTGCTTCTGCAAGTACGAGGGGGGTTGTAGTATGAGCTGTGACTTGAGAGTATGTGTCTGCAGATACTCAGATTGCTTTAGTTTGAGCAACAAGTTGTCATATATAAAATTATTTTGCTTTAATTTAAGAACTGCAGTCACAAAAATAATGTTTTATTATCTAACAATTGTCCAAGTTGATTGTCAAAAAGTACACGTGTATCTGGAAATATAAACGATCTCAAATCAATCTTCATAATTATTTATGCCTCAGAATGACTGTTTTCATCTAACTGTAGAGAGCTACTTGTACTAAGATAATTAGAAATGGCAAATGACATGATATCAAACTAGAATTTTTATTGCTTTGAAGTTTAGGGTAAATTTTAATAATACATGATATAAAACTTATCTAACTAACAAATTTAGCATAACTAAAATAAAAGCATTTTTAGGATAGCAAAAATCAGAATTGAAATGATTGAACCACAGTGCTGTCTTTTAAAACATGAAGCCTGAGGCTTATTTTCCCTAGGAACATCTCAGAAATATTCTAGTTCCACTCAGGACTTTTTCTTTTCATTTCTGATTGCATTAAGAAATATATCTAAGCCCATTGCCTTTGAAACTATGAGTGTGAAGAGTTATATTTTTGTTTATTATTTTCATGTTTAATTGCATCCTATTGTGGCCCAATATTTTGTGAAATAAAAGAAACATAAATTACTGGAAAAAGTAAAGTTAAAGACCAACTCACAGAAATTCAAACTACAAATTCTTTAAATTATTAGATTCAAAAACTATGCATCTGAGAATGGCATAAAATAATGTCATTTTTAAAAATCAATGCTTACTTTCAAACTCTGTGTAATCAAACATTTTGTAAACTGGCACAGGTCCACAGACCACACTGTGTATAGCAATGTTTACACCACAGCTGGTGCAAACCCTTTGCAATGTGACTCTGAGTCCGTGTCCTATGATTTATCATAGTTCAAGTTGACTGAAGGTTGTAGATTATAAAGATATATCCAGACTTGTTATGCTAAACTATTGCATATTACCAAATATGTCTCATATATATATATGAGTGTCATAGTGGGTACCATGGTCCATGGGGGGTAAATTAAGTTTCGTTTAACCACAGATTCTGAATTAATCACAAAAGTTGTAAAGGAATAGTCTGCTTTACCGATCCTGATTATTTTTTTTAGACTGATCCAATCCATTCCTTGTTCAAATAAATGCTGTACTACATGTTTGAATCAAGAGGCATTTTATGCCCGAAGTTAGAATTTTCGCATCAATTATAGCTACCTTGTGTTTTAGTAGGTACTTCAGCATGATTATATTAATTTAAATATAAAAATCAGGCTACTTGTGCAGGAGGTAAAGTATAAGAGAGCGTCTCAATAGGCTGCTTATTTTAAACCTTACCAAGCAAATTACAGAGTAATTGCCTTTATTTGATCTTTTCCTATCTGAAAACTGCCTTGAGGGTGCTCGTTTCGGTCCATTTAGTTTGATCAAAGAAAGAAAAGTCCATGAGTTTTAAAAAGAACTTCCAGATTTACAGTGGCAAGGAACATGCTATATAATTTTATTACCAAAAATGACAAGTGATTTAAACTGCATAAAAAAGGAAAGAAGGAAGAAAAAAGTCAAAAAGGATACATGCAGTATTTATCTTTGCAGTGAGGTTATTTAATGTTATCTTTTGGAGCTGAAACATGCATTTAGAAAAATACTTCTTTTATTTACTCTGACTCTGTTATTGTCAGCAGGAAATAAGTAACTCAAGATTGAGCTTTAGTAATAATGGCAATATAAGGTTTAAATTCCATTACATTTTATTTAAACTCTAAATTAAAAAATGAATAAAGCCAATTGTCAATCAAAGCATTTCCTTTAATCCTTAATCTATTTCTTCATATGTTATTGTAATTATTTTACCCTTAAGAACATTTCTATTCATATTTAAAATATTATTTGCAAATATAAGTTCTATCCCAAATATTTTGTTTTGTTATTTTATATTAAAGAAAATTACCCATTTGAGAGCAAACGGTGACATATTTCATGCTCTCCAAGCTCAGGCTTACAGGGATGCATTTTTCTTCTCCTTTTTAATGTTTTTATTGGTATATATTTGCAATATACAATAGTTGCATTGTACAAGAGTGATCGGTGCACAGATACATCCTCCTAATCTCACTCCACCTCCTGCCCTCTTGGCAAATCCGTCGTCTAACACCAAACTGACATTCTTTTTCTTTTGTGTTATAAATCTATCAGGATATTATATTTTATTATTTTAGTTTTAGCAAACAAAACAACAAGTAAAAAATAAGGGTGAGTGTACATAATCAGGAAGAACAAGAGTGGGATGATTTTCATGATCCACACTAGCTCTAAGTAGATACACCTGCATGTCTCAACTGCTATTTCCCAACACCCTGGGATCTTCCTCAAGGGCCTGAGCTCATTTAATGAACCATATGTTAATTGTTCAGCCATTTCTAGTGGCAAGGCAGTGTCATTAAGTTACTTGGAATATATAGTGAACTGACTCACAACCAGATAGTAGCTACATTTTAACTCCAAAGTGTGACTGTCATTTACTTTCAAGCAAGAAAAAATGGAGAGCATTCCATCGATTCAGCAGACAAGAATTAAATGTGTACAAATTGGAGAGTATTAAATGCGGTCTAGATTACTCTTACTTCCAATCCAGGTGGGAATGGCACATAGGGATTCTCAGCTTGAACTTGGTTCAGGAGAAAAGTCTTATTTAGTGAAAAGATTGCCATTTCTGCTCTTGTAGGGCATTTGCTTTTAATTTAGTTAGGAATATACATTAAATCGAGAATTTATGCATTATATGAATTTCACCTCAATCTAGTGGTATTGAGAGACACACACCCAGTAATCCTTAAAAACAGACCACTTTAGGAGATGCTCTCTACAATGCAGGATGTTGTACATTAGTTTTGCTTCTTTGGCTTTATTCATTATTGTTGTTTTTTTTAATTTTCAGAGTTTAAATTTTTTTAAAAAATTCTAATGAAATTTAAACATTACAATGTCAACAATCATAAGTTACTATTTCATGCTGTCCAAGAGGACAGAAAAGTATTCAAGATTATCTCTGTGATCCAAATTCTTTTAAAATAAAATGCTAACAACAATTTTCAATAGAACGCACCAAATAGTTTTATCCATGTGTTTAAACTGTTTCAAATTAGAAGGGACTTCTAAAAATATAAGAAATACTTACTTGAAAGAAAATAGCTGTACTATTCTAAAGTCCTTATGTTTCATTGAAAATGTTTAACTCATTACATGAACCTTATGAAAAGAGAGGTAAATATGTTGGCAACAAGAAAGAACATTGGTTAATCCAGAGTTTTGGATGAGTCAATGGCACTACCAATAATATTTGAGGCCAATGACGCCGATTCCAAATATACATTTCATGTGAGGCATATTAGCCCAGTGTCTACTGCTGCAAGGAAAAACTTGAGGCAGAATACTTTGTAAAAAAGAAATGGTTTTAGCTCATGGTTTAGAGACTAAATTTCCAATGCAGAGCAGCCCATCTTTTCAATTTCTGGCACAAGTTCTCTGGTTATATTGATACTATGGTGAAGAAGCAGAGAGAAAAATTGCTGTATGCAGGGCAGGGGTCACATAGTCAAAAAACCCAAAAACAATGACAACCAAAAAGATGCGAGAAAGATTGAAGACTCAGGCATGCTCTGTTTGTTTAGAACAACTTGCTCTTACAAGGACTAGCAGTCAGTGTAGGCCACCTAATGGTACTTACTTCCTCCTTAAAGTGTGGACACAATATATTTTCAAGAATACTGAATTTACATGTATTTTAGCTGTTAAAATCCAATTACTTTTTAAAAATCTAATATGATTCCTTCTCAGCAATCTACTTCATTACTGAATTTTTATTTGCTTTGCCTTAAAACTACAGTAATTCTTCTGTTTCCTTTTACAAATGTGTGTTTTGTCTGTTCGAGGACTGCCCTTCTCTGAATCACTGTCTCTCTTCCTCTTATCCTCTGCCTCTCTCACTATTACACAGTAGCCTTGAATCACTGGTTCTTTTTTCCCACTATTTTTATTAATATACATATATAATACATATTAATATACATATATAATAGATAGTGTTTACAATGAATTTGGGTATTTCATGCACATATGTATCATAATTGCTGGTTCTTAATGAACAGTAGCTAACCACTGAATCTCTCTGGAGTTAGAGCTGATGTTATCAAGGACATATTTTATATGCATTAATACATTAAGTTTTAGCCAGACATCCATTATATAATAGATCACAAAATTTCCATTTTAAAAATAATACTAGTCACTAAGATAAATTTCTGATAACATCTTCTTAGCATTTGATCATGGCACTCCATTTGTTTCTGTTGTTAAAATCATGAAGTGTATTGAGTGTAAAAATCACTAAATACATTAATACCAGTAAGGAATCACTGCAAGCAGATTATGTTTTACAATAAATGAATTCCCATTCAGCATACAGATAAAAGGAAATTATCCGATCTTGCAATGCCCTAATATATTTATAAAGCATTGGCTTGCAATACAGACAACAGTAATTTAAACTCTGCACTTGTTAGAATCTACTGTGTCAATATGTTTTCTTTCATGTACACTATTAAGAATAATTATCTGTATCAGTAATGTTATACACACGTGAGCACTTTCCACTGAAACTGGGGGTACTTATTTTACAATAAAGAGATACATATATCAAGACAAGTCAACACAATTCAAGACAAAAATATAATAAACTTAGCAAACACTCTTGCTCATGCCTGTTTTTCTCCCTGGATTCCATACATTCCTTAACTTATTTAAACCTTAGCAAGCCTGAAATAATAAAAATTGTTATGCTATTGAATAAGAATCTGAGGCAGAGAGGTCACTTACCCTGGATACGTGACACAGGTGGTAGAATTAGAATTCAAGTACTATTTATTACCATGTACATTGCTTGTAAGCTTATGTGAAAGCTTATGGGACTGTGGATCTGCAAAGTCGCATGACCTTGAACATAAATAACTTCTCTTTTGAAACAAATGAACATGAATAGAATTTCCTGAATTTGTGTGTGACTTGTAAAACTTGATCTGTTTTTATTATGAATTTTACTATTGAAACTGTTAGAAAAATCATTTAAAATAGTCCATTTCTTTACCTACATTTTCATGGAAAATAGTAAATTCTCTCTATAATCAAATTTGCAACTTGCTGGAATGTTTATCTCTTTTGATAGTGTATGGGAAGTGAAGCGGTGCAGTAAGATCTTTGGAGATGGGTCTAAATTTGTTGATTTCTCATTTAAAGATGCCATTCAACAGTTTTTGCTCTGTTCCTCTCAGTCTTTGTGTTCAATGACTAATAGTTAAAACACAGCTGAGACTTCTTCCCAATTCGTTTGTTGCACCCTCAAAGGTGTTTAGAAATCCTCAAATATGGCATAGTCCACTCAACCTTAAGAATTTACTAGTTAAGGGTAAACCTTAGTGGAACTTTGAACAACTGGATTAGTATTTGGCCTTCTAATCAACTTGTCTGGCAAGATATTGTGTGATATTCTCAGGCCATGTAGGTTTCTACTGGAATCTGAAAATCTGTGCCTTTGGCAGCATTGTGAATTGAACAGATGCTTGACTTGTAAAAGTCCCAGAATTGAACCAAGAGATCAGTCTGGCCTTCTACAACAGAGAGATTGGGGGTAAAAACTTTCCTTAACTGGGGTGTAAATCCTGAATATAATAGAGCATGATTGGAGGCAACAGGCACAGCTTCTCTTTTGGATATCCAAAAAGAAAAAGTGAAAAATAAATTAAAACAGAGTAAATATAACCCTTAAATGCCATGTTTTTCTCATGAAAAATCTAGATTTAGCATATTGACTTAGCAAGATATAGTAGGGACTTAAAAAACGTTTTCAGATAAGATAATTTGTATTCTAATGAATATTTCTTTTCTTAGAACATTTAATGATATTAGGATTACCTATCTATTTGCCTAATTATTAAAAAGTATAAACTCAAAAATAATAACTGTAGTTTTTTGCAAAAGATTGACTTCTTGGTTAGAAATTAAGAATAAAGCTTTTTTTTAAGTTAAATTTACTCAAAAATTGACTTTTATGAGAATCAACTGGTTACATGTTTTTAAATTATAAGTTCATACTCTAATTCTGGAGTTTGATTCAGTAGATTTCATGTGGGGATTCCAATCCACAATTTAATAATCACTCAAATGAGCCTGATATAGCCAACTTATTAAAATGTTATTTTTAAAACATGTGAAAATAGATGTTTTCATTACATTCTATTAAGCTCAAATTCCAACTAGGTATATTAGCTTAACTTTGTATACTATCTCTGGCTGTAAATTGAGAAGAATTCTTTGTATTGAACTACAATTTATCGTTACAATATAAACTTGAGAGTATGTATTATACATACATCATTTTTATCCATAGCCTAGGACAAGATCTAACCTTTGGTAAATACTAATTTAAAAAGGGCTGGAGGAATAGCTCAGCAGTGAAAGTTTTTGTCTCCCAAGTACTATGGAAGTGCTAGATACCTAAGTTCAATTCTCCAGCAACACATAAACTGGGCATGCTGGTACATGCCTGTAATCCCAGCACTCATGAGGCTGAGACAGGAAGATTGCTATGAGCTATGAGTCCAAGGCCAGCTTGAGCTCCATAGTGAGTTCAGAACCAGTTGGAGTACAGAGTGAGACCATGTCTCAAAAATATTATTAATTAAAAATAAAGCATAGTAACAGCAGCATAACTTGTTATATTTAGCAAATGCATCTTATCATCCCTCAAATTATATAAATTACCACAAATTTTTTTCTGAATCAAAAAATGAATCATGCCTAGTGTGTAAAATGTCAATTATCATAGGAATAAAAATAAATGACAAAAAATATAGACTTTAAGCATCTATATACTGACTCAAAACTTTCAACTTACTTTTAATCTGTTTTCTTTTCCCTACACCTATCTTGTTTAATTAACTCTATGCCTTTTTCCCTGAAAGGACTTTGAAATTTTTTTTTTTAAACAGAAAATTTAATTTGAAAGTTACAGACTACAACAGTTAAAAATCTTCCCATTGCTCCTACATGCATATTATGAAATAAAACTGAGTTGTAAAATATATTTAATTCTTATTTTATTAATGTGGGAATTATAAAGCTTTCTGGGGGAATTTTGCTAGAATAGAAAGAAATACATAGGCATTTCTAAATAACAGATGTACTTCATCGAGCTACTTTAGCTTCACATCAGGAGAAATGACCAACACAGTGGAAAGTTAAACTTCCTGGAGTGTGTCTGAGTGTGACATGTTGGCTCGGTGACTATTTTGGCTTTGTGGCACGTGGTGGTCTGACCTAAAGAAACAGGAATATTTTTCTTTCTTTTTTCTTTTTTTTTTTCATAAAGTGATTTTATTGTCATTCTCTGTTGAACCCTCAGAATAACTATTGAATTTTGTTTTTATTTTCTAAAGTTTTGTTTAAATCAATCCAAGATTTTGTCTTTGAGAAAGTAATCTGATTACATAAAACTCCTGCCACTGACTCATCTGGAAAGGATTAGTGGAATCTACAAAGACAAAACACATTTTTCACTTAAATGAGCTAAATTGTTCAGAAGCTGAGAACTGTGCCTGTGATTGTGACCTATTATCTAGAGATTTGTGACAGTGAAGGGCAGCCAAGGAGGTGTTTAGAAAGTCTCTCTAGCTAACTATGACGTCAGCACATTTGAAGAGCCTGATGAGGACCAGCTCTCACCTGCACCACAGCTGGACTGACAATAGATGGAATTTTCACTAAAGGACTATGGCTGCCAACGGTGTAGGAATGTAAACGTGGCAGAAATAAGGATAGTCCGGCACCTCAGCAGTGAGTCTTCATGTTTTATTTATTTTTTTAATTTCTCTCATTCCTTTTTAATGAATTCTCTAAACTTAGAAAATCATAACACCTGGAGATTTGTCATAAATGTCATTGAAATATTAAAGCACTCAAAGAGGATTTTTTTTATTTTACTGTACAGAAATAGTCTCTTCAAAAATTTAGGCACATACTCCAAAAAATGGCATTTATCGCTTGACAGTAAACTGCCCAACTGAGGGATTGTCAGAAGCTGAGGTCTAAGCAACGCCATGAGTACAAGGCAAGGCTGAGCTGCATAGTGAACTCAGGACCATCTTGGGCTACAAAGCGAGATTCTATCTCAAAATCAATAAAGAAAGAAAGAAAGAAAGAAAGAAAAGGAAAAAGAAAAAAAAGTCATGAAACTTAAAGTCAGAAAAGCCTCAAAATCTAAAAAGTTTTGTGAGAAAAAAAAAAGAGTCGTAAAGGTATCAAGAAAAGTTTTCCCATGTGTGCCACAGGTTTTAAATTAGGGCTAGGTGCATTTAATATCAACTTTGTTTTTATCAGAAATATTCATTTTTTTAAAAAAAATCCATTCTTGTAGATTTGTTAAGGTTTGGAATTGTGTATATTTCTGCCTTTGAAAAGTAGATAAATGCACTAAAGACTTTGAACATGCTTATCTAGTGCCCATCTTTTGCATTTGCCAAGTGGTTTATCCTTATGTCGGCTACAGTTTTTCGTGTGAACTGGGAGTGAAAAATCGCAATCAATGTATCAGAATAAACAACAGCAACATGAATATTCTATTACATACACTTCGATGCTAACAAGGTCAAGACTGCTTATAGTAATATCTATTTTACTCAAATAATCCATATCAGATTTTGATTTTTTAAGTATTTCTGAAAGAAAAACAAGTCTTTTAAGTTTTCTCCGACTAAGACGTACCCAGGAATGTTTTATTCTTTAGAAGAATAATGTTAAACTAAAGTTGCTTTTAGTGCACATTAAACATTACAAAGGTTAATAAATGTCACATTACAATGGGTCAGTCAATATTTAAGCTTTGTCTAAGGCAAAGTTCATGTGCTCTAGGGCAAGGAGAAAATCTTCCTAAATATTTCAGTTATTTAAATCAGAACAAGGATATATTGAATGACTTGTAAATCACTGGAATTAATTTACTTTTAATAGGGCCTGGAATTGATATACACTCTTAAGAGCTTCAGCACCTGAGAAGCTACATATCCTTCTATAATCAGTTGACAAGACTTTTTTGTTTTAATATACCATTTCTTTTATAAAATGTTCTATAAATTATAGAATGAGTTGAACAATTTTCTTTCTGGAAACTGTGTCAGTTGTCAATTTCTTAGATGTGCCTCATACAGCCAGTTGCAAAACTGAAGGAAAGAACTGAATCAGCAACATCGTCACAAACTTTGAATATACGCTCTGAAAGCTTTCTCTCCAAATTTGCTCATTTAACAGAGGGGCTGCCGATGTTAGGGAAGAAAACCCATTGCATGCCTTCTCTCCTCCTGCCAGAGGCAGATGGAGTACTCTGAGGTTTACCACCCAGAAGACCAGGTTTGGCTCTCTTCCTAATTTGATTGTTGATCCTGTGGCCATGAGATAGAGAATGACACTACCTAAGATAAACAGATTAGAGAAAGGACCAAACAGAAGCCTCCCAGACATAAGCTAAAGAATGAAAATTTCCCTGAGACGCCCTAGGTAAAAAGGGGAGCAGGTTCATGGGCTACTCATAGTTGATTGACTGAGGAGATAAGTCGCCGTGGGAATTTGAGAATGGAATGTAAGTGCCATTAGCTTAAACAAAGGTTTTAGGTTAAATACTTCATGTAAGAGCTGGTTGTTTGTTTTCAGACCAATAAAAAAAGTAAAAAGTACCTCTGACTTCCAAAAACCATTAACTCTGTTTTTGTCAGCCCATACTCCATCTTGCCCATTAAGACTTTGCCAAGGCTAAACAGAGGATTAGTTTTGTCTTCGTGCTTCCATCAGATTTCTGAAATGTTTTCCACTCTATATTATCCATTCGTTCCCCCAAAATCTCTCTAAAGAACCCTAAATGCATTTCCGATTTCTTCTCAAACTGATTCAAAATTCCAGGCGTCGGATTGCATAATTTTGTTTGAAATGACAAATTTTTGAAGCAAGAGTGTCCTTCTATTGTGATTCTGAAGCCTCCATAGTTTGTCATGGAAGTTCACATCAAAGAACCGGGAACAAGGATAAAGGATGGTAATTTGGAGAAGTGGGCCTATTTTGCAGCTATTTTTTTTCTTATGTGAAGCAGCCAAAAATGGAAGTTCATTAAAATTTACATAGACAAACAAACTAAAAAAAAAAAAAAAGCCCTAATGGTGCATGGGATTAGTAAAGTAAAGAAACGACTGTTTTGTTTTCACAGTTGATCCAAACTGATCATAAACCATCACAGGGCTGCCCAGGTACTAAGTGACAGAGTTAAAATATGTGGGTCTGTGGCAACACTGGAGTCTTAGCTATCTGTAACAGAAATTGTGTCTGTGGGAAAATTAATTGGTTAATAATTTAACATGAGATCTCTTTCATTACTGATATAGTTTGAAAATTGATGTGCTGAAATTAATGGGGAATGAGAGAGTATTTAGAAGGTGATTAGGTTATAAGGGCTCTTGGAAATGATAAGCCCTCTATGAAAGAGGCTTAATACATTGTTCTGCCTGTGTCACTCCTGCCTTCCCTCTCAACTTGCAAGGACACAGCATTGCTTTTTTTCTGGAGAATGCAGCAACAGGGTGAAAATTATCCAAAACTAAACCTGCCAATGCTTTGATCTTGAACTTCTCTATCTCCAGACTATAAATATTCCAGACTTATTTTTGAGAAGCTTCTCTTATAACTCACACAGTCTTGGGCATTTTGTTGGAGTAGCACAGACATTTGTTATGTATAGTGTATTCACTTCCTGTTGCTGCTACAGCAAGAAATTTTTACACAAAGCTTGCAGTTTAAAGCAATAGAATTATTTTAGGGTTCTGGAGATCAGAAGTCTTAAATCGATGGATAAAGCTAAAACTGAGATGTCAGCAAGATGGCGTTCTTTTTGGAAATTCCAAGGGAGACTCCACCCTTTGCCGCTCCCGAGTCCTGAAGGCCTCCAGCTTTCTTTGTCTGACAGCCACTACTCTGCGCGTCATCAGACACATTTTTATTCTGGACTCTCACCCTTCTACCCTTCTCTTAATGAGGACACTGTGACCACTAGGATAGCACAGTATATCTCCATCTGACTGCAAGATTTTTAACTTAATCATATCTGCAAAGTACCGTTGCCACAACAGCTTAACAAATTCACACATTTAGAGAACCAGGTTACACAGGTCTTGCAGGGTTATGCACTTGGTACATGATTTCATCTACTATCAATCAAACGCTGTTGTCAGGAACAAAAGCATGTATTTAACAAGAAAGGTTTGCACCGTGGTTTTGCTGTTCAAGCATCACCTCATTACATGATAACATTTTGACCATATTATCTGCAATTCTAGGAGCAATGGAAATTTTGTAAGAATGTTGCTGACTACCAAGTGACCCTGTTCCAATTACTAGGCAAGTAAGAGGTCAGAAATTATTCATTCTTGTATTTGCTCTGACTCACATCAGAAGTATTTGAAAGTTTAACTTGAGATTTTATACACTCAGTACAAGAGAAATATAAATTTATATAATTTGCAAAAATAAATGTACAAATGAGTAATGGATTAAGAACTTAATGAGGATAATTGCATTCAAGAAGTATATTTTAAAAAGCTATTTCACTAAAATAAAAAAAAGGTTGTAGTTTTTTTTAGAATATTAAGATTCATATAATCAAAGTAGAGATTTGCTATGTGATATTATAAATCATTAATGTAAGGATATGCTATCTTTTTTAATACATTCAAATTAAAAATAGATGGTTATTTATACACATAGGTATTATAGTATAGTATAGTATATCCTCTGAGACCTAGATTGTACTTGCCATAGAAATTTTTTTTAAAAAACTGAAATTTTTATGGTTCCTAAAACTAAAATTGCACAAATGTTTTATACATGAACATGAACATGAAGTTGAGAATAGTATTGCTTTAATAGTATTTGAAAGTAGAAATTCTAATAGGAGTAATGTTGAATAAGAAATATGATCATTACTTTTCTCTTCAAAGACTATTGTAATGTTATCTTAAAAGTTTCTTACAAAACTCTGCTTCTGGTCAAAAATGGTAGTCTGAAACCTACTCAAACAACTCAGTCTGAAATTAGTGTTTCAATATAATGCAAGACCAGACTGGACCTAATTAGTTCTACATTCTGTATTTCAAGAATATAGAATTTCTGGAGTATTAAGCAGCCAAGAAAAGAAAAAAGAAAAAAAAAACCAAATGTTTCAGAACTTCTAAGTTGAGTTTAGCAGAGGAAGGATGACAATAAAGGTGTATGATAATAAAGGACATTGTTTGATATACAGTATTTTTTTTTATTTCAGTGCCGGGTATTGGCCCAATGTCTATGTACTGTACCACTGAGCCGCCTCCCCCAAAACCCTCTTTTAATTTTATTTTTGAGACAGGTTCTCACTAAGTTGCCAAGGCTGACACTGAACTTGAAACACTCTTGCTTTAGCTTCCTAATTAGCTGAGAATCACAAGGTAGCATAATTGTGTCAAGCTAGTAGAGAACTCTAGTCTCAGTATGAAGTAACTCATAGGATGTTTATTACTAACTATTCTTTTGTACATTGTAACTTCCAAAGTTCTATGACACATAGTAAATATTCTATACATAGCCCGTTGTCTTATAAATAATTTGCTATTTTAGTTTGCTCTGGATGCTATACAAATTACTATAGATTAGCTGGTATTAACAACAATTTTTAATTTTTTTCTCATAGTTTTGAAACCTGGAAAGCCAAGGTCAGAGTGTCATAATGATGAACTCTCTTCCTGAGGTCTCTTCCAGGTTACTCCTTGTTGTGTGTTTATGTGATTTTTCTCAGTACATGTGTGTGCAGACATCTTGCTTCCTGTGTTTATACAGCCACCATTCTATCCAGTTAGTATCTTACCCTTTGACCTCATTAATTGTAATTACCTCAAAAAGCCCTTCCTACAGTCACACTGAGGTTTAGGTATTCCACATAAAAATTTGGAGAGATGTGAGTAATTCCACAGCATTCCACACCTGAGTCAATAAGTTCTTTTACACAAAACAAGACTTCTTAATTTAAGAAGCCTTTAAGAAACTTCATACAAGATGGATAAGGTTACAAAAAAATAAACTTTCACTACTAGTGCATCTTTCTATGGTATTTTAAATGATTTTTGAAAGGTTCTTAAGCAGTTAGTCTTAAAGTGAACTTTAAACAAAAAATTTCCACAAGGGAGATTTATTTGTTTCTTACTTATCAATGATAAAGGGAGAAAAAAAAAGTCATCCTTTCACTAAATCAAGTGTCTTTCACTATCTTTCTCCTTTTGCTCCAGAGGCAAATAATTGACTTACAATGGGAAGAACTTAGAGTCCCTTTGAATATTTCAATGAAAATAAATATAAATTGAAATAAATGTGATCCAGTCATTGTTGTGTATTCCATAATATTCAGAGCATTGCTACAATATAATGGATAAGGAAATCTGAGCTAATATGAGATAAACCCAATATTTAAAATTATCTATTAATATTACCAGGTCCTTTTTTTCCCAACTATTTGTACTTTCTTTCATCACTTATGCAGCAGGAAGAAGAAATTCCTCATGACAATGAGGCCGGTTCAGACCTGCACAGATAACTTAAAAATAGAAATAGAACTAAAACTTCAAAAATGATTTGATGGTTTATAGCATCATCATAAAAAAATTGTAAGCTGCAACTTCAAGATAGCAAATAAAATAAAGGAAATACTCATTTTAATCTCCTAATGGCATATTGTGTGATCATTTTTTCCTTCCTAAGTAAAAATTTAAAAATGATATATTCAATTTGAAGAGTATAAATGCGAAGGAGAAAAATTAATAATATTCTTAAATTTTAGTTCAATTCCTATCGATAAAAATTCCAATTGACTAAAGTCAAAGTATTTACTTAGCACAATGACCCATCAGTTGATCTATCTTATTCTACTTGTATGTAAACATTTATTACTATGTTGAAGTTCTACACAAGTTCTGACACTTTCATATCAAACATCTAACCGAAGGACATGTACAAGAGAGGAGAAAAATTATGGATTTGTTTGATTCTTCTCAAACTCTAAGGTGGATTTGGATTACACAGAAAACTTGTCAGTGTGGGTCTAGGGTGGGAATCTAAGAATTTTCATTTCTAAAATTCCCCAGGTAAAGTCCATGAGACAGTACCTTGTGTATCAATTTCTGGAAAGCTGATAACAGTGGGAGGAACTTAAACAGTACCCCATTGGCTTACCATCTTCTTTGAAAATATAGTAAAAAATCATAAGTAAAATAAAATGATGAAAATGAAGCCACCAAACAATTAGGAAACCCCTCCAATTGCTACTTCAATCCTATCAGATCAAGGTTATTCAAAGAGACCAAAAAGCTAAAATTATAGTAATACAATAGGTCCAATTTAGACTTTATAGAAGGGGAAAATTTTAATGCAGTCTCTTAATAATAACGATAGTATAACAATATTAGAGAGAATGTGTAATGCATTTGTCTTTTTTAAAGTGTTTACTCACAGGGAAATTGGGTTATAGGTATTGGGAATGTGAATTGCTCTTCTAACTTGAACAACATGTGTCCTTTTTTCAAGATAATGCCATAAAAAGGCGCACACAAAGATATGTTAGAAATGTGATATGGTATCTTTTACATTTGACTGAGTAAATTTTGCTGTAGGATATAAATGCATTGGGATTCTGATGCAAAACGTCCCCTAGAAGACAAAGGAAAGTAATAGAAGTGTTCTCAAAGTAATCATTCAGGCTTGAATTTTACATTTTTTCCAACTGCCTTTATTACCATAAATAATTCATGAGTTCATATTTTCATATGTTTGAATTTCCCCCCTGGAAGTGTTTTTTTAATGATTGGGTCACATGTTTAGAGCAATTTTTCAATGCTCCTTTATGTCCCTTTTCCCAATTTATCATTTCCCCACTTTGCTTAGGAACTCATTAGACTTTGCTACACACCCTCAAAACACCTTAACTTTCACAAAATAATTAAAACACTGGGACCTAATTGAATGCTTTGTATTTAAGATGGTTGAAACAGACACAGTTGAGAAATAACCATATATGTACATAATAAAGATGATTAGTGCAAGCAGAGGAATGTATGATGATAGCTAACTTAATTGGTAGGGAAAAGTACACATTGGATACAAAAAGAACATGCTGTCTTGAGATCAAGAAATGTGTATATGTAGACCAAAAGGCCAAAATAATTTCACACTTAAAGAATTAAAACATTTTACTTGTAAATACTCCATGAGATGTGCTATTATTGTTTTCAATTTAAAATACTGGTATTTTGGAGGTTTTCTTTTAAAAAATATTCTTGCAACTTATGACAACCTTTTATTGTTGGTGAGTTTTTTTTTTTTTCTTAGCTTAACATTACTTATAGTTCTGATATCACATCCTTAACAGCCCAAGTTTTTTGCTGCTTACCTGATAATTGGAGTGAAATAATTCTTGCTTATAATAATTGCTTATAATAGTAATTCTTACTTATAATAATAATTCTTGATTATACTAAATAAAAGCTTTTATGAAAACAGTTAATTTAAAGGACTGTATTACAGAGAATGAACACATATGTGTTTTAGTCCATTTTCAAAATTTGGCATTTGTGATACTTTAAGAAGAGACTATTATTAAATGGGAATTTGGAAAGGTTCTTACTTTGTTTATAACTCACTCTTCACTCTCCTGGGAGCGTTTTCTTATATTAATTGCTTCTCTGCTCAGATGCTTCTAATTATTAACCTGCAGGTGTCTCTAATCATTCTGTCTTCCAGCAGAGTTTGTTTGAGGGCCATTAGCTGTGATGCTTAATTGCAGTACTCTGTACCTAGTTTTGTGTACTGTTTGATCCTTCCGATGGTTTCCCAGACCTCAGAAAGCATTCACTGGCGATCATTTTCTACAATTAACCACTGAGCCCTGTATCTCTTTCTTGCTTATTAAATTGTACCATGAAATTGAGAATTGTGCAAGAGCTAATCCTTAAGAATGAAGACTCTAAACCCTAAAATATATACCTGATAATACTTGGTCTCCAGGATGTCAGAACCAGAGGGTGAAAATTTACTCCTGTTTTTTAGTATTTAAAGTCTGAAGTGTGCCTAAAGACATATAGTCATTGAAACTCGAAGGGTGCAGGGTTCTCAGAAATACTTCAAAGAGCAAAATGCAATAGGCTTCAGCCTAAAAGAAACTTACCTATATCCGAGTCTCAGTTGCAACACTGTATTTCTAGATCGCTTACTCCCAATAAGATTTTCAAACACCTAGAAATATTTAAACTTGAGATTATGTTGACATTGCTCTTGAGCTGAAAATACACATTTTTATTTCACATCAGAAAAAGTTACATGTCAAAGAAATTATCACCATGCAAGTAAAGATGTTCATAGCTCAATGGTTTTCTCCTACTCCAAGTGCATATTTGCATCTCTGACTGTGTCTCATTTCCCGTTTTATTGATATGTATAGATGCAATGCCTAACGTTTACATTGATCTTGAGTACTTTGTGCATATGCATGTCATAGCACAATTACAAAATCTTTCCATTGCCTTTTCAACACCCCCCCCCCTTCTCTTTCTCTCCAACTCCTATCATTCCCCTCAGTTAGTTCCATGAAATAATTGTGATCTTGGTTTCTCATACTAGAGAAACCATTCAATATTTAACCTGCTCCTTCTGACTTACTTCAGGGTTCTGACTGTGTCTTTTGACCACACATGACATCTACATGGGCCATTGTGATTTTGGTTGTCACTACGGCAGACAGCTTGGAGGCCAGGTCTCATGCTAGGTTCCAACACAACTCAGTCTGGTGGTTTCCTTTCCTGCCCTTGTAATTACTGTTTTGCTTTACTGAGCAGGATCACCCAGGCATTTTTTGAGTTTTAGGTTGAAAGTTTTGGTGGGTGCTATTTGTTCTGCTCTACTTTTTTATTCATTGGTTGTAAATTTGGATTTTGTGGTTTCTGCAGCTGTTAGAATTCTGGTGTTAACAATACAAAAATCAGAACAATTTTGTGTGTTTATAGCCTCATTTCTCTCTCTCATTTTTACCTACTGAAGTAAAGTTAATGTTCAGCACACTTGGAAGTATAATGTCATCACTTCTCTCCCAGGAATAGCTCACTTTCACCCTGGTGCTATATCATAAAAATATTCAGAGTATCAAAATAGCTTTTGATAACACTTTGGAATTCTTCTACTTGAAAATAGAAATCGTGTTTTTAGCACTTGCATCATCTGATACCTGTATTGCTGAGCATGCTAATAAAAAAAAAAAAATCCCCAAGTAACAAAATATAAAACTAACAAATGTGACTCTAAGATACATAAAAGTTTAGGATTGAGTTACCTGATTTTAAGAGTTTGTCAATACCTTACCAAGAAAGCAAATTCCATTTTATTTATTTACTTTGCAATTATCTACTGTATATGTCCACTTTGAATTTTAAACTTATCTATGCAACCAGAAACACAAAAACAAACCAAGAAAAATGCTTATACTTATTCTAGTACTTTAATGCTGGGAAGCTAAAGGTTTAATACATTGTAAACTCAACTCTTTGCAGAAGCTTGAAGCTCTTCTTTCTCTGAAGAAGAATCTTGAATATTTACATTTCTTAAACTTGACACTTCAACTTGTGTTCGTTCCACAATTTTCTAGTTTCCATTGCCAGTTTGTTATGAGTGTGTCAGCAGTGCTTATATCTGTAAGAAGATGAATAGGAAATTCTTTCTACAGAGAGATGAGCATAACTATAATTTACTCCACAATACATTCATATACAATATAAATGGTTGAATTTTTCAAGTTTACCTTTTCAGAATCTGTTTTGTGACCCAGAAGATGAAAACTGTATTAAATAGGTAAAAATCTTAAAATATGATCACAATGTATCTCTAATCACTGTGAATCTTATTGTGTTCACATTTTCTGATTTTTATAAATGACCCTAAACTTTCTAAAATCATTGGCAAAGACCTAATGTGTCAGAGAAAACAATCTACAAGGCTGTTATTTGAGTTCTTTCTTCTAATCTTTCTGAATAATGAGGCGATTTTGGTATATTAATTGTGTCATTTTCTAGTTTTTATCCTCAACAGAAGCATAAGATAGGAACTATTTATCTCAAACCAATTTAGTATCACATTGCAGAAGACAGCAAATGGAAGAATTCTTGTATTATGATTTATTTCATGCCGTGCGATGTAAGGTTGCTAACTATCCATTTACTTTATCTGGTGTCCAGTACAAGATGATCTAATTAAATTCTGATGTTCGAGGAATAGCTATTATCAAAGCAATGGCTTCTTATCATTGTTTTAAAACATCACTTAAGCAGAGGTTGTGCTGGAACTTACTGTTTAGCAGTATTCTCTTTGTCTACCTCATTAGGAAATTTTGCTTCAAAGAGTCCTCAATTTAACTATTGAAGTCGAAACTTAATGCAAGGAATTGCACAGTGCATTGAGGAAAGTTCAATTCTAAGTTAAAATACAAGCTGATTTTAGGTGGCCTTTTGCATTTCATCCTCTGTTATCAATGGCACACCCATAATAATTAATAAACATCAATCCTCCATGAGAACACACTAGAATATTTAATTACCTTTACTCACTTAGGATGAGCATAAACATTATTATGAATCACTTGAGTGTCTCAGCTTTATTTGCTTTGCTTTAATAGATACAGAAACTTCTTAGGTATTGAATTTAAATTCAACATTATGGTATGTTGTTATGTATCAATTAAAAAACAGAATGTATAGAAATTATCCTCATTGTCAGCTAAAAATTTAACCTATTTTTATATATATTCAGATTTTATATGTATTTATATAAACTTTACACATAAACACATATAATTTAAGAATTATTTGTGAATCATTCTCTAAACGTTTATGGATGATCTATTATCCCCTAAACTGTACTATATATGGGAAAATAAATAAAAAGAAGACAGTCTCTGCGGTCATGCAGCTGATTATCTAGGAAAAGCAATGGTTCTGGATCTTACAACTATAGTGACATGTAACCAGGAAGTCTTCTGCAGAGACTATGATGTCCAGCCAGGATTCACCCAGCAGCAGCTCCTGAGGACCACGTTGGCCATCAGCTTCGGCTCTCAGAGTTGCCACCTGGGAACACTCCTGTATGCACCTAAATAATAAAAGTAAGGAAATAGATGTCTGTTGCTTAGCGAACTGGAAGGTGGGGGCTGTTTCAATTTTCTTCATATTATCAATTCTAATACTTTTGATGGGATTGTGCTGACATCTTTCTTGTTTTTGATTCTAATGTTAATGATTCTATAAAGTGAAAAAAAAAATCATTCCATCCAAATATGAAATAGCTCTAGGTGGAAACCTCACCACCTGCTTCCCAAACAGAAATAAAGAATACAGTAAGCTTCCCGCCCATAACATAAAAAGGTGAAATAACAACATAAACCTGAGATAGATAATTTTTGAGAAGATTTGAAAACGGAGAGTTGGATTGCATACCTACTACAAATCTGTGCATAAAAAAGTGATGGAAATAATCATGAACAGCTCGAAATCACTGATAAGTGGAACTGTGAATGACATGATTTTCTTGGGATTTGGAGCAAAAAAGAAAATAATGGCTAGTTAAAACCTAGAGAATTTCACAAAACTTTGTATGAATAAACTATGGAATAGTGCTCCTAGAGCACTAATTAAATAATGTTCAGTAAGTTTGACTGCCCTTGATGTGATGTTTATATTATAAAGAACTCAAGCAGGAGTAAGAGTATGAAAGTGTACAATTTTATTTTTAGAAAAAAAAACTTTAAATTGAGCCTTATAGATGTATGAAATTATGTCAGATTGAAAAGGCAAAAAGTTTCACCAGAGTGACAGAGTATATATTTATAGAACCAATATATATATTTTGTAATCCTTAGTTTTTTTAAAAAAAGTCTAGGGACTGTAAGATTTTAAAAATTAAGCTGCATAAAGATAAAGCTGGTATGTTCATCACACAATTGATCAATATTAAAGTGTAATCTAAGTAAACCAGTCCACGATTTTCACTCAAACTATTCCAGTATGTCTATTATCTAAAAATAACATTTCATACCCAGAACCTTGCCCATAATTACCCCATCACAAATATAGAATTTAAATTAGAGACTGAATGTGAACCACCCTTGAGTGTGAAGATCAGAGAACACTGAGGGAGGTGGATGGTGCTTGAACTGTATCACGTATCTTTAAGTGCTAAGAATCTCTTAGTGGGTTACCTCTCTGGAACCTTCGAACACTTATTTCAGATGGTTCTGATGCTGACTTGCATGAGTCACTTTGAAGACGAGTTCCTTCGTACTTTTGTGGCCTGCGTCCCCTTCCATCATGACCTTGTACATTGTTCCAGAGGCGTGAGATGCTGTGGGACACATTAGAGTCTAAGTGTGTGCAATGTCAGAGTGTGAGGTGAGGGAGGGGAGGATAGAAAGACACGTGTTGACTGTGGACAGTCCTTGAAGCAAATCTATGACTAGAAGTAGGAGATGAAGATGGGCTCGTCTTCCCCATCCTTAATTTATACTGAGCTGTAGTAGTTCTGGATGCTTTGAAAGATAAAGAAATTGGTGCTGATATAAGATACAGGCAGATTAGAAGTACACTTCCTTATTTTTTGTTTAGTTTTGCTGTCCTTGAGTTCTTTCTGGCAGCAGCTCCTCATAACTTGCTAACACATCACTTTTTGCTCAAATTTCTGTGTTTTCAGTGTTCCTGAATAGCTTACAAAATAACTATAGGCTCTGGGGTTATTGACCCTTTTCATTAAACAAACTTTGGGGGAAATGATGATAAACCGCTCATTAAAACTATTTGCAAAGATTCTAAGAATGAACTTTAGTGGAAGTTAGCTTTTAACTTTTAGACAAAGACTGGATCTTTCTAGAGCCAAACACAATAAACAATGGAAGTTCAGCTTCTACATTTTGATTGTTTTGTTCTCTTGCTAATTGATAAGAATGGGATGTCGGTGTTTCTTCTCTGCTTTTCTGGTAGATACTGTTCACTGTGGGTTCTAAGATTTGGAAACCTCAAGAAAAGCACCATTTTATCAAAATTGAAAAGTGAATAAAAGTTGAAAAGGGAACTAGAAGTGACAATTGGGAGAAACGTTAATGGAATGGCTGGGAATCAGGAGAAATTGATTGCATTCTGTAATTCCATGTGGTCAAGACACATAGTGAAAGACAGGGGAGTCGTGAAAAATGAGCTACTGTGGAGGCCAAGGGCAAAGTCGGAACTGTCTGACATGGCGGTCACTTGCCACGTGTAGTAACTTAAATACATCGCAACTAGGAGTGAGCGTTTCATTCCTTTGTCGTATTAGCCATGTTGGAAGTGCTAAGTAGCTGCCATGGGCTATTAGCCACTGAATAATGGATCACTATCACTAAAGTTTTTTTGGAAAAGAACTTGGTCAGAGTTTAGGCTGCATGGTGAAACATATTGTAACGAGATAGCCATATATACTTATTGACAAGTCTTTAGGTAGTAGTGATTTTTTTTCCCAAAACATATTTTTGCAGAGAAAAAAAAAAAACTTTTTAAATGTTTTTTTTTCTTTTTACTGTTAGCTAGATTTCTCTACATGTAGTAGAGAAAATTTTTATTTTGTTTTTTTGTTTGTATGTTTGTTTGCTTGCTTCTGTTTTGTTTTTAATTGATGTGCTGAGAAAAGCACTTGACTATATTATAATTTAAAATTAAACATGTGACTTTAAATACTCAGCTGGATTCATTGGTTTTGTTTTTCAAGTGTTAAATCCATTAAACTTAACATGTCCATTTACTTTGACCCCTAGCTAATAAGTGACAGAGAATAAAATTATGTAAAACATAAATTACAAAGAGGTGAAAATATATTTTCAGAGGTTCTTCTAGTGAGTCCTTAGGTGCCATGGCCTTCAGAGAAGGTAAAAGAGCATGACTGGTTTTTAATCTTTCCTTTTCCCTCTCTATTTGAGATTCAGTAAGGGAAGCTTACAATTTTAGTAAATCATGATTCCTCCTATTGTTGTGTTTAAAGTGTTCTATTTAAGATGGTTCTCTCTAAAGTATTTTAAAGACTGATTTAACGAAATGTGGATTTTGTCACCAATATCCATCTCCAATCATATGACACTGAAATCAAATATTCGTTTTCTAGCATGCTGGAATTTTTCATATGTTGGGAAACCACATTATAGCCATATTAGATTACATATTCTTAGGCCAAGTCTTACAATGTTCTCAAAATGATTGCTTTTTACATAGAGGAGAATCTAGAGAGTGGTTCAAGAAATAAAATTTGTTAACTGTGGGTTAGAATTAACATACAACCCGAATTTATTTTTAAGCATGGACTTACTCAAGATCTACAGCTGTAGATCTAGGAAGTTCAAAATACTTTGATGACCTCATCCACATTCAAATTAGAAAAACTGTTAATGACTTAGTAACATCCCAAAAAGCCTATTAAATTAATCTACTTAAGTACTATGATGATTAACAACAGAACAAAACAGTTAATATTGATTTCTCATATGCTTTACATCTATAGTCAGAAAGAAGGTGATAAAATCAAATTTAACATATGAATAAGAATTAGACACAATTTTATAACAACTTCAACCAACTCAACATGTACAACTCACTGAGGTTATAATGAAGCAAGATATGGGAAAATTTTGGTCTCTGGGTTGTATCTACTATGTGACATCATAGTCTTTACTATTTATAAATCACCATCTACACATCACTCTTAAAACGCGCCCTTGATTACTTCATGTCACCAGCAGACTTGTGGCTCCAGGTTTTAATCAGTGTCAGCAGGAGTTACAGAAGCTGATTTATTGGTTAATTTTCCAATGTGAAGTTTCACACATGTGTAATGTTTAAAATTCCCTAATCTCTGAGCAACCTCAGTACTTCATGCTTCCCCTAGAAAATATTATCCGTTCAGGACTAATAAGCTTTTATATAAAAGCCAGTTTTTCTTGGCGCTCCTAGTCCCCTTCAAAGTTGACAGATGATTTGGGCAGAATTTTCAGGAAGTTCTTTGCAATTTTTATCCATTCTTCACCCTGTTTCGACACCACAATGACTCCTCTGCTGGAACCTTGCCTACATAACTTCCTGTGTGCCTCTCCAAATTGTAGCTACGCCCCTGGGGCTTGATGGATGGTAAGTGCTGAGAATCTGATTCATATTCACAGTGACAGAGAGGAACGTTTTACTAGGCCAAATTGGTTACTGAGATGAAACTGAGTCACTTGGTCACACTAGGCACCCAAGCTGGGTTTTCAGTCCTTGACATTTGATTCTCAGAGAAATGTGTGGAAAGGAAATTTGAATAATAGGTTCTAAAATATAATTTTTAAGACATAAGATTTTGTAAAAAGGGGATATCAATAAATGTATAATAGAATATTAGATGGGATGCAAGACCTATTGGTCAAATAAATTAACAATAATCATATCTGAAAGGTAGTTTTCCTACATTCGGAATTAAGGACGTCAAAATCATTAAACATAAAACATGTTTCTGGAACTTGGCAAGACCTTTTAATGTTTAAAACCTTATCGTTTTGCCACATAAAAATAACCTCAATAGCTTAATTTTATAGTGATATTAGATTGATACTTGTTAAGATCATATAACAAACATTCCTTTAATATGTGAGGCACTGCTCTAGCTACTAAGAAAAAGCAAAAAAGAAAACCTGAAAAATCCCTATACAGGTTACGTTTCCCTAGGGAAGGCAACAGACATTTATGCAAGATATGTCTACTGCGTAGACATCGTAGAAAAAAAGATTTAAGAGGAAATGATAATGGGTGTTCAAGGTTTGGGTTTCTTAAACGTCTCATTGCTATTGCTCTTTTCTCTTTGTTCAAGTTTTAGATATGTGGTCACGGAAGTTCCCTGAAAAGCTTGCTTTTGAGTAAATATCTGAAAGAGGTTCTGGGAGCACATAGCGTGAAGAGCGCTCAGGGTGAAGGGAAAGCGCTCCGTGAGGGAAGAGGGAGTGGGCGGAGCTGTGAACGCTGGGCCACGTGGAAGAGAGCCGGGGAGCCCTGCGGGGCACCGCGCTTGTATTCTGCATGAAGCCGGAAGTCCGTTAAGGATTCAGGTGATTCATACTGTCACAGGATCACTCTGCTTGGGGAACAGAATGACAGGGACAGTGCAAAGTTAGGATGCAAGTAAGGAAGATATCTCAGTAACCTAGAAGAAACAGAGGGTGGACTATGAAGCTGCAGCCGTGTTCTAGAAGTTGCACAAAGAAACGGGCATGCTCTATCTCGCTTAATTAAAAGGAGATGTTCTGCCCCTAGCTCAGTGCCTCTCCGTGGGAGTTTATCCTTCTCTGTTCTGCAATATCCATTCCCAAGAGTTCAGGACAGGGCTTTACATTGTCTTGGAATGATATCTAGTTACTCTGTGTGTGTGTGTGTGTGTGTGTGTGTGTGTGTGTGTTGTGCATAAATGTTTTGTATTTCCTCAACTATGTAATAAGAATACTACTTTTGTATATTCATCTTAACATTTTTATATTTTTACAGAACATTCAGTCTGTTTTAGTAACAATTTATTTCTTAGGTATTTTGTGTTATCAAATTAGACACCGTCTTTAAATAATGACAGCTTTTAAAATCCTTCCTTCCTTCCTTCCTTTTTTCATTCTTTCTCTCTTTCTTTCTTTCTTCCTTTCATCCTTTTTGTATTTCTCACTTTCCTTTTTCTATTGCTATCCTTTTACTTTCTTTTTTCTTCTTCCTTTCTTCCTTTCTTTCATCCTTTTTCTTTTCTAACTTTCCTTCTTTCTCTTTTGAAAAGATCTCACTTTGTAGTCCAGGCAGGACATGAGCTCCCAATGTAGCCCCACTTGACTTAAGGCATGCAATGCCATGTTTGTTGAAAGCAAGTCTCTGTACCTGTTAGGCAAGCACTCTAACCACTGATTAGTGACCCCAGGCCAAAAATACTCTCATTCTATACTGACCACTTCCCTTTCCTTTCTACATCCTGCCTGTGTCATTGAGTAAGTTTTCATTGGTCACCACAGTAGTAATTCTTCTAATAGTTTACCATTAGAAATGGTCTTTGTTGAACAATTTTTTTTTTGTCAGAGAATTCTTTGACAGAATACTTTGTCAATTAGAAAATACCTGTTCCTTTCTCAAATTTTCTATTCATTTTAAAAGACTGAAATGGGAATCAAATGACCTCTCAAGACCTTTCTCCAACAATGTCTCAGGATTTATTGTTTTACTTTTTAACTCATTGATGTAATTAATAATATGTATTTTTAATCACTTTTGATTTCATGATAAAATTTAAAATATTTCTGGATTTTACCAATATTTTCTTGAGAATTTTGCACTTCTGTTCACAATTCAAAATAAACAATAGCTTTCTTGTATGCCATTATCTAGATTATTAAAATATGCAACCTTACAAAAATGTGTGGGAAGAATATCTACGTATTTTTTATTCTCTGGAGCATCTTAAGTAACTCAAAATTTATTCATTTTGTTTATTAACCGAAATAAGTGCAAAATCATCAAAAACATAACATCTTTCAGAAGAATTGTTAATTTTTTTAGTATTTTCTAAGGTGATTCTCTATGTCTTCAATGACTTCTCAAGTTAATATTGGTGTTGAAATCAAACAATCGTGGCAGGTGTAGTAATGCAGGAAAAGAAAGACTATTCAAGCACGCATATGATTCAGGCAATAATATTTCAAGACACAATATGGAATGACAGCAGGTGTATTGATGTCTAAAATGAGGATTCTAGGTAGATGGCTGCATCTAATTGTGTAAATCTCATGAAACTAAAAGAAAATTGGAAATGAGGCATGAATGACTCGGCTTCCCATTTCTAAGACAAAATATCCGACAGATACAAATTAACAAATGAATAATTATTCTGGCTTCTGGTTTCAGAGGTTTCAGTCCATGACTAGCTCCAAAGCATGAACACCATGGCACAAGATCCTGGCAGAGAGATTTACATACCTTTTGTTAGTGAGAAACATAGAAATCAAGAAAATCCAGAGAGGAAAGCGGCAGGCATACACTGGAGTTGCCAAACTCATGTCACCACAACCCACCTAAACGTGCCTCAAAAGTGTCTATTTCTAATGTACTAGTTGACAATCAAGATTAACTACTCATGAGCATCTTAATTTAAATGAATAAGGAGTAGATCCTTTAAACCATGTTGATTACAAGAAAGAGGGTTGTAGAATAAAATTTCCACCACTTAAAATAGCATAAGTAAAGCAAATATTCTCAACAGAAGTAGCAATTTTATTACTTTTGTAATTTTGAAAAAGATGAGGGCCTGCAGATTGTTATGTCATGGGTTTCAAACTGTGTAACAGAAAAGCAAAAGGAAGTTGACAGATGAGGTGAATTTGCAGAACGTGTGAAAGAGAATGAAAACCTCTCTGTTAGGGAAGGTCCTGCAAGTTCAGTATGTAGTAGGAATTTATAATAAAAGAATTATAAGACATTGGTGGAATTATAACAGAAAGATTCTCCAGAAGACTATGATAATAAAACTAGAAATTTTGGCATTCTTTTTTTTGAGACAGGGTCTTGCTCTGTGGTCCAGGCTGGTCCTGAATTCACTTCAGAGCCCAGGCTGGCCTTGCACTCACGAAGAGGAATGTTTTACTTTTTTTGGAGACAGGGTCTAGCTCTGTAGCGCAGGCTGAACTCACTATGTAGCCACGCTGGCATTGGAATCAAGGCAGTCTTCCTGCCTCAGCACTTTGAGTGCTGGGATTACAGGCGTGTGCCACCACACCCAGTTTATGTGGTGCTGGGGAGTGAAACTCAGGGCCTTACTCTTGCAAGGCAAGCGCTTTAATGGCCGTGCTGTTCCTCTAGGCCCTGGCACTCTTAATAAATATGAAAACTTGGAGACCCTCTCACAGGAGAATGCAGAACTGTAGTCTGTTGTCAGTTGCTCATCCTGTGTAGACGCTGTCCAATGGCAAGGCATCAAGAGCACATAGGTACGTGTCTTCCTCACCAACCTCACCTGCAGCATTTGTGGCTGTGTATGAAATTTCGGTGAAAATTATGTTCACAAATATGATACTTCTAATCCTTCATCACCAGGAGTTCAGACTATTTGACTCTTCATCATCTGAGCCCAGAGGCATTAGCATAAATTCAAAGTAAAATAACCCAGTCTTGTTGTGACTTCTCACTTGTGCTGTTCAGCTCATTGAGGGGTCAGGTGCTGTCAGCCATCCTGCTCTCACAGATATCCACTTTAATAACATCCTCTACTACTTTTGTGTCTCTCCTCACCGGACTCCAGTTTGCTAGCCCAGCATAGTCCTGCACTCACTTTCAATTGCCCCACCTGACATCTACCCCAAATGCAAGTCCAGTTAAGTGTTCCCCTATTCTTCACCTGGAGGGATATAGGCAATCAGGCCAGCTTAATTCACTTTACTGTCTAGAACTCTGTAATGTCCTATTGTTATAAACATGCGTAAATTAAATAAACACCCAGAAGGTTTATTTTGGTTGGCTCCAAATATTGGGGTTTCTGTCTGTGATGGGTCAGTCTTACCACTTTACAATTTGTCACGATCCAGGCTTTTGGTAAGGAAAGCTGAACAACCTTATGATCAGAAAATCAAAAGAAGTAGAGGCATAGGGTCCTACAGGCCCCTAGCGGACGCACTCCTAGTTACGGAAGATCTTCTACTGGGCCCCATCTTTTACAATTTTTCCACCTTCCAGTGATGCCAATCTAGAGACTCAGCCTTAATTCATGGGGGTTGGGGGCCATTTCAGAGCCAAAACATAAATGACTGAGGATCTCCGTGGAGTCAGCAACTGCTCTTTTATTTCTCTAGCTAACACACTTTCTTCCAAGATATCACTACCTTCCTCAACTCTGTAAAAAATTTCTTTCTCCTTTCTTAAACTGATAATTTTGCTTGCTGATTGATTTTGGAAATATAAATAAAATGCATTCTTACATCTTTAAACAGCTCTTTAGCCCTTGTCACTCTATGTATACTCTGGCCAAACTCCTGCCTCAAAAGACAATTACTCTGAGTTTTGTTTGAGGCATGTACTTGCCCCTGGAATCCTGGATCTCATCCTGTGCCTCCCGGTGTATGTCACATTTTATTTTAAAATTTCTAGCTTCCTTTTTGAAAATATACTACATATTAACTGATAAGTGACATTTTTAAGTTGTTAGTACTTCTCCTTTGATCAAATTCATACACATACCTGTACATATATACTAAGTTTACTATAGGTAAATGAATGCACGTGTGTGTATATATACACACACACTAATAAATATATACAATTTTGCATGCATTCCAGTAGCTGCCAGTGACTAGAGAAAAAATTCACTTAAGCTGAATTCAGGTTTTATTTATATATTACTGGGAAGTCACATGAATGTTTGGAATAATCTTAAAAATCATAATGTATAATTGAACATACTTATTTTCTTCTATAACTATCTTAATGTTTATTTTTAGAAATTAAAAGTTAGTATCTTCATGCTACTTCTAGCTCTAATTTTTCTAATGCTATTGAGAAATTCATATTTTTAAATAATAGAAATTAATAAAGAATTTATTTGAGCAGGAATATTTCTTTTTGGATCCTGATTTTCAACTTTATTATTTTTTTAATAGTATTCATTCGCTTGGAAAGACATTCCTTTTTCTCATCTCATTAAACTATTGCCATTTGTTAATTCAATCATATTAGATTTTGTTAGGCATTTACTATATAAATATTCATAAAATGTTTTTGCATTTTATAGTATCATCCCTGTGGATAAAAAATATGGTAACAGAACTACAAATCCTGTTCATATTAATATAGAAATCGTTGTTGTATTAAACTGATAAGTACCTATTTAAATCATGGATACTTCTAATTTTGTGTATTTTACTAACTTGTTACGTTAAAATACTTACAAATCTCACTGTCAGATGGTCATGCTCATGTAAGCTTAATGTCCCAGAACTCTGGGAGACTGAAACAGGAGGATCAGAAGTTCGTATAACAGTGGGGATATGAAGGACTAAATCAAAGAAATTCTATCTCAAAATTAAATTAATTGAAAAGGACTGAGGATGTAGCTCAGGGGGAAGGCTCTGGACTCAATCTCCATTTCCTAAAGAGAATCAGATTCATTGCCTTGTGATATTCTGTAAGCAAACTAATTTTCAAATTTTATTATATAAATTTCTTTTCATCTAAGAATGAGACTCACAATGTGTCTTTGTAAAGCAGACCACATACTATGTTTTGCCTGCTGTTGATATTATAGTCAGGTAAAAGAGATCTCTGAGCAAACACCTTGTGATTTATGCCAAAGTCATCATAGTAAATTATCATAGTCAGTTTTCATTTGAATAGTGCCAGGCTTTTGAATTACTTCCTAACTAAAAAGATCGAGTTGGTTTTAATCCTGTTCAGAGACATGAAAACTTATTTCCCGTGAAACAAGAGTCAGAGATCCCTGAGAAAACATGCTCATCTAATGAGTCACTATTTTTTCTTTCTGAAACAGGTGACAGCTGTGACATAATCCAAACATATTAACTCAAACCTTCAACTTTTTAATTCAACTAAAAGTTAATGAAGTTGAATTTTTTATAGAATAACAGGGTTGATTTTCTCCTTGATTTTTAGGGTTTTGTTTTTTTTAGAAAACACACTAGAGAAATTTTTTGTGTGTGTCTGATCTTTTCATAATGAGACTGGTAATAAAGGTTGAATTAAAAAATTAGACTTCTGGCTTCAAATTAAGATATTTCTGACATGGAAACATTTTGAACTTTTCTCTTTTGCTCTACTCTCTTATTCTCTCTTTAAAAAAAATCTTATCCCTGATATTCTCTTATTAAAGTTCCTGGATAATCAATTTTGATATGTTGGTTCTATTATCATTGGGCCCAAGAAGAAACACAATAAATTTACCAAACAACTCAATGAAACAAACTCTATGTGTTCTGAGTGTTAAAATGGAAAGTATCTAAGTATGTCTTCTATTGAAAATGCACTATAATCAAATCATCATAAGATTTTCAAATCATTTGAAATGTATGACTCGTGATAGTTCAGGCAGAGACCAGGGCAATGTACATTTAGTGATATCTAACTATTGATTCATATTTTATAAAAGTGAAATTATCATTTGGTCATTATTAGACTTTATCATAGCATTTATTTGTAGCAAGGTATTACATAATTTCTGTAGTGATCATTGATTATATTTTACATGATAATAACCAAATATATATTCATAATAATGTTTTTAAAATACCTTTGATAAGAGCAGTAGAAACGTTCAGGAACTTTAGAATATTTTGATGTTGGGAACATAGGAAAAGAGGGCTAAGTTTTTGTAGTCAGAATTATTACACTTGGAATAACTAAACTAATTTTAAACTATAATTGTGCCATAGATCACATAGAAAAAATTCTTCATGTTCTGTGTAGTTAGAAAGCTTTCTTTTTCTCTAATTTTATGATTCTTTTATTTCTGGTTTGGGAGAAGTAGATGCTTTTAAGTAATTTCATTTTAACAGTTGTGAGTCCTCTAAGACTGTTCTTTTTATTCTATTTTTGGCAAAACTACATTTCTTGCTTATTTGATCTTTTATCTTTGACAACAATGGAATTTTTATCTTGCTTCTTGAACAGTTTGACTTGCTTTGACATCCCATCCGTCATATCCACATATGGAAGACCTCGGTTCCGCTGGCATTCCTGTACCTGATGCACTTCTGGGAAAGCAGTGCTTCATTTACAGTGCCGCTGCCAATTCGGTGTGTTTAAAAGTTGATTATGTTTTATCAGCAGAAAAAAAGAGCCCAGTCCTAACCTTTCACCTACATAAGAGGCTTCTATTTCCTGTGACAAGTATGATGTATACTACCCAGACCCAAGACTAAGACATCAATATTTCCTATGATGTCATTCAATTTTAGCTTCATCCTGAAGTATGAAGGATTAAACCACTGTATCTCCTGGAAAAAGAGAACACAATATTTTTTCCAGTCAAAAGAGTAAAAGTGAAAAAATTAATAAACAAATACTAAAAGTATCCCAAACTTTTGAGATACTCATTTTAGTATTTTGAATTTCAAACTTTAAACATTAGTGGTGTTGTATAGGCATCACTGGGCTAAATGCTCCATTTAATTCTCAATGGGTGACCTATAAATATTAGTAAGACTGAAATAATAAGAGTTATATTTAAATTTTATATGTGTTTTTGATTTAATATATAGAATATGGATGACCAAGATGCTCCTTTACGTAGTTAAACACTGTTTTGTCAATTCCTACTAATTCAAATATCTGTATGACTTAGCAATTTTGTTCATTTAATAATATTGTGGCTGAGAGTAGATCATATTTTAATGGACAAAAATTAGCACAGTTTGCATTTTTGTGGTAGTTAAACCCAATGATTTTGATGATGCATATTCAGCATCACTTAAGAGACTTAAAAATTTTATAGAAATTTTTGGGTGCCTAAAGTACAAAATGTTTCTTAATATTTATATTTCAAAATAAATATAAATGAAATCTTAACTTCTCTCTGTGAATCCCTGATCATTGATGAGTGAGGCATGTGGATGCTAAATTATTCTCACGGTTTATTCTGTTGAGCAGTTAACAGCACCCTCCATGAAGACTAAACATTTTGCCATTAGAGCACTTTCAGATCTTTCAGTTATAGAATGGACTAAAAATATGGACCCAAGACATCAGTACATGTTGAGTATTTGACTTATATATTATTCATACGAAGTATATAAAGTGGTTTTTATTTTTATTTCACATTTATGATAGACTTACACTTATCAGTCCTTAGTCAAAGATTGGAATTTAGATTCACATTAAAAATGCTAATTATGTTCTTGTGCAACTGCATGAAAACATCAGGAAACAGCTGCTTTCACAAAAAATATGCTGGCTTTAACTTACTTTAAGAGAGTTTCAGCAGTTTTGTAAAACTTTAGAACAACTAAGTGAATTTTTGTGTTTTGTTGATTTGCATGAGACCTGAACATTTTATCCTCAAAAAGATCTAAAGCACATGTTGCTCATCTTGAGAAAGTAAAGCGGAGGGTAAGATATGGACATCAACCACTAGAAAAGCCGTGATCCCTAGAGAACAGACGTCCCCATAAGATTCAAATACAATAAATCAACCTACATGACATGACTATAAAATCACATATGCTAAGAGAATAAAATACCTCACACAGATCAAGTGAGATTGAGAATCAACTTGACTTTATCAGTCTATACCTTTCCATTAGAAAACAGATGCCCTATTTATGTCTTAAATATGAAAAGTCATCAGGATGAGTAGGCACTACTTTTAAAATTTTTGAATAGCTGAATATGGCATATACCATTTTTGTTTTGAGGAAATCCTCAGTTGGCTGTCCAATGGCTATATCAATGTCAATGCCGTGTGTTCTTTTATATTTTATCTATGATTAATGGAATGATTATAACAACAAATTGTTATAACTTCATCATCATCAGGTTATTGTTATTGTCTTGGCTTCTGGAGGTATATTTCCACATCAGCTTATTTTTATGATGAAACAGTGCTTGATCAGGAAAGGGGCTGAGTAGAAACATGTATTTTAAGGACCAGGAAAGTACTTTTACCACGAAATTAACAATGTATTTAATTATCAAACTGCAATTACTGTATCTTATAAAGAAGAAAGTAAGTTAAAACAGTTCTATTAAAAAAACTTATGCTGTGACAACTATATGATGGTCATGTTTCAAGTACTGTTTTGCAACTTACTTTTTTTCAAAAAAATTCACACTGTTAAATTATGTAAATCATCCTTTAAGTCATATGACCATTCTCAATAGATCTGATTCAATGAAAATGCAGGTCTTAGTTAATCAATCATTGCTGTCATACAGTACTTGACATCTATAACTTAAGGGAGGAAAGGCTTATTGTAGATCATGGTTTCAGAAGCTCTGAGGCCATCATGGGGCTAGCAATGGCAGAAATGGTCTAGTGGAAGCAACTGCTATGGCGTCCTAAGAGGGAGGATCAGAAAAGAAGCCATGGCAAGAGTTCATATCCTTCAGTGATGTGCCACATACCCAGTAACATGCTACACATCCGTAATCTACCACACACCTGGCGTCCATGCCTTCTGAGCACGTCTCAACACTCAACTGCACGTGAAATTCATAGATAATTCGCAACATCTAATTATGTGAGGCTCTATGGGGACATTTCACATCCAAACCATATAGCATTATGCTTCTGAAAAATCAAAGAAAAGTTAAATACTTCCAACATACTGTGGCATAGGATAAATTATTCTGTTGCCAAGGAGAGGAATAGGACAATACAAAGGAAATAGATTCAAACAAGACTGAAACCTAGCAGAGGAATAGCTAAATCCTGCAGCTCTGTGTCTGTGTCCAACACCTGGTGCTAAAACTGTCAATACTTTGACAACTCTTAGAGAAAAACTAAATGCATTGTAGATAAGGAGGTAGACATGAGTCTTTTGGGGGCCAAGGGCAAAATGTTATGGTTAGAGTCTGAGTCCCCCCCCCCCCCCAAGTCTTAGGTATTGGTATGTTGTAAAATACTCTGTGCTATATTAGGAGCTGAGGCCTGGCCTGTAAGATGGATGATGGAGGCTTGACTGGAGGCATGTGTGCTGGTTCTCCCCTTCCTCCCTTACTTGGTTTTTTTTTTTTTCCATCATGCCATGAGCGTCCCATCTCCTGCTGTTCTCCTGCCATGTACTTCTACCGTTTTCGGCTGCCCATGTCAGTTCTGCAACTGCAAGATAAGAGTGCATCTTTCCTCCCTGGATATCCTTTCCCAGCAAGGCGAAAGTCACTAGGACAAGGGGCAAAATGCCAACAAACTTTTTGCAAGAATGTAGCATGTACGGTTTCTAGACCAATTGGTAGTAGAGTCTTCCTTCTCATTTGAATCCTCTTGAAACCAGTCGTTGGGATCTGTGCTCCTTTCGATATTCTGGTTGTGGTGGTTGGGATCTGGAGTGTCCCCCAAAAGCCCTGTGTTCCTATGGACACTATATACTGTTGGAGAAGGGACCTGGCTGGAAGGGCTGAATGAAGAACTTGACCGGAAGAGGCATGCTGCTGGTTCTGCCCTTCCTCCCAGACTCCTCTCTGTTCTGCCATGCTGTGAGAACCTCTGTCTCTTGGGATCTGGCCTTGGCCCTGACCCTGGCTCCAGCCCTGCCATGTGATTCCACCATTTTCTCACCCCACATTTGTGAAAGAACTAAGACCTTCCAAATTAAAATAAATGAACTAAATCTTTTCTCCATAAAGTTGTGGGTGTTGGGTATTGATTCAGAGCAATAAGAAAGTAGTTAAGACACAGGCCTTTCTGAGTTCAGACGAGAATATCCAATCAAGCTTGGCTGACAGCCTCCAAGCCTCTTGTAGCCAGCATCTTCAAAGCTTTCCAAACTCCTACAGTAAACCAGTTTCAAAGCCACATAAACTACTTTGCCAGGTAAGGTCAGAGCAGCAACCTTCCTGACTGTCTTAGTTACTTATTCATTGCTGGAATACAATATTGACATCCACAACTTAAGAGAAGAAAGGTTAATTTTAACTCACAGTTTCAGAATGTCTCAGTTTATCCATAGGCAGTGGGAAAGAGCAGGAAGGGTCTCATAGAGAATGGCTGCTCACAGCCTCACAAAAGGAAGGATCAGGGACCTCCAGAAGTAGCCAGGGAAGAGTGATATCCTTTCAGGCCTCATGCCCTGTAATGTGACATGCATATAGCAATGTGTCACACACCCAGAATCTGTAACATACTCATAACACACCACATGCCAATAATTCACCCCTCCTGACTAGATCTCACCTTCTAACAGCACAGGGAATCCATAGTCGATCTATAATATTCAAATGCATGAGGCTTTTGGGAGACATTCCACATCCAAATTACAATAATTTCCTCATCAACAAGATGCACCTCTTATAAAAGATACTTGAAACTTAAAATAAAAAGATGAAAAATTTAATGCACACTAAGTTTATTTTATATGTGTCCAATTGTTATATTCTGAATTGTAAAATAACAATTGTTTCCATGCTAAAAACCCACATTTTATTCCTATGATCTCACTTTGTCATTTTACTAATGAGCATTAACGGCTCTGAATTTAACATTCAGATAAAAAAGTTGGATTCACGGGTCTTCCAAAGCTCATTTTTAGGAGGAATTTTAGACTTCACTTGATGATCCTCCCTGCATTTGGCTGAGAACTGCAAGTTTTCCTCCAGCATTATGGTGGTGTAAAGCATCATTAACTTAAATTCCTCTGTATATTTTGGGTTTTCTCAGGTTCTTTAGTACTATACATATTTCTGAAAAAAACAAATGTTTTCTCTACTATGGGTAGCATAAAAAAGAAAGAAGTATTTCTAGCTGCTATTTATTCCAGTCATGGTGGAAACTTCATGCTAAAACACATGGGCTAGAAGAACCATCTTCTTTACCACGTGTGTGACAGTGGAGAGAAGCGGGCCTGGTGACAAGCCTGAGGAGTAGCAGAGGGTAACTGGACACCAGCCCCATGTGTTTCGCAAACACCAGTGCCAGATGCAAGATGTGTGTCTGCTTACTCCAAAAGGAAAACCTCTCTTTTATAGCCAATCTAGTGTAACACTATAAACAAAACCATATTTTTTTTTTCCTAAGGGGCAAGGAGGGAGTTTTAATCCCCCTTCTTGATCTAGTTTTAAAAGCCTACTTACAATTTTTTTCTGTCTTTATCTTAAACATATAATAGAGTGCTTGAAAAAATTAAAGAACACCTAATCCAGTCCCTACGTCAAAAGCATTATAAGCTCACATATGTAGTTTGGCTGTTAAGTATTATAAAAGAGCAAAATACTACAGTGTAATGAGAAATTTTACATGAAAGTATGTTTGAATTTAAGTAATGTCTTCTACACAGCATTGGAAAAATTATGTCTTAAGCTTATCACTTATATCTATTTGAGGATGATGCATAGAAACACCATTTTCAAGTTATACTTTTAGAATCATTCAATTTCCTTGGTAGCCACTTTTTCCCATACAAAACAGCAGTCTTGTTTATAAGAATATGACCTTGACATACATGTAGATTAATTTAATATGGACAGGCACCATGTTTTCATTAATTAAGCATTTTCTGAAGACCTCTTCAGTGTAAGGCATTGGTTAAAATAAACAAGAGACAAAGGCCCTGGCCCTTTCAGTTTTGCATTCCATTCCTTTCTCTGAGGTGTGGTTAATTTCAGGCATCTTGTTGCCTTAAATTTACATGCCCAAAGTTATTCAAAGGTTAGTATTAATTGTTAAATCTGTATTCACGAGCATATATTTTGGGTTCATTAGCACATTACTTTTAAACTATAAGGGATTGCTTAGAGTACTGGTATCCTCTGTCACCAAATGGAGTGGCCTCCTTCTTAAAGTTTTGTTTTAAATTTGTGTTTAAGTTTACATTATTTGGAGAAGACCCTTGTGTCACCACTCGTGGAAAGTTTTATCATTTCAGATAGTGTCAAAATGTGGCAGGCTGCGTAATGCGGGAGTTGAGCAAAATCATTAACGTTACTTTCAGTGAGCATAAATCCTGAACTGCCACACTAACCCCAAGTCCCTGGGAGACTTCTTTTGTTTCCATATCTCTTGACAAGGGTATGGAACAATTAATGATTAAACAGCCATAATGAAAGTCTCCTTCAAGTGGCTAAAGCAGTTTGGAATCCCTGCTGCCTGTCTACGTGTAAAAATATAAAACCATATAAGAAGAGCAGCTGCCATTGATCATAAAGAAGCAAGCATTCCTGTGGTTCATTTGAAGGCAAAGCTGGAGCAGGCCGCAGAAAATACACAAGACCACACCGGAGGCCTGGAATTCTTGAGTTCCTGAATGCAGTGAGAAACTGAGTGCTACAGCCGTGCAGAGGAAGTGAAGACGGTGGCGGGCTGTTTTCTTTCCATCTGGTGTTGTACAGCAGCAAGGCTCACAGTTACCCTTAAAGGCAAATAAAATGATGAAGAATAAATCCACAGGCTTGCAATGTTTAGACTGGATCATGTAAGCCAAATTATTGCTTAGGAACACATTAAATACTGAATGAAACAGAGTAAATAGAGCACGCTGTGGGAAACTACCTACTTTAATGAGATCTTGGGCTACTTAGACTTTCCAAAGAGCAAGTGCATGATGCCAGTCCCATGTGTGAGAGACGACAACCATCTTGTCACTTCTTACCAACCACAGTGTGCTAAATTGCAACACTCTTAGTATTCTCTACTTACTTTCCTGATTACTCTTATCTACATAATGTACTCCCAAATTATATATTGATTATTTAACTTTTTAAAACTCTAAATTTATTGATATTCTTTCTATGACACTAAATTATAAGCACAAGGGTAAGGATTTTAAAATGTTTTGTTAAATCCCTTGTTCATAGTAAGCAGTCAACATATATCTACTAAGGAAGATTGACCAGGGCACAGAGGCCCACAGCGGTGTTCCAGCATACTAGGAGGCTGTGTCCGGAGGATTAACACTTCAATTCCAGCCTAACTAATTTAGTATTGCATCATGACCCTCTATAAAAATAAAACCTAAAAATGAAGCTTGGAGGCTGAGAATGTAGCTTAATATGATGATCCTTGGTTCAATCCCCAGTTCCACACATACAGAATTTAAAACAAGTATTGTGGTACTTTGTGAATAATATATACCACAATATGTATTTATTTCAGATGCTTTCTCTTAATAAGACACTTCTCAATCTAAAAAAGTTTAGTAGTTAGTCATCTTAATTTTTTTACCCAGATGCATTTATTCCAAAGTGATACTTCTCTTTACATTAGACATAAGAGCATTTTCTCACATTTAAAGTTATACTAGCTTTATTCAGTGATTAAGAAACTTTGCCTTCTACCCAGCTTCTTCAGCATTTGAGTTTTCCCACATGTTTCCCTCTGCTTTGCAATTTTTACCTCTTTTTATCAGCAGACCAATTCTATGGGGGCCAGTTCTCTTTGTCATCTCTCTGACTGCTAATACAGTGCCTTAGATTTGATTAATTGATTTGATTATTTATTGATGGCTTAGTAAAATTCTGCATAGTTTTTTTTTTTGGGGGGGGGATGGAGGAGTTGGAAAGAACTGTTGGGAAGGGGTGTGTATGCTAGGGATTGAACAAAGAATTTTCCTATTCAGTTACATATGTTACATCTTTAGAGCATTTTTTAGATTTTTTTAACAGATTCTCAATAGATCATTAAGTTGTTCAGTCTGGGTTTGAGGGCCTGGAAGTATAACCCTGTGTCATCTGGCCTGGCCATCTCAACAAGTTTTTCCAGTATGCTTAGATAGTCTTATGAATAAAATATCGAGGGAAAATTGGGATCCATTCACCACACCGTCCTAATTTTGGTTGTTGATAAGTAGCAAGGTGCTCCTCCTTCTCCTAAATTTTTTTTTCAATATTTGAGATACACTACATCCTAATGATAAGGACACTGACACAGGTGTTAGTATTGGACATTCTGTTAGAAGAGTAGGCACAAAATTCTTCCAGTTGCTCTGGGCCTCACCTTTGTGGGTCCTCCTTGGGTCCCTCATTACTTCCACTCTCTGTATTACTCTTTTTTTTTTTTTTTTTTGAAATGGAAACAGAGTCTGTGAGCCCCATTGTAGTTTTTAGCTTAAAAGGCAAATAAATGTGTGCTTGGAAAGAAAAGAATGAGAAAAAAATAGGAAAGAAAAGAAATTTGCATTTATTTATCATGTTATCAAGGTTGTCTATGCTCACCATCTCAGTTACCTTATAAAAATTAAAAACTTAAAAATATATTTTTCTAACAATTCATAAAACTTACCTTTTTTCCCCAGAAAGATAGTAATTTATATGAACAAGATCCAGGTGTACTTTATTACATTTTAAGGTTTTTGAAGAATTCACTCTTAAATATATTTGCTACAAAAGAAAAAAATCCCATTCACCGTTTCCTTAAAGATGTATGTAAGATTATATCATGATAAAACATGATCCAATGATGAACACTGTCTTTTCAGTGGTCATCAGATAGAAGCTGTATTATGTTGGATATAGAAAAAAAATCTGTTCTTCAAGTTGTTTCAATATATTTTCTTACACTATAATTGCTAAATTTAGCAATTAGATTTGTTTGTAAACCGGGAAACAATATTGAACATGAGAAACTTGAGTAAATATACTCGTTTAATAATATGCTAGGATTTAACATTTATCTAAAAGATTGATGTGTGTACGTAAGATACACACACACACACACACACACACACACACACACACACACACACACATTGCACATATATGTTCGTTCATTTTCCCCCAAATGTAGAATACCAGCTTCTTGTCTGTCAGGACCTGGCGATTCTGCTCCAGCCTCTTTAGCTGCATCCACCTGCTGGTAAATGAGATCAACAAGTCTCCTGCCTCAATGAGTCCAAAATTTAAGGACAATCTTTGTAGCCCATTTATTTTACTAATACATAGTTGGTTGGTCCTGAATTCTGCTTCTTTCCCTGTTCTTCTATCTGTATTTACTCATTAAATTTAAGATTTCAAGAAAAGACCATATCACATGTCTCAGAAACAACTGTTCAAAGAACAGTGCTGTGTGAATTCCCTATTTGCTTTTCTCTTCCCTTCAACTTTCATCTCTGACTCATTTCTTCAGCTCCTGCCTAAGTGTGGTAGAAGCATGCTTTAATACCTCTTTGCCTTTTCTTCCAAGGTCATAGTTCTTTGACTTTTAGAAGATCACTCTTGTATGTAAGGGGAAAAAAAAGAAAATATTCAAGCTACCTCTAAGTGTTTCAAACTTTGTTTTATTTTCAACGTAAGTATTTTTGGAAGAATGAATTGGCATCTCTTTTCATTTCAATTTTTCTTTGGTATTTTCTTTGCCTGTCATTTTAGAGTCAGGGTCTTACTGGGTTGTCCAGCCTGATCCTGAACTTGCTATACAGTCCACAGTGGTCTCATAATAATGGTAATCCTCCTGCTTCAGCCTACAGCAAATGCAGGCACCATCATGCCTGGTGTATATGGTGCTGGGGAATTGAACCCAGGCCTTGTGCTGGCTAAGCACATGTTTTAACTGCTGAACTATTCACCTGGGCCTACTTGCAAAGATTTAAATGAGTTTCATTGAATGATTTGGTTAAGATTAAAGTTTAACCTCAGGTACAGTGTTGAGGATAACTGAGGAGGTACCTTTAGCATCCACCTTTCTCTTTAGTATCTTTATAATCAACCCTGCATCCTACACAAAAGTGGAATTTGAATTTGCGTGGACTGAAAGTGATTAGAAGAAGCAAGGCAGATATATAGTAGGGCATGCAAGAAAAAAAGCCAAGTGGAAAATTCACTTAAAAAAACTCAAGTAGGCCTGAGGATACATGTCTGTAATGCCAGCACTCAGAAAAGCTGAGGCGGGAGGATTACAAGCTCACGCCCAAACTGGGCAACTTACTGATTTAGTGAGAAGCTATCGCAAGATCGAAACTAAAGCATGAGGGTAGATGAAGCTAAATCCAAATACCCTGGATTGAATCCCCAATGCTACAAAAATAAAACACAATGAAACAGGCTTTTGTGGACGTGCTGGGGCATGCCTCAGTTGTAGAGTGCTTGTCTGAAATGCACAAGACTGGTTTTTCCCATTTTATTGATTTGTGTA